>CM040122.1:282049202-282565819 GCA_022559845.1 Amorphophallus konjac
TCGTAAACCCTTGCTACCATTGATAAACCCTATAAATATCCTTGTGAGCTGCTCAACACAATCCCACCTTCTGTCAAGGGATGCCTTGGGTCGTCACACGCACCTCGGGGATGACAACTAGTGGGAGCAACTCCCCTTTTTCTACGCGGTTTCTCGAACCCGATCGGCTCTTATAAACCCTCAGACCTAGGAAGCTCTGCCACTGCATAAGCTTCTACGGTCTCAAAAGGGATATCAAGATATTGCTCCAAGCATACACAGGCGCCAGGGGTTCCATACCCCTTTATTTCTTTGGCTTTCACCCCGACATTCAGTGGGTGATCGTCTATCATTCCCTGGCAAATGTTAAATCCAGAGGGGATGCTGTCAAAATTCTCCTAGGATGCCAGAGATGACATGAAACCCATCCCCGGGACCTTATCTATCAGTGGTGACAGAGGCTTCTTATACCCTATTGTTCCCCTCTCAATCTTTTTATGTTCCCGGCCTTCCTTGGGAATCTATACCAAAGCAGGTTGAAGTCCAGTGAATTGAGCCAATTTGACTCCTCAGTGTCCGTTTGTTTCAACCTGATCATCATGAAACCCAAAACAGAGTACCGTAGGCTCTGTTCTGGTCCCGACGCCCTCACAGCTCTCGGCTCAGCCTACAGTAAACTGGGTGAAGAGCTCCCGGCGCCACTTCTTCAGGCGCCGAGAAGCCCCAGGAACAGCTCCTCCCCCTTTCATCCCCGCGCGCCGGGAGCCCCTACGCCTTGGCCTTCTTCCCTGCGCACCGGGAGCCCTCTATGCATCCTCCACGCCGGGAAGCCTTCTGCCCTTCGCGCCGGGAACCTGGCATTTTGGTCGCGCCGGGAGGCCCCCTCCCCTTTGGCTGAGAGCGCCGAGAACCCCCCTTCTAGCACTTCTTCCTCGCGCCGGGAAGCCTGCGCCGAAGAGCTCCCCTTTGGGCTTCTCTTGGTCGTGCCGAGAACCCAAGCCCTCTCGTCTTGGCGTCGGGAACCCCCGGCCTTCTTGTTTTTGGCACCGGAAGCCCTGGCCCTCCCATTTTTGGGGTCGTGCCGAGAGCCCGTGCCCATTCAGAGTGTGCCGAGAGCCCGATCTACCACCCAATGAATTCCAATACCCAAAATGAACCCACAAAGGAATATCTGTGGATCACCCGACACGTCCCGGGGATAAAACTGAAGGGGAGTCATAACCCCTACGTTCCACCTAACTGCAATGGATTTACGAATAACCCTTTTGCTCTGGGATTCTGCCACTGCATGAATTCCGCTAGCGTTCCAAAGGGAAAATCATACATTGCCCTATAGCCCATATGTATACGGGTTGGGAGGTTCAGCCTCTCTATCTCTCGGCTTTCATCCTGGCATCCCGTGGGTGATAGTCTATTTCCCCCTGGGCGTAACCCAGATTAAGAGGAAAGGCTGTCGAAATACCGATCGAAGCTTTAAACCTATATCATGGTCACGGCTCAATCTGCCTGTGATCGAAATCCTCCTTCTTCCCTTTCACTCGGTTTTCGGACTGCTGACTTAACGATATCATCTGTTTCTACGGTTGGTGTCATTATCTTACCCGCCTCCCTGGCCCTGGTAGGAAGTTTAAAATTAAGCATGTGAATATCTGTTTGCCTCTCGAGGCCTCCTACTTTTAGCGTTTAATCAAGGGTTGTCCTTCCTTGGAAGGACGTAATTAACGTCATAACGTTCATGGTATGACGGACTTCAAGTCCCGACACGATCACTCACAATCGACTGACCATGTCAGATCGAGCGCACAATAAAATTGTCACTTCGGTGACTGGCACGCCAAATAGTAAATAAAATGAATAAGCCGATAAGCTTTAAAAAAAAAGTGCATCCACACCCGCCTGATGGGGACCCATGCTTGCTTGAATTTAGTCGGCTTCTGGGCCGACTCTTGCTTTGGCATGGACTTGATGCGGTCTTCTCGCTCTCGGGCCATTGCTTGGAATTGGTTGTGCACCGGCACCATTGGGATTACCCTATCTGGTGAGATCGTGGCCTGACGGCCATTCAGGTACACTCGGACTCCTCCGATCATTACGGATTTGCCCGAGAGGGAAAGCCGGCCTTGCGGCGTGCTAGTGGTTCTCCTTGCCGCCCTCCTGGCAGCCGAGGTGCATTTCTTCTTTGCTTCAATGTGGTGGACGTAATAGCCCACCATCTTCACGGCTTCGGGTGTCGCCTCCACGGGGGCGACGGGCTCGACCTCCTTGACATCCAAGAGGTCCACGAACATAACCCCGAGGAAGTTGGGGAAGCCAACGACCGGGGGAAAATCGCCGAACTGGATCGGCACTGCCAAGTAGCCATGCTCGGCACGGCTCGCCACAACCAATGGACCGAAAGTGACAGCCATTGGTTCTTCAGAAATGGATCCCTCCTCAATTTTAAAAAAAACGGAAGTTAAGACTCCGGAAAAGGCCATTGGGTCCCTAATCTCGGCGAAAAGATGAGAGGTAGTCCAGTCCCACCGGGCGTGCCAGCTTGTGGAACGCACTAGATTTCGTGGGGTTCAGAAATATCGTGGGATATCGGTGTTCTTTTTATCGGTTTATCTAGTGCGAGGGCGTGCCAGTCACCTAGGTGACAATGTGTTCGGGCTTCGAGACTGGAGTGGTCCGAAGCCCGGGATGCGCTCCATCTGACTGATCAGACGATTGTGGATATCGGGTCGGGACTGGAGACCCGCCGCGCCATAAAGGTCGTGACGTTAATTACATCCCCTCGGAGAGGGGAAGACCTCTGATTAATCGCCAAGAAAAGGGGTCAAATGACCTAAAGATCATTTTTCATTAAAGCATGCGAGTTGGGTTGACATGATTTAAACCCTCCGCGTCGGTATGTAAAACGGTGTTCAAAAACCATACAAATACTTGCTGTGAGTGCGGCGAATCTAATGAAAGTGCGGGATTAGATCCCGATATATATATATATATATCAGTCACTAACAGACAATTCCAGTATTCGATCGAGAGTCCATATTCGAAGCATCGAAGGTAACAACAAAGACATTCGGATATCTGCCGTAGGTACGGCACGCTTCACGTGGGTGCGGGATCGGATCCCGGAAGGAGTGGGTCAAACTGATGAACTATCGGCCCAAGAGGTGCACGGATCATGACCATGTTGGGGATCCCGAGGTCCACGTCCGATACCACGGGGCATCATTGCTTTTCTCTTCACGCACAGTCCGGGGGAGCGGGTTGTTAAGTGTAAAGCCAAAACTCGGCAACGTGCGCCCCCGGAACAAAATTTGGATTATAGTGGAGGGGAGACTTTTGATTAGTTTTCTATTAACTTGAATTGCATGTTTTCTTTTATTTTCTTGATCACCTTCTCTCTTCCAGGCACGCCGGATTAAGTGATATTGAAGGGAGGGCGCGCCGGTTAAGGATGCCACAAGGGGAAGGGCGCGCCGGTTTAAGGACACTACAAGGGGGCTGAAGGGCACGCCGGTTTAAGGGAGTTCAAGGGGGGCGCGCCGGTTAAGGTCCAGGAAGGGGGCGCGTCGGTTTAAGGCTCAAATAGGAAGAGGTTCCATAGTATAGCGCGCCGGTTTAATGGGCTAGTGCAAGGGGTCGCGCCGGATAGCTGCAAGGAAAAAAAAATGGGTTTTGAGTGTGGGGTTAAACCGGCGCGGGGGGGTACCGCGCCGGATTAACCCGCGCCGGATTAGGGGGCGCCGGATTAAGCATTGTATAGCTTCTTTCAACCCGTTTGTGCTCTGTTTCTTCTTTCCTTCAACTGCAAGTTGATTTATTGATTGGTTTGTTCATCTTATTGATGAATTATATTTGTGGAAAGAAGATTTAAGTGTTTTAAGTGTTTGTTCAGGTGGATTGTCATGATGATTCAAGTGTTTTATTAGAACAGTTTGCTGTGCAGGAACTTGGAAGTTTAGTTTGTCTCAGTGATTTAGTGTGTTTGTCTGTCTGTTCTTACGCATTCTCTGTTCTTACATGTTCTTCCTCTGGCAAAATTTGGGCAGCACCTCCCCCGTACTGACGATTGCCAGAGAAAATCGAGGAACACCAAGTGGATTGCTCCAGGGTGAACCTCAAAATCTAGACCTCACGGCGGTCCGATAACCCAAGTGTGAGTGTGGAAAAGCTCGAGGACTAGCCTTCAAGAGCTCTCACGACTCACGGGCAATGATCCCTCAAAGGGGAACGAGTGGGGTAGGAGATCAGAAACATATCAAAAAAAGGAATCTCCCGAAGGATCACTTTCATTTCACCACGAAGGGGTGCAAATACATGGGCTCTTCATGCATCTAAAGAAAAGAACCAAAGGGAAGAATACATCGGAGGAAAGAAAAAGAAACAAGGGGGGGGGAGGGGAGATCTGTATCTCCCTCACCTCACTCTCTGCTCTCTCCTTTCTCACTTCACTTCGCTCTCAGAGGAACACTGGCTTCGGGCTTCAAGGAGTTTCTCCCCCTCCAACCTTCCAACTTTTCCCCCCCAACCGGTTCAAGCTTCGCCTGGGCGCTCCTTTTATAGGGGCCGGAGGCCCTGTTTTGGAGGGATGCCCTCTGTATTTTCCTTCCTTCCGTTGGTTCCTTGTTTCCCGCAACCACCACTGCTGCTGCTGACGTTGGTGACGTTGCCCTGCTGCTGCTGTCGACGTCGCCTCCGGCGAGGCTATGGTGTGATCGGGAGGGGGGGGGCAGAGGCATAGCCTCCTCCTCCGCTGGCACATCCACCGCGAGCCACGTTGCTATCATCATTTGCTGAAGAATGGCCGGCCGCTCAACGGTATGAGCATTCGACGGTGCAGGGCTCGAGAACTTCCATTCACGGCATATGCTCGGTTGCCCGCCGGATCGAAGTGGGAGCTTTAACCATTTTGGGCTTGTTCGTCATCATGCCGTTCCCAGGAAACAGGGGACCGCATTGATGACGGGATGGCTTCACTGCACGCCGGATAAAGTCCTCAGAGAAAGGCTTGTTTCTAAACTAAGCGCGCCGTATTAGCACTCCAAGATGGGCGCGCCGGTTTAGTGCATTCAAAGGGGTGACCCTTCAACGGGAGCATGCCGTTTTAACATAAAGCAAGGGAGTTCACGGGGCGCGCCGGACTAGCATCTTGTAAAGGGCGCGCCGGTTTAAGGCCCCCTTAGGGGCGCGCCGGTTTAAGGCTATTGGAAGGGGCGCGCCGGTTTAAAGACCATATAAGGGCGCGCCGGTTTAGACTTCGTCTCGGCTTCGCGGCTATTCGGATGGATGCTTATCCTCCTGTATTGCTTTAGTCGTAATGCACCGCCGTCGGGGTGTTTAGTTCAGGGCCTCTGCATCCCGATTTGGAACTTCGAGTGATCCCCGGCGCGTGCCGAACACGTGTTCGAATTCCCGAGTTTCTTTTGATTCAGTCTTTGGCAATGCCGACTGGAGAGCCGGGGCTGCCTCTTCAACGCGAGGGGATTCTTTGTCGGGTGACGGAGCACCGGGTAGGTATTCGTCCTGCTTGGAGGAGGCATAAGGTTTATTCAGCCTTTCTGTCTTCGACTCGCTGTCGAGTGCTGAGACGTGCATGTCGTACGATCATCATCATTTTTTTGACGTCCACAGGGTTCTGACGGCGTTGTCAGTGGGTTACGGCGTTCTCCCCCTGTTCCTGTGCTTGTCCTGAATTTCGAGGATGAAATTTCTTTAAGGGGGGAGGGCTGTAATGCCCCGGATTTTTCGGATCCTTCTTCTCGGGTCTCCGATCTGGTTTCTTGAAGTGTTCAACTCTGTTGTGTCCGAAATTTCGTTTTGGACATCTTTCGTATTCGGATCGGCGCGATCCGGAGTCGTTTCGGAGGCCCGGAGGCGTTCCGTAGCTTTTTTCGCGTGTGTTTTCTGATAACCGGCGTGGGTTTCGGCTTTCCCTTCGGAACCTCGTTGCGGGTGAACCGGGCCATTCACCTAGGCGAGTGTGGTACCGTTGCGATCGGTGCGTTCCGAGGATCGCGAGGGTGTGATTTCTATTTTTTCGAGATTTTTCTGAATTTCTGGATTTTCCTATATATTAACCCCCCTCTCTCTTCCTCTCATTTCTCACTCTCACCCTCTCTCTCTTCTCCCACTCTCTCCTCTCACTCTCTCCTCTCCGGCGGCCGACAGACCGAGGCGGGGGCGAGGCGGGGCGATGCGGGCGGGGAGGACGGCGAGGATGGGTTGAGGATCGAGGCTCGAGGGCGTGATGAAGCTCGGCCGTGGGTTCGTGGAATGGCGAGGCTTCAACGACGTTTTTTTCGTGGATCGGCATCCACGGTGCGCGAAATCTTCGGTGGAGATAGGGTGATGGACCCCCAGCTCGTGCACTTCCTTTCCCGTGAGTTTCGTAGGCTGTGGTGAGTCGAGCGGGTCGTTTGGGGCGTTTTGGGGAAAAATCATGTTTCGGGGAGTGATCGCCCGATCTAGCGATTCATTGGGTTTCTGGCCGATCCGAGGCCGTAGATGCATGCTAGGGGCTATTTGGGGGCTTCCCCTATGTTTTCCCCCTCATCCGTGGATGTTTGGGGGCGTGGCGTGGATTTTTGGGGTTTTCCCGCCGTTCCCGATTTTCCGAAATGGTCGCGGTCCACCAGAAACCGCGTTCATTGGTCGCGATCTTGGGAGAACCGCGTTCATCCTTTGTGTTTTGGTCGAGGAGGCCTTCGAGCATCGTGGTCGTGCGATAGACCGCTTTGGTCTGGTCGCGATCATGAGATGACCGCTACTGTTTGGTCGTGGTCCT
Source organism: Amorphophallus konjac (assembly GCA_022559845.1). NCBI lineage: Eukaryota > Viridiplantae > Streptophyta > Magnoliopsida > Alismatales > Araceae > Amorphophallus > Amorphophallus konjac. The sequence goes on from CM040122.1 coordinate 282,055,957, forward strand.
TGGGCGACCGCTACCATCAGGCTTGCGCGTGGCTGGTCGCGGTCGTAAGGTGACCGTGACAGCATGGTCGCGGTCGCCGGTCGACCGGTACCATCTAGTCGCGGTCACCAGGTGACCACTACCATGTTCTGGTTCCTGTTTGCGCTGTTTTGACCCCCGGTCAACCCGGTTGTGACCCAGTGGTTGACTTTATGTCTCGTGAGTGTCTCGGACACCCCGTGGAGTTCCGTGACCGTGTCTTTGGGTGTCCAGAGGTTCCACTTACCTCGTTTTACATGTCATGAGCTTAAGGGTCCAGGTGACCTTTTAGCGCTCCGATTGTGTTATTTTGGTCTCCGGTCGACTCGGTTGTGACCCAGTGGTCATCCTCCGGCCTTGTGAGTATCCCGGACACCCCGTGGGTTCTGTGTCCGTGTTTCTGGGGTGTCGGGAGGGATCGTGTTACCTCGATTAGTGTGCCCATAGGTGTGGTGGGTCCAGGTGACCCCGCGTGTTCCGGGCTTTCGTGTTACGCATGATCGAGTCACCGTGTATCGGTGTGTGTGCGGTGGGGTCTCCCCCGCATGTCGTGGATTTCTTTGGAAGGCAATTCCCATGTGGGCAATGTGCTTGGCCTTGGACTGCGAGTCCAGTTATCCGGCCTGGGGCTGGAGGTTTCCCGCTTGCTACAAGATGGGAAATCGTCGTGGAGGCTTGTGTGATGCCTTGGGAATCGTGCTTTTATGGTTTCTGCGTAGGCCGTGCCTATGGCCTGTGAACCACGAGTCCATGACCTAACTTGGGACTGGAGGTCTCCTGAGTTCCCAGGTGGGGGAATGGTCTCGGCGATTGCGATTCGCCTCGTGAGTCATCGCATTGTGGTTTTGGACCTAGGGATTAGGCCAGATTGACAGCTCAATGCTGTCGTGTGCAACGGTCTTGACCCCGAGTCTTGTGACTCAAAGACCGTTGGGTTTCGTAGGTCTAGTGGACCATCTGTAGTCTGGTGGCGTCGTGCCACCTATTACTCCATGTTACTCGCAATGGGTGCGTGCGTGATTTTCTGTGTCCACGTTCTGTGACACGTCCACTAGTCGTAGCTTCCCACGGCACGCGTGTGCTGGCTCGCCTGGGAGTGGCTGAGCGGCGTACCCGAGAGAGGCGGTGAGTAGGCTGGTTCCTGCAGGGCCCCCGCGTACTTCCGAGTCCAGGTTTAGGGGGAAATACCAGCTAGAGGACAGGCCTAGGGCATACGGTCTGAGTGTGCACACGAGGTTGGGGGCGTCGGATGGCGCCGGCAGGCGCGACCCCAACTAGTCCTTGTTCTGTGGTACTGGTTACTGTGTGTGTCTGAGTCTCACGCCCGGGGCATCGTAGCTAGACACTTGTGACGCGGTGTAAGACGTCAGGGGACGCATCCGGTCATTCTTCTAGTGAGTGGTGCTCCTGTCACGTGACGTGGGTTGTCGTGCACCGGGTTTTGTTTCTTTCCGCGGGACGGGACTTCGTGAGTGGTTTCGGGAGTGTTCCCGGAGTCTGAGGTCTGGGGTTTCCGGTGAGCGTCACCGAGGGCCTTTCCCCAGACAGTGTTGTGTTCACGACGGTGAGGTCGTGACCGTGTTTCCTGGCCGTGTGGTTTTGGCTCAGGCCCTTTTTTCGGAGGGCAGGCCTCCGCTACAGAGGTAGCGTGGCGTTTTCCTAGTAGCAAGGCTAGGGCGGTTCGTGTCTGGTGGTCCCCGATCGTGGAATCGGGTGGTCGGGTGCATGGCTTGGTTGTCCCTCGACGGGAGACTGGGTCGTGTTTTCTAGTACAGTAGGAGTAGCTGTAGTGCCGAGTTTTGACCGGCCACCGGTTTGCTGTTCCTGCTGTAGTTGTAGCTCTTCTTTCCGCTACCGCCGTTGTTTTCGGTTGGGGTTCCGCGGGATCCCTGCTGAGTCTCTGTTTTGGAGACTCATTCCTTGCCTTTCAGGTGTGGCGGTTCTTCCTCGAGGTTCGAGGGTGCGGAGCGGAGGTTCTCAGTTGCCAGCTTGCCGGGCCGAGTGTTCACTTGGCATGTGGTACGTTTTACTGCTTTAGACTGTACTTTCTGTTGGACTGGACTCTGTTGTAGTTGTTTATTTATTTCTGTTAATTATTGAATTGTCCTGCTTTATTTCCTATTTCTTTGTGCCTCCACACTCCTTTTAGCCCTTCCGAGCCCTCCCGGTTCGTGGGCGGTGGTGCGAGTCTCGGGTTATCGGGCCTTCCCGGTAATCGGATTCTCGGGCCGTCACAGACCAGCTGCAGCTGCATCGAAAAAAAGGAAAGAAGCACCGTCCAGGGATACCGTGGCTGAAGAAGGACAGTCTCAAGGGCAACCGGCCAAGAGGAAAAGATTGAATGCTGCAGAAAAAGGGAATGAAAAATAACAATCAGGTCCTCTGCATCCCAGTACTACTCCAACCATCAGGGAAGAGGAAAGTGATCCTACGAGAATATTGTTTCCGAGGTATGTGGATTTCGATGACAACAAGATGCTCGACAATTTTCCTGAGTTACTTCCCTTCATAGAATTCCAAGGTTGGAAGAGATATCTATCCGCACACAGAGTATACTATCCCTTCCTTGTCCAACAGTTCTATAAGAACTTAGTTTTGACCAGAACCAAAGAGCCCTTCGGATTGAAGTTAAGGGAGTGAAGATTAAACTGTCTACAAAGCTTCTTCACAAAGCTTTTTGTATACCCCGGGATGGGTTATTAGAATCTGAATTCGAAGTTGATTTGTTTGCTGCATACACTATATTGATTGGAAAGCCCAACAACCCTGAGGATGAAACCTAACTTCTTGTGAAACATTTTGACACCAACAGGTTTCCCCCATTGCAGCGTCAACTGCACCACATGTGCACCACAATGATTACCCCACAAGGGGGTGGCAGGAGTCGAATTACAGAAACCCAAAGATTCATTTTCTTCTGCATGTTCAATAATTTATAGATATGTCTTCCAGAGATAATGCTTGATGTGGGACGACAATGAGACTCGACTCCAATTAGGTGCGATCCTTGGACTCTATGAGATGACACGACTAAATAGACGACGCGACCAACAACATCACAACAACACGGCACCTAGAGAGCTCCAGAAGACGCGACATGCCCCAAACAAGAAGCGCTAAACTCATAGTCGTCCCCGGTGAGGGAAACATGATGATCTGCACGGTTGGGAAATCGACTTTGATTCTCGGGTGGTCGGCTCACTCTCATACTCGGAACGAGTCACGGAACGGGTCTCGCACTCACCACTCACAGCGGTGATTAAGTACGAACTAGCTAGGAAAATAACCTACTCATATGCAGTGACATCTAGAATGCATACTAAATAAGCAAATACGACAAAGACGATGTCGAATGTACCTCCACGCTCGGGGCGTGGGGAAGACGTCCCGGCCAAGTTTAGTGACTCACGGTACAGTAAATACAGTTAATTACAACAGTGATTTTCTTCCCCACTCCACACAGGGAGGAAAAGGGGTACACAAAAAAATGCCGGGAGCACCGAATTGGGTTTACGTGTTGCAAGGCGGCGGGTTCCGGGTGGTGGTGGGCAGCGGCTCCGGTTATGTGATTTGCTGGCCGGCAGGACAGCGAACACGGATGTCCAAAGGGACGTCGGCCTCTTGGGATCTTCTGAAGGCGGTGATGCACTGGGACAGTGGCGGAGAGTCCCTGGTCGACCCCTGGGAGTGGCGGTCGCTGAAGCTATCCCGAAGTATTTGTTCTAGAATTATCCGGTGACCCCTTGTTGCTGGCCAGTCTCAGAGCAGAAATGCGTGCCTCCATGAAAATGGCCGACACGACTATATCCGAAGTCGGATCGGGGCGAGATTAGCGCCGTTGGAAAGAGGACTCAAATATCTTCAACATAGGAGAATCTCAGATCCATCCAACGGCTGGATTGGAAATGAAAACTACTGCAAACTGACTAAGTTCTCTATCCTAGAACACAGAACAGACAGGGCAGAACGAGATCTGCCTGTTTATGGGGTTTGGACCGAAAATCAAATGGAGGATCTAGGTCTTGGAGATTTTTTTGGAGAAAGGGGGGAGGGTGGTGGTCACGCACATAATTTTTTATATTTTTCTGACAACGTTTGGGGGGTGGGAAAATCGGATATCACAAACTATCTCACAGATCTGCACACATGCAGACTATGAGAAGGAAAAACAAAAGACTGGGAGGGGGCCTAAACGGGCCCTGATCTTCGTGAAATTTAAACTGAGAATGGTGGACGATGGGAGGAACCTACCCTCAAAACCTCATCACGATCAGACGGTTGGATCTCTCGTACCAAGCTTTTTACTGAGCTGCTGTCCAGCAATCCTGAAATTCAGGACAGCATGGTGGAAGCCGGGTTGTGGTGGCTTGATGGCGGAACGAACGGCGGCGGCGGTGATCGTTTGCAGCAGCAATAGGAAGAGAAAGAGAGGAAGATCACTTAGAAAGATTAGGGTTTCAGCCCTAGATCTGAAGAAATATGGAGGAAGAAGAGGAAGAACTAGAAGAAGGGAGAGAGGGGGAGGTGTGCCCTTGGCCAATTTCCAACATAATTCATCATTAATTCTTATTCAAATGACACAAGAGACATTAAATACTCAAACCCTAGACCTAGCCAAATGACCTCTAATACCCTTGATCAAAGGGGCATAAAGGGGAAGGGAGATAAAAAAGACTTAAACAATTCGGCACATGGGGACAAACAAGGGGGCGCCCCCCTCCTTAGTCAACAATGACAGCCCATTTTGAATATTCCATACTTGACCATGGGCCATCATATTGGGCCCTCTATGAAAGGAGGCCCACAAGAGAGGGAAGGCCCAATTGCACTTCTAAAGGTTTTGAGGCCCATTTTGAAAATTGGACCCCTTACATGAAGTTTAGCCCATATTACACTCTTGACCCATATTAGAGCTGAAAATACAAATACACACCAATACACTCAAAATAAATACAGAAAAATATCAAAACTCTGATGGAGGCTCCATACTATCACCCAGCCACAAGGATGTCGGCGTGCTGCGCGTCTGGTACCGGCATCTAGCTCTGGTGTCCCCACCAATTCTCCCCAGGTGGGAGAAGCTCGACCCCGTCGAGTAGGGGACATGGTCACTCTGATATCGCTCCAGCAGATCTGGATCGATCCTCTGTAGCTCTGCCCGGGTGATCCACGTGTCATTGGACGCGGTCCGTCCCCTCCAACGCACCAAATAGCGCTGGTGCACTCCGCCTCAAGTAGTCGTTACCTGCTCATCCAGTATACATTCTATCTGCTCTCGCTGTTGAGGTAACAAGTCTGGAGGTGGACACTCTAGGGTGGTGTCGCTCACAATGGGTGGAGACGGCTCAAAGGGATCGCTGGGTATCACCGCTGGGTCCCTATAAGCGACTAGATCCGAAATGTTGAAAGTGGAGCTGATCTCGTAATCCTCTGGAAAGTCCACAACATATGCATTTGATCCGACTCATCTCACTACTCGAAATGGACCAGCACCGCGAGCATGCAACTTCTTCACGGCTCCCAAGGGAAACCATTCAGGTCTGACCCTGATCATGACATAATCGCCCTCCTAAAACTCACGGTGGTGCCTATGGGCGTCAGCCAATTCTTTGTATCGTGCGTTGCTGGACTCAATGTGACGATGTACATGCTCATGCAACTGTCTAATGTGATCGGCAAAGGACTCGGCTGACTCAGACACACGTGACTGGATGGGAGATGGGACTAGGTCTATGCGCTTCCTAGGTCTACGGCCAGTGACAATCTCAAAGAGGCTCATGCCTATAGACCTATTGACCGAATCGTTGTAGGCAAACTCTGCTAAGGGTAAGACCAAATCCCAATCCCTAACTCGATCTCGGACCAGACACCTAAGAAGATCCCCCAAACTCCTATGAACAACCTCAGTTTGCCCATCGGTCTGGGGGTGGTATGTAGTGGAGAATTTCAGTTGGGTGCCCATCATGTGCCATAGGGTTTTCCACAAAAAGCTAGTGAACCGCCCATTCCTAGCAGACACTATGTGTAATGCCCTGGATTCCTATTGGATTCTTATTAGGTCTTTCGAATCCTTTTCGGAGAGTTTCGGATCGGTTTTGTGGGTCCTGAGTTGAGTTTAACGATCCGTGTGGGTTTTTCTCTCGTACTAGTTACGGAACACTACGGTGAGTTTGTTTCTCAGTTCATCGACTCGTGGACGCCGCAGTTGTGATGTACTCGTCGAGAGGATCGTTTCGACTATTTTTGCGTATGTTTTTGAATTAGTCTATTTTCGGGCTAATTATCAAATTTTTCAGAAATTAGGAAAATTTCCTAATTCCTTTTCCATTTTCTTTCCTTCCTCTCTCCTCCCGTTCATTCGTGTGCGACCCTCTCTCTCTCTCTCTCCCATTTTCTCTCCTCTCTCGCCCTTCTGGCTCTGACTGCAGACGGAGGAGGCTCGTGGGCAAGGTGGCGACGGCGTGGGGTCCATGAGGTGCGTGATCGGGCGAGGATCGAATCGGTTTTGGCGCGATCCCGAACGGTGGATTCAAAGCCGACGGTCGAGCTCGCGACGTGATTTTCGACACGGTTTAGTCACTTCGGCGCACGATTTCTTCAGTGGAGGTAGGGAGACAGATCATCACTTCCTCCTGCATGTTTTCCCTACCATTGCACGTCGTTTGGTGCGGAAATGGCTGAGTTTGGGCTCGTTTAGCCTAAATCAGGGTTTCATAGGGTTCGTCAAAAAACGACGACGATTTTTAGATCAGTCACTGTCAATGGACTCCCTAGAACGTCAGCGTTCCATAGTCACTGATTTTGTCTCGATTGGTGGTCCCATTTGACCGGTCGGGCTACAGGACGTCCGGAAACCCTTTTGGGTGATCTCGTTAGAATCGCCCGTTTCTTGCTATTCGTGTGTCGTTTTTACTCCCGTCGGAGTCTATGTGATTGCCAGTGGGTCCATGGCTGTATCCCCTTCGTCTCGGAACGAACGGGGCATGGAAAGGCCTCCGTCAAGCCGATCCCACGATTTGCTCGCCGTGACGCTTGAACGGTGGAACCAGAGACCGTTCATGGTATGAGCGGCTGGCTTTGGACCTTTCATACTGTCCCGGGTTGAGGTTGAGCGATCGTTCGATAGACCACTTATCCCCCTTGAGCGGTCCATCCTGGACCATTCATCTTCCCGTTGGGTTGAGTGGTCAGATTTGGATCGCTTATCCCCGTTGACCTCTGGTCAACAGTTTTGTGTCGGTTGCGTCGAGCGGCATGGTCAAAACCGCTCTGACCGACACTGTAGTAGGTCGGTTGGCTTGAGCGGCTATCCATTAACTGCTCAACGCCATGGGCGGTCCAGCCCTAACCGCCCATCCCCCGTTAGTGTTTTGGGTCTATTTTGTTGAGTGGTCCAGTTCCGACCGTTCATCCCTTTGAGTGGTCCCTTTGTGACCACCCATCCCTGTTTGGTTGAGTGGTCCTGTCCGGACCGTTCATCCCGTTGAGTGGTCCTGTCTGGACCGTTCATCCCGTTGAGTGGTCCCTGTGTGACCGCCCAACTAGTTGAGTCCGTCATCTTGTCTGTTGGCCATGATGGCTATCCCGTGTCTGTCTTTTAGGTTGTTTAGGGCGGTGTCTGGGTGTCGGTGGTTCTCCAGATGAGTCGGTTCAGGGTCGACTGAGTGCAGTCTACTCTCTGACTACCACAGTTTCCTAACGACTTCGTCTATGACCGCCATTGTCCTTGTCTCTGTGTGCGTAGCATGTTCCTCCTTGACTGTTGGGTTTGCCTGGTGGCCGAGTGATGGATCGCCTATGCCCAGAGTGTCATTTCCCACCGTTCCGATTTCTGTATGTCTTGGCTTGACCTTGTGGTCTGCCCGTTGTCCCGTGGATGTCTCCTGGCATCCTATGAGGGCTAAGATTACGTTATGAGGTAGCCAGGAATCTTCTTCCTTGTAGTAGGATTCTCCTTCCTACTGTAGTGTCCTCATTGTCGGGGTTCCAATCAACCCGGGGTGACCCAGTGGTTGACAGGTAACCTTGAGTGTCTCGGCGGTTCTGCCCAGTTCGAGACATGGTTCTGGACGCCTTGAGTTGTCGTCTCACCTCGATTTACATGTCCAGATGTGCTGAGGGTCTAGGTGTTCCCTGATGTCCCCATGTGTCATTTTACGCGGTCATGTCGTTTCCTCTGGCTTAGGATTAGACCGATTGGCGGCTTGTTCCGCTTTGTATGACGATCGTGACTCCGTGTCGTGAGACTCAAGGATCGTTGTGTTTTCAGGTCTAGTTGCCTTGTCCTGAGTCCGGTCGTAGTCTGGTTTGTTACCTCGTGTCCTGTGCTTCGTAGTACGTACGACTGTGCTTCTTTGCCTGTATGTACTCCGGCACTTCTATTTCAGAATTCTGTGTCTAGTGAGCCTCCACTAGTCATAGCCTGACGGCACGTTACGGCGTGTTGTCCCACCTGGGAGTGGTGGTATGGTAGTTCTGATATACGGTTTGTAAGCTAGTTTCCGTGGGCCCCCGCTGTACAGTGGCGTCCTGCTGGGTGGGGAAAACTAGGTAGAGGCCTAACTCTCCAGCAAGAGTCGGTGTGTGCACACGTGGTCAGGGGCTTGGACTGACGCCGACGGGCGTTACCCTATCTAGTCACTCATTACTGTAGTCATGTTCTAGTTCCGAGCGTGTCTTAGTCTCTGTCGTGTTTCAGGCGGCATAGTAGACGAGACACTTGTAGGCGCAGCATAAGATGTCAGTGGATGCAGCTGGCTGTTCTTCTAGTGAGGAGGTACTTCTGTCATGTGGCACGTGACTCTTGCGTTTCTCATGCGTCGTGACCTTTCCAGGTTAGCCCTCTTATGGTCTTGCTCGAGGTCAGTGTTGTATTTTGTGCACGACGTTCTAGTCGTGTGTGTGTGGTCGTATCTAGAAGAGCGTGCATGGCACTCGAGTCGTGTATGCTTTAGGGCGTCTGTGTCTGTCTAGGTTCCTTCTAGGCTTTTTGCCTATCTTTGTGGGCTCGACAGATCGGTGACTCTTGACTTCGTCAGATCAGAGTTTACCCATCTGTTGTTGTTGTTGTTTGGAGTAGCTTAGAGGCCGAGGTTAGTTCGGCAGCCGTGTTTTGGTCAGTACGGCTTTTCCCTTTTCTTTTAGCTACTCTACTCCTTCGTTTCGGTCTTCTTTTACAGTTTTCTAGTGGTAGTTTTCCTGCTTTGCTACTACTGCTGTTTTGTTGTTCCGTGTTACTGCGTTATTTTTTCAATGGGGATCTGCGTGACCCCTACTGGGCCAGTGACACGAGGCTCACCCCTACTTTTCAGGTTGGTGGCGTTGTTCTGCTTCTGCGGTTCCTGGTGTGACGTGTCCGTAGCTGCCAGTGGTACCTGCGTCGGGTTTCCCCCGACCTTAGGGTACGTCTTCTTTCTGTTAGACTGTACTTGTCTTTATTTTCTTAGATTGGACTCTGGTATAATTGTTAAACTTAAACTGTTAATTAAAAAGTAATTTTATTTCTGCTACTTTAGCAAATCGATCTAATGAAATTTAATTTCTTACTGTTATATCTCTGTGGCTTCAATGTACTACACGACACTCCTTTTTCCCTTCGAAGCTTTACAGCTCTTGGGAGGCTTCACGGGTTCCAAGTGGTATCGGGTCTACTGGGTAGTCCTATCGGGTATATCCGGTATCCGGGATCCGGGTCGTCACAGTTGGTATCAGAGCGTTGTTGTGTGAAGTACATGGGAATCCGAGATATACAGTCACCAGAGTCTTGAAAGTCCAGTACAGTCTGCAGCTGGCGTTAGGTTTCACGATTCTCTATCGCTTTGTTTCCCGCGTGTCGTCTTGTGCGTGCTGTTCTAGCACTGTACGAGATGGTTCTGTTCTCGTCAGGATGTGACGAGGTGCTTCTTTTTCACCATTGTGTCTGTCTCGATCATGCTGTACTTGGCAGTATTCATCGAAAGGCTTAGATCTGCGGTACTTTGTTCGAGATTTCTCTGTATGTTGTTCAGGTTGCCGTTGACTTTCAGAGTTGTTGTGATGACCGTACACGTTCTTACGTTGTTTTGGTCATCCCAACTTGAGTCTGTTCAGCTCCTGATGTGTCTCGCTTCTGTTGAAGTGGTCGATTAGATTCCCTTGATTGAGAAGATGCTCAAGCGACCTAGGATTTTCGCTTCCTGGTGAGCTTCTGTTTGTGAGCTTGATACTTCTCATCCCTTTTGGTGGAGTCTTTTCGAGGTAAGCCTTGGAATTGCTGTCTTAGTGATGCCTTTGTCCTGTGTCTGCTTAAGTGTGGACAACGTTTATTCTGAGCCTGATCTGCTCCTTGTCTTACGGTTGCTTGGCTTTGGACTCCATCGTGGTGTTAAGAGCTGTCGCGTACCGTATTTGTTGTGCCGTGTCCAACTGCCGATGTATTGTGAAGGCTCATTTATCATTTTCAGGACGTGAAGGTAAGCTGAGATTAGCCTTTTCCTTGGGCCTTGTGCTGAAGCTGGTACTCCTCTTCTTTGCACTTAGGCTTCTTGTGATCGGTTGTTCGCTGGATCAGTACTCATGGCGTGTTATATTGCGATTTTCATTAATTGCGATGCCGCCGTACGTGTGCTGAGATGCGGATACCGAGATATTCTCTGATGCTTATGTGCGTTTTATGAGTGTGCAGCTGAAGCGTGTGGGCTGATTACCCACGGGTCGAGAGGTTTGTTCTTTCTCGATGTGACTTCATCTTGGCTTCCTGTGCCTTGATGTTGTCTTTTGCCGTGCTGTTGCTGGAGTTATTCTGGTGTTGGCACCGGCATTTGCGAGTGTTGGGAGTCTATCGGCATTCCTGCTGATTGCGTACCCTCTACTCCTCTGTATTCTTTTCTTGGGTATTGTGCTCTCGGGACGTGATCATGGTCCTTGAGATGTGTTTCCCCAGATTGTCATTTTCATCATCGTGGGTATTTTCTTGGTGAACGTGCTCGATACATGACTCGTCCCTTATGGTCGTGCGTTTAGCTGTCGTTGTGCCTTGATGTGACCTAGCTTGCAGTGGCGTTCTGTGGTTCTGTGTTCAGTATGGAGCCGAAATCCTGCAAGTGCTGTTGTTGTTGTTTGATTGCTGTTTCTCTATGATTTTGTCTATCTATCTTGGCACTGTGTGGACCAGGCCTTGTCGGTTAGCCTTGCTGTACTCTTCTCTCCTGGTAGAGTTAGCTTGCGACTCGATCATATGTAATGTCTGGTTGAGGACTGACTTGATTGTGCTTGTGGTCCGGTGTTGTTATTGTTGGCGTGTTGGGTGCCAGGTGTTCTCTGCTACCTCTGGCACTGGAGCCGATGATGTGTCGAGCTGTCAGCTGAGAGGACTATGCTTCCTTGTTTAAGCTGATGCTTGCCGTGTCTGTCATTTTGTTTCCCTGATATCTGTTGTCGTGGCATGTGTCGTGTCTCCTTCTCTGCGAGACGTAAGCGACGTTGCCTTGTTTCGGAGGTGTCGAACTTGTGTTCACTTGTGCCGTGCTCGATCCAGAGCGTGTGCCTGTGATTATGGTCTGACTATATCCCTCTGAATTGTGTTTCTTGAGATTCGCACTGTTTCAAGTCGTGTCTTGGGGTTGTTCTTCCTTGCTTCTCCTTTGCTAGTCCTTAAATTTCGAGGATAAAATTTCTTAAAGGAGGGGAGGGTGTAATGCCTTGGATTCTTATTGGATTCTTATTAGGTCTTTCGGATCTTTTTCGGAGAGTTTTGGATCGCTTTTGTGGGTCCTGAGTTGAGTTTAACGATCCGTGTGGGTTTTTCTCTCGTACTAGTTACAGAACCCTACGGTGAGTTTGTTTCTCAGTTCATCGACTCGTGGACTTCGCAGTTGTAATCTACTCGTCGAGAGGATCGTTTCAACTATTTTTACGTATTTTTCTGAAGTAGTCCATTTTCGGGCTAATTTTCAAATTTTCAAAAATTAGGAAAATTTCCTAATTCCTTTTCCTTTTTCTTTCCTTCCTCTCTCCTCCCGTTCATTCACGCGCGACCCTCTCTCTCTCCCGTTTTCTCTCCTCTCTCGCCCTTTCGGCTCCAGCTGCAGACGGAGGAGGCTCGTGGATGAGGTGGTGACGGTGTGGGGTCCATGAGGTGCGCGATCAGGCGAGGATCGGATCGATTTTGGCGCGATCCCGAACGTTGGATTCAAAGCCGACGGTCGAGCTTGCGACGTGGTTTTCGACGTAGTTTAGTCGCTTCGACGCACGGTTTCTTCGGTGGAGGTAGGGAGACGGATCACCACTTCCTCTTGCACGTTTTCCCTGCCATTGCACGTCGTTTGGTGCAGAAACGGTCGAGTTTGGGCTCGTTTAGCCTAAATCGGGGTTTCGTGGGTTTCATAGGGTTCATCAAAAAACGGCGACGGTTTTTAGATCAGTTATTGTCAATGGACTCCCTGGAACGTTAGCGTTCCACAGTCACTGATTTCGTCTCGATTGGTGGTACCATTTGACCGGTAGGGCTCCGGGAAGTCCGAAAACCCTTTTGGGTATTTTCGTAAGAATCGCCCGTTTCTTACGATTCGTGCGTCGTTTTGACTCCGGTCGGAGTCTATGTGATTGCCAGTTGGTCCATGGCTGTATCCCCTTCGTCTCGGAATGAACGGGGTGTGGAAAGGCCTCGTCGGGCCGATCCCACGATTTGCTCACCATGACGCTTGAACGGTCAAACCAGAGACCGTTCATGGTATGAGCGGCTGGCTTTGGACCTTTCATCCTGTCCCGGGTTGAGGTTGAGCGATCGTTCGATAGACCACTTATCCCCCTTGAGCGGTCCATCCTGGACCGTTCATCTTCTCGTTGGGTTGAGTGGTCAGATATGGACCGCTTATCCCTGTTGACCTCTGGTCAACAGTTTTGTGTCGGTTGCGTCGAGCGGCATGGTCAAAATCGCTCTGACCGACACTGTAGTAGGTCGGTTGGCTTGAGCGGCTATCCATTAACCGCTCAACGCCATGGGTGGTCCAGCCCTAACCGCCCATCCCCCATTAGTGTTTTGGGTCTGTTTGGTTGAGTGGTCCAGTTCGGACCGTTCATCCCTTTGAGTGGTCCCTTTGTGACTGCCCATCCCTGTTTGGTTGAGTGGTCCTGTCCGGACCGTTCATCCCGTTGAGTGGTCCCTGTGTGACCGCCCAACTAGTTGAGTTCGTCGTCTTGTCTGTTGGCCGTGATGGCTATCCCGTGTCTGTCTGTTAGGTTGTTTAGGGCGGTGTCTGGGTGTCGGTGGTTCTCCAGATGAGTCGGTTCAGGGTCGACTTAGTGCGGTCTACTCTCTGACTGCCACAATTCCCTAACGACTTCGTCTGTGACCGCCATTGTCCTTGTCTCTGTATGCGTAGCATGTTCCTCCTTGACTGCTGGGTTTGCCTGGTGGCCGAGTGATGGATCGCCTAGAGTGTCATTTCCCACCATTCCGGTTTCTGTATGTCTTGGCTTGACCTTGTGGTCTGCCCGTTGTTCCGTGGATGTCTCCTGGCATCCTATGAGGGCTAAGACTACGTTATGAGGTAGCCAATAATATTCTTTCTTGGAGTAGGATTCTCCTTCCTACTGTAGAGTCATCATTGTCGGGGTTCCGGTCAACCCGGGGTGACCCAGGGGGTGACAGGTAACTTTGAGTGTCTCGGCGGTTCTGCCCAGTTCGAGACATGGTTCTGGACACCTTGAGGTGTCGTCTCACCTCGGTTTGCATGTCCAGATATGCTGAGGGTCTTGGTGTTCCCTCATGTCCCCATGTGTCATTTTACGCAGTCATGTCGTTTCCTCTGGCTTAGGATTAGACCAATTGGCGGCTTGTTCCGCTTTGTACGACGATCGTGACTCCGAGTCGTGAGACTCAAGGATCATTGTGTTTTCAGGTGTAGTTGCTTTATCCTGAGTCTGGTGGCAATCTGGTATGCTATCTCGTGTCCTGTGCTTCATAGTACGTATGCTAATGCTTCTTTTCCACCCAGCCTGGGTGTTTCTGAGTTCTGTGTCTAGTGAGCCTTCACTAGTCGTAGCCTGGCGACACGTTATGACGTGTCGACCCACCCGGGAGTGGTGGCGTGGCAGTTCCCGATATACGGTTTGTAAGCTAGTTTTCGTGCGCCCCCACTGTACAGTGGCATCCTGCTGGGTGGGAAAAACTAGCTAGAGGCCTGGCTCTCCAGCAAGAGTCGGTGTGTGCACACGTGGTCAGGGGCTTTGGACTGACGCCGACGAGCATTACCCTGTCTAGTCACTCGCTACTTTAGTCCTGTTCTGGTTCCGAGCGTGTCTTAGTCTCTGTCGTGTTTCGGGCGGCATAGTAGACGAGACACTTATAGGCGCAGCATAAGACGTTAGTGGACGTAGCTGGCTGTACTTCTAATGAGGAGGTACTTCTTTCACGTGGCACGTGACTCTTACGTTTCTCGTGCGTCGTGACCGTTCCGGGTTAGCCCTCTTGTGGTCTTACCCGAGGTCAGTATTATGCCTTGTGCACGACATTCTAGTCGTGTGTATGTGGTCGTATCTAGAAGAGCGTGCATGACAATCGAGTTGTGTATGCTTCAGGACGTCTGTGTCTGTCTAGATCTTTTTCTAGACTTGTTGTCTGGTCTCCTGGGCCTTCGCCTTGGGCCTCATGCTTGCCGACAGATCGGCAACTCCTGACTTCGTTAGTTCAGAGTTACCCATCTGTTGCTGTTGTTGTTTGGAGTAGCTTAGGGGCCGATGTAACTTCGGCAGCCGTGTTTTATTTAGTACGGCTTTCCCTTTTTTTTAGCTGTTCTACTCCTTCCATTCCGATTTTCTTTTACAACTTTGTAGTTTAGTTTTCCTGCTTTACTACACTAGCTGTTTTGTTGTTCCGTGTTACTGCGTTATTTTTTCAGTGGGGATCCGCGTGACCCCTACTGGGCCAGTGACACGAGGCTCACCCCTACTTTTTAGGTGGGTGGCGTTGTTCTGCTTCTACGGTTCCTGGTGTGATGTGTCCGTAACTGC
This sequence comes from Amorphophallus konjac, assembly GCA_022559845.1. Classification (NCBI taxonomy): domain Eukaryota; kingdom Viridiplantae; phylum Streptophyta; class Magnoliopsida; order Alismatales; family Araceae; genus Amorphophallus; species Amorphophallus konjac. The sequence continues at coordinate 282,070,966 of CM040122.1, forward strand.
CAACGGGACCTACGTCGAGTTTCCCCCGACCTTAGGGTACGTCTTCTTTCTGTTAGACTGTACTTGCCTTTATTTTCTTGGACTGGACTCTAGTATAATTGTTAAACTTAAACTGTTAATTTAAAAGTAATTTTATTTTCGTTACTTTAGCAAACCGATCTAATGAAATTTAATTGCTTACTGTTATATCTCTGTGGCTTCAATGTATTACACGACACTCGTTTTTCCCTTCGGAGCTTTACAGCTCTTGGGGAGGCTTCACGGGTTCCAAGTGGTATCGGGTCTACTCGGTAGTCCTATCGGGTATATCCGGTATCCAAGATCTGGGTCGTCACACTATGGTGCGTGGGAGTCCGAACCTGGAGACACAGTGTGAAAAGAATAGACGGGCTACTCCAGAGACATCCGAAGTCTTGGAGCATGGGATGAATAATGCCATCTTGGAGAACCTGTCTACAACCACAAAGATAGAGTCGTGCCTTCGAAGGGTGCGGGGCAGTCCCAACACAAAGTCCATGCTAATGTCTTACCATGGACTATCCAAGATGGGGAGGGGAGTATAGAGGCAGGTATTCTGCTTCCTTTGCTTGGCCATAGTGCAAATGCGGCATTGGGCCACGATGCGAGCAACATCCCTCTTCAGGCTCGGCCAATAGAATCGATGCTCAACTGCCTCTATGGTCTTGTTCCGGCTAAAGTGGCCAGGAAGACCTCCCGCGTGCATCTCCCACGTAAGAAAGTCACGAACAGAAGTCCGTGGGATGCACAACTTGTCACCCCGAAATAGGTGACCCTCCTGAAGCACAAACTCGTTGTAATCACGCGAAGGATCGGCCTGAAGGACGCCATAGATCAGACCAAAGTCCAGATAGTCAACATAAGCATCCTTCAGCCTCTCTAGGCCCACCACCTCTACACTCATGGTGGTCAACATCATCATCCGCCGACTCAGTGCATTGGCGACCCTGTTCTCCGCCCCTGTCTTGTGCTAAGCACAAAGGTGTACTCCTGGAGATACTCCACCCAACGACTGTGGCAAGCGTTCAGCTTCTTCTGGGTATGGAGGAATCATAAGGCCTCATGATCAGAAAAGAGGACAAACTCCTGGTGCAAAAGATAGTGCCTCCAATACCTTAATGCCTGGACAACTGTGTAAAATTCTTTATTATATGTGGAATAACGTAGTTTGGCATCATTAAGCTTCTCGCTAAAGAATGCAATGGGGTGGGACTCCTGACTCAACACTCCACCAATACCCACTCCAGAAGCATCATATGTGACCTCAAACACCTTAGAAAAATCTGGTAATGCAAGGACATGTGCCTGGGTCATACGCTCCTTGATGTCCGGAAAGGCTATGGCTGCAGCCTTAGTCCATACGAATGCCCCCTTCTTTATGCAATCAGTGATCAGGGCGGTGATGGAACTGAACCCACGAATAAAGCGACGATAGAACGTCGCTAAGCCATGGAAGCACCGGATATCGTGGAGGGTGCGGGGATCGGGCCACTCCCTGATGGCCCTAATCTTCTCCGGATCAGCGGAGACTCCATCCCTAGACACAATGAACCCGAGGAAGGTAATCTGATCAGTCATGAAGGCACATTTCTTTCGGTTGGCGAATAAGCTATCTCGCCTCAAAATGACACAGACATGCCTAAGGTGGTCTAAGTGATCCTCCCTAGTGTGGCTGTAGATAAGAATGCCATCAAAGTAGATGATCAAGAAGACCCCTATCATAAGGCATAAAACCTGGGTCATGAACCGCATGAAGGTACTAGGGGCGTTGGAAAGCCCGAAGGGCATAACCAACCACTCATAAAGACCATCCTTGGTCTTGAATGCCGTCTTCCACTCATCGCTAGGCCTGATCCGCACCTGGTGATAGCCACTACGAAGATCTATCTTTGAAAAGATAGTGGCTCCCGACATCATGTCTAACAAGTCATCCAATCGGGGAATGGGAAAGTGATACTTCTCCGTGATCTTGTTGATTGCACGGCTATCAACGCACATCCTCTATGTGCCATCCTTCTTCGGGGCCAATAACGCGGGAACAGCGCAAGGGCTCTTGCTGTCCCTAAGAGATCCCTGACTCATCAACTCCTCGACCTGCCTTTAAAGTTCAGCATGGTCCGTAGGACTCATCCTGTAATGGGGAAGGTTGGGCAAGGATGAGCCCGGGAGAAGGTCAATCTCGTGCTGGATATCCCTCATAGGCGGAAGGCCTTCAGGGAGGTCTTCTGAGAAGACATCAAAAAACTCCCGTAGGATCGCAGCTATCTCTGGGGGGTGCTCATCATCAGTCCTAGGAGCGACATCCTCCACTCCTCGGACAACAACGTCAAGTATAGGGCTACCCCTGGTGACCTCTTGCTCCATCTCTCGCGGGCTAATCATCATTAACCTCCGGGGTGCGAGGCCTCCTATGCTAGGAGCAGTCGAAGCTGTAGTAGCCCGCAGCGAGGATGAGGTGGAATGACCAACCGCCCCCTGACTAGGAGGAGTCGATGTCCTGGGGCCAGTTGGTCCTCGGACAGAAGGATCCTTCAGCTGGGTGGGGTGAAGGGTGATCCTATGACCCCCATGGTTGAATGTGCATGTGTTCGACCGACCTTGAAGGGTGGCATCCCGATCAAAAAGCCAAGGCCTACCAAGGAGAATGCTACCCACCTCCATAGGCAACACATCACACCATATCTCATCATGGTAAGCTTGCAACTGCAGTGGCACCAGACATCACAATCTGACCGGGATGGTAGTAGAATACACCCAAGAAACTCTATAGGGTGCGGGGTGATCCACGAGCGTCAAACCCAGACGCCTAGCAGTGCCCGTAGAGATAGCGTTAATGCAACTCCTGCTATCTATGATCAGCTTACAGGCCTTTCCCCCCAGCCTACAGAATGTATGGAAAATAGTGGTACGACGCCAATCTTCACTCACCTGAGGCTGGGTTAGAATGCACCTGACTACACCCAGTTGTACATCACCCTAATGCTGGGTACCTGGGACATCAATTGGCTCTCCCTCCATTAGTTCATCAAAGAACTCCTCCGCTAAGTCCTGATCAGCCTCGTAACTGATCGGCACTAGCTCAGGTGTGGGGTCGCTGGAAGAGGGATCAGAGATGACAAGCGACTCCCGAGTGGGACACTTGGCCAAATAGTGGCCAACCCCACCACACCTATAGCAAGTTCCCTGTGTCCCGAAGCCCTGGGATGTTCCTCTAGCCATTGGCCCCTTACCCTTGTCCACAAGACGGATTGGGGGTGTAGAAAGTAGGGGTCGAGTCGGCATGGCGGGCTGGGGAGGTCTAGGGGCAGCGACGGGTGCCTGCTGGCGAAGGGGAGGATCCCTCGGAGGGAGGGGGTGCCTAGGAGCAGTGAGGTCCTGGCGAGGGGGTTCCTGGGGGCGGGCCATAGGCCACCGAGTGTAGGAACCGGGCATGGTCCTAGGATCAGACACACGTGGATATGTGACCCCCTGGCGCGGGGTAGGATCCGCCTCAAATGGCTTCACCTTGAGGGCAACCTAATACGTGTCTTCCAACTTGGCCACTTTGTGGCGGAAAAGCTCATACTGTAGGTGTGGCCGCAGACCGTGCCGAAAATGGGAAACAGTTAGGGAGCTTTCCTCTGTGGCCTCACATCGTAGAAAGTACTCATCAAACTCGACGATGTAATCGGAGACATACCGATCTCCTTGGGTGAGACTCTGCCATTTGTCTATGAGACGCTGGCGGTAGGAAGGTACTTCTTCCTGAGTTTATCCGTCATCTCATCCCACGTCTCGACCTGGGGCTCCGGAAGGTGAAACAATAGGTTCTCCATGTTCCTCCAATAAGTCTGCGCCTACCCTAGCAGCTTCATTTTGACAAACTTGACTTTCCAGTGGTCCGTCATCTCAAACAACTTAAAATACCGGTCCATGCCAGCATCCCAATCAAGATAGACTTCGGGTCTAAGGACCCGTCGAACGTGGGAGGGTCTGCTCGCACCGTCCTGAGGACCCGCTCGTCCTCATCATCCCTCTGTAGCCGGTGACCACGACGGCGTCGGCCATTTCCCCCATAATCGTTGTCGGACTCATAGTCCTCAACATCGGGGGCACATGGTTGTCGTTCCTCAGCCCTGAGTGGGGCGGCCTGGGCAGCAGGCGCCCGAGGGGTCGGGACAGCTTTGGGGAGCTCCCGGCGGGGGACTCCCTCCACACTCTCTCTCCTTCCAACCAGACCTTAGATAGATCGGTCAGAAGCCTGAGCGTAGTCCCCCATGGCCTTGAAATGGCTCTCTATACGCTCGGTATGCTTCCTAAGAGTTTGGTCGGACCTCTCCATATGCTCCCTAAGATTTTGGTCGGACCTGTCCATGTGCTCCATGAGTAGAGCCACCAAGTCCTCCAGTGATCGGCCTCGCAGGTTAGCACCTCGGGATTCACCCATAGTGTCAGGGCGATGGTACTGGGCACCTCCACGGGTGGGCATGCAATGGGACCTAAAGGGAACTAAGGGGTGACTCACTACGTCCTATATGGACGGGCTAATGCAAAATGAAGGACGACCTAGACTCCAATATCTGGTATGAGGCGGAGGTTTGATCCGAAGATCACGCTCACGCAAGTGTGCCCCTTTCCCAATAGGCGTAGCCTATCGTTTTGGGAACACCTTTCGATATACCAGATGAAATGGAGCACCTTGGATCGACTACCCTAGACTCAAATTGGCTCAGATACCAATTTGATGCGGGACGACAACGAGACTCGACTCCAATTAGGTGCGATCCTTGGACTCTATGAGATAACGCGACCAGCAACATCACAACAACGCGGCACCTAGAGAGCTCTAGAAGAGGCGACATAACCCAAACAAGAAGCACCAAACTCATAGTTGTCCCTGGCGAGGGAAACGTGACGATCTGCACGGTTGGGAAACCGACTTTGAGTCTCGGGTGGTCGGCTCACTCTCGTGCTCGGAACGAGTCACGGGACGGGTCTCGCATTCACAACTCACAGCGGTGATTAAGTACGAACTAGCTATAAAAATAAACTACTCACATGTAGCGGCATCTAGAACGCATACTAAACAAGCAAATACGACAAAGAAGGTGGCGAATGTACCTCCATGCTCGGGGCGCGGGGAAGACGTCCCGGCCAAGTTCCGTGACTCCCGGTACAGTAAATAAAGTTAATTACAATAGTGATTTTCTTGCCCAATCCACATAGGGAGGTAAAGGGCTACACAAAAAAATGTCAGGAGCACCGAATTGGGTTGACGGGCAGCAAGGCGGCGGATTTCGGGCGGCGGCGGGCAGCGGCTCCGATTCTGTGATTTGCTGGCCGGCAGGACAACGAGCACAGATGTCCAAAGGGACGTCGGCCTCCTAGGATCTTCTGAAGGCGGCGTTGCACTGGGACGGTGGCGGGGGGTCCTTGGTCGACCCCTGGGAGTGGCGGTTGCGGAAGCTATCTTGAAGTATTTGTTCTAGAATTATCCGGTGACCCCTTGTTGCTGGCCAGTCTTGTAGCAGAAATGCATGCCTCCATGAAAATGGCCGGCACGACCAGATCCGAAGTCGGATCGGGGTGAGATTAGCGCCGTTGGAAAGGGGACTCAAAGATCTTCAACATACGTGAATCTCATATCCATTCAACGGCTGGATTGGAAATGAAAACTACTGCAAACTGACTGAGTTCTCTATCCTGTAACACAGAATAGACAGGGCAAAATGTGATGTGTATGTTTATGGGGTTTGACCGAAAATCAAATCGAGGATCTAGGACTTGGAGATTATTGTGGAGAAAGGGGGGAGGGTGGTGGTCAAGCACATAATTTTTTTTGTATTTTTCTGACAACGTTTGGGGGGTGGGAAAATCGGGTAGCACAAACTATCTCGCAGATCTGCACACATGCAGACTGTGAGAAGGAAACACAAAAGACTGGGATGGGGCCTAAACGGTCTCTGATCTTTGTGAAATTTAAACTGGGAATGGTGGACAATGGGAGCAACCTACCCTCAAAATCTCATCACGATCAGACGGTTGGATCTCCCGTACCAAGCTTTTTACTGAGCTATTGTCTAGCAATCCCAAAATTCAGGACATCAAGGTGAAAGCTGGGTTGTGGTGGCTTGATGGCGGCACAAACGGCAGCGGCGGCGGCGGTGATCGTTTGCAGTAGCAAGAGAAATAGAAAGAGAGGAAGATCACTCAGAAAGATTAGGGTTTCAGCCCTAGATCTTTAGAAATATGGAGGAAGAAGAAGAAGAACTAGAAGAAGGGAGAGAGGGGGAGGTGCGCCCTTGGCCAATTTCCAACATAATTCATCATTAATTCTTGTTCAAATGACACAACATACATTAAATACTCAAACCCTAGACCTAGCCAAATGACTTCTAATACCCTTGGTCAAAGGGGCATAAAGGGGAAGAGAGATAAAAAAGACTTAAACAATTCCCCACATGGGGACAAACAAGGGGGCGCCCCCCTCCTTAGTCAACAATGGCAACCCATGGTCAATATTCCATACTTGACCATGGGCCATCATATTGGGCCCTCTATGAAAGGAGGTCCACAAGAGAGGGAAGGCCCAATTAGGCTTCTAAAAGTTTTGAGGCCCATTTTGAAAATTGGACCCCTTACATGAAATTTGGCCCATATTACACTCTTGACCCATATTAGAGCTGAAAATACAAATACACACCAATACACTCAAAATAAATTTAGAAAAATATCAAAATTTCGATGGAGGCTCCATACTATCACCCAGCCACACGGATGTCGGCGTGCTGTGCGTCTGGTACCGGCGGCTAGCTCTAGTGTCCCCACGAATGCTTCAGATTATGGGAAGTTGTATAGGGCAAAGGAGAAGTCTACCCTATGCCGCACACTTGACAACAATATTTCAAAGAGTCAGAATCTCTTTGGAAAATTAAAAGATGAAATAAATCCCTCAGATTAATGTCTACTGCATGAGGTTCATTGAGAAGTACATGCACTTCAAGAAGAAAGGAGACAAAGTTGTAAGGGATTTGCCTGGTCACCAGACTGAACCTCCAGCTGCACCTGCGCAGCAATAGCAGGCCGACTAGCCAGCATAGCCAGTAGAACAAGTACAAGCTTAGCAAGCTGTAGAAGAATATATAGAACAGTATGAAGACCAGTTTCATATGGATACACACTTTGAACAGGAGCAGCAGCAGCTGGAGCATGATGTTCCATAGGAAACATATTTTGGTCCCATAACACAATTTGGGATACTTCCTCCTCAGACTCCTCCATTTCAACCCAGAGTTTATGCTGAAGAAGAGGCGCCTCCTGAATTTCATAATGAAGCCTCATCATCAAGAGGACCTCAATATGCAGCCACTAAAGGTCTGATGGGTATTCACCCTACCCTAATCAGATTTCTAACAGCTCAGTTTGCCAATGTAAACTCCTCAATTATGCAGCTTGATATGAAGGTTGAGAGACTGGATGCAAGGTTTGTTCACAATGAACAAACTCAGAACAGCAGATGGGAGAAATTTGAAAGATATAAATACAAGTCTGATGGTCAGTTGTATGCCTTCATGAACTCCCTGATGCATGTTTATGAAAAAGCAGGGACAGTGATGAAACGATTGACAGAAGTACATACTGAAACTCAAGGAAAAACTTGTGAAATGGTCATGCACGCCTATGACATTCGTGAAGATCAGTCCAACATGAATCTCAAATATGCTACATTGATTGATACTTCTAATCGCATTGAAGAAAGAGTGGCTGTAGACTCTCTCACAATCAGAGAATAGGTGGCTGCTAACACTGCTAGAATTTTAGACGCCACAAATCTGGAAGCAGCAGTTCATGCCAACTCTGCACAGCTAATTGATGAGTCCATACGACTGAAAGGAAAGGTTCGTGCTGACTCTAACAAGCTCATCAAAGCCTCCACCAAGCTTGCAGAAAAAAGTCTGTGCTGATACAACCACAATGGTGGACAACTCCTCAAGAGCTGCAAAAAAGATGGATGTTGTCTACAACAAATTGGATATGGTTGGAACAGAAATTCTTGAACTAATTCATCTTCACAAAGCTCAGCTTCAACCTAATTTGGAAGACATTGGTGAAGCCTACTACCCTCGACCATCTGAAGCAACATCATCTTATGTCTCAGCACAAGGTTCACAACAAAAAGCACAGACTGAATACATATGTGACATGCTGCATCAGTGGCTTGATGCAATCAATGATAACATCAAAGCTCTACATAGGTTCATGAAACAAAGAGATGAGAAACTCACTCAGAAGGTTGATTCTTTAGCTGCAACAGTTCTGCAACTGCAACAACAACTGGAAGGAAGCTCCAGCTCCAGTACAATGCCTCCACCACAGCAACCACCTCGTTCACCCCCTCCTTGTTGATGACAAAGGGGGAGAAGAGATGAAGACTAATGAGAGACGAAAGAGAATGCTAAAATCATCATCTGGCATTGGCATCTAGTTAGTTTCATTTAGTGTTAGAAGTCTAGAAAGTTAAACCTTATTCATACTTGTGTAAATGGTTGAATGCAAATCGTTTGGTTGATATGTATGAAACTGTGATTGATCAATGGATCAAATGTTTTTTTGGTTGACATGTATAAGAATGGCTTCCTATTGAATGGCAATTTTTTTTGTTTGATGTTTTTCAACCAAATACTTAAATGCCATATGAATGCTTATAGATAATGATTCGTGGTTGTCATCATCAAAAAGGGGGAGAATGTTGTGTCCCTTGGTTTTGATGATAACAAACCATAAATAATTATTAGATCTTTGTGAAATATCTAACAAGTTTGGTTTACTTTCTAGTTTGAACAAGTATAGGCAAAGCTCACTCAATGTGTCGACCTGTCATTTGGACGTGTCGACACGTCATGAAGAAACTCGCGTTTAAGCAGCTTCTGTTTGGGTTCTGTTTGGCACCATGTGTCGACACCCTGTGAAAACGTGTCGACACCCTCGGTTCAGTGTAGTGAACTTCATCTCTGTCTGGCGCACATGCCCCGACACTTCTAAGTGAAGCATCGACACGGAGGCTCGAGCCGCACGGGAGTATGGCGCCCGTGTCGACACACGGCCATTGAAGTGTCGACCTATTTTACTTGGAAGCCATGTTTCTTCAAGATTTTAATGAGATGTGCCGACACCTTGTCTGAAACTATCGACACCTTCAAGCTCACCCAGAATGGATCTGAATCTGTTTTAGTCCGCTTTCCAAGATCCACAACCCGTCTTGGAGGATCCGTTCGTAAGTAAAAATCCTTCTGGAAGCCCACTTTTGCAGAGGATCTGATTGGGTGGCAGGGGATTCATCCAGGAATGGGTCTCTTTCCCGTTTTGGCTCTCTACCTACCCACGTACGGGCACGCATGGCAGAAGTGACAAAAAATGCTAAAGCAAATGGGGAATGCGAGTACAACGTACTGCGCATGGGAGTTCTGGAGAGGATAAGGCTGGAGTTGGCTTGGAGGCGAAGCAAGAGAGAGCACTCCATAGGAAGCAGGAAGAGCAGAGGAACAAGGAAGAATGCATTGCACGCAAGAGCAAGGAAGCTCTCTTCATCCTTCTACTATCGGCGTGAAGGCATCAAGGGTTCAACTCCACTTCATGTTCTGGAGCCTTGAACCGCAAAGGTGACAACATCCTCAGTCACCCTTGAAAGCTGTGAACATCGACCACTGGTTCTCTTGTGTTCGTGGTCAAGACTCAAGAAGAAGAGGAAGACCATCCGGGCATCGTTCAGCTTTCTGCCAGGCAGGAGTTTTCTTATCCCACAGATCACTATAGTCAAGCTCCGTCTAGTTTATCTTTTCCAGTTTTTTTTTGTTTCAAAACCCATTCTGCCATATTTGTTCCCTACCTGCGTGTGGGAAGATGGACTGTGTGTTCACAGATCCGTGGCTTTGGGTTGTGTACCCTCAAGCTGTTTGGCAGCGGTGTGGAGTGAGTTTTTCTCTTGGTTGGAAGCTGTGAATCAGCGGTTGTGCGTTTGCACTAGTGAAGCCTCACTTAGTTGAGTGAGGGGTAGACGTAGGTCTCTGGATAGAGACCGAACCACCTTAAAATCATGCGTCCTTGTGGTTTGTCTTCTTTCTTGCCTTGTTGTTGTGCCCCTTGTGCTTTGTTGATGATGTGATGTTTTAATGATAACAACATGAATGAGTCACCACATTGTCTTGAATATGTCTGACCTTTTTTTTGGGGGGGAAATTGCATAAGTGTGCCATGTCTGAATTATGAAGAATGCATGCATGCGTATGCTTGAGTCATGCTGTGATATATTGATTTCTGTTCTGTGCATTGCTTCTCTGCTGATATGTTCATACATTGTCTTAGGCTAAGTCTATACAGACTTTAGCGTCTCATTTAGCGTCTAAGGCTAAGTCCACACATTGGCTAAGTGTGTACATCGCTTACATTTCTTGAGATCAAGTCCATACGTTGCACTGTTTCTTCAAGTCCATACAGTGGCAAAGTCTGGACATTGTGCTTTGAAGATCACCAAGTCCATACATCGTGAAAGTCTATACACTCCTCTTGGCCTTAGCATTTATTTTGAAGTCCATACATTGGTCTTCAGTTCAAGTCTGTACAGCGTTACGTTCTCTTTGGAAAGTCTGTACAGCGTCAAGTCTGCACATTGGGGTTTCACGAGAAGTCTACACATTGGTCTCCACCTGAAGTCTATACATTGGCTAAGGGTCTTCAATTCCATACACAGTTGTCTGATGCATATTGATTGAAGTCTGTACATTGGGTTTTTCACATGAAGTATGTACAGCCGTTCACTGTTGAAGTCCATACACTGGTCGATGGAATTTGAAGTCTGTACACTGACTCGTTTCATTTCCTTAGATGTCTATACATTTGCCTCCATGATTCTAAGTCTATACATTTGCTGCAAAGATCTCTGTCAAGTCTATACATCGACTGTCTTGCTTGAGCTTAAGTCTGTACCGAGTCAGCGTCTCGTTGACCGTCTCTTGTTGTGTCCTCATGTTATTTCTGCGTTTGTGTCTTCGTGTTGTTTTCATGTCTTTGTGTTATTTTTGTGTTTGAGTCTTCATGTTATTTCTGTCTTCTGTCTTCGTGTTGATTTTACTTCGTGCATTCTTCTCTAAATTCAAGCTTTAAGTGTCTCAAGTCAAGTCTGACTGTGTTGTCTCCATGTCGTCCTTAGTTCGAGTCGTTTCTTTGTTATTTCTGTCTTTGTGTTGCTTTTCCTAGACCTCGTGTCTTTCTTGTTTTGTAACCACACTTCGTGTCAGCGTCTGTGTTCGACTTCGAGTTATTTTCAGTCCATGTTGTTTTCGTGTCATTTTCATCTTCGAGTCGATCGTGCGTTCGAGCAACTTAATACTCGAGCTGTTTTCGTGTGTATTCAAGTCTTTTTAGTAAAGTGTCGTTTCACCTCGTGCCGTTCTCTTTGCTGTTTGTTATGTCGTGTTGTTTTTGTATTCGTGTCTTCGTGTTGCTTATGTATCTCGTGTCGTTCTCTTCGTAGTGGTTGTTTTGTTACAGTGAGACTTCGTGTCATTTTCTTTGAGGTGTTAGCTTTATTATTATGTATCTCGTGTCATTCTCTTCGTAGTGTTTGTTTTAGTGATACTTCGTGTCGTTCTCTTTTTTTACCTCGTGCTGTTTGCATCTAACCTCGTGTCATTCTCTCCTTGTCTCGTACTGTAATAATCTTGTGTATCTCGTGTCGTTCTCAGTAAGGTGCATCTCGTATTACTATCACATACCTCATGCAGTTTTAGTTCTTGTGGCCCTCAGTGTTAATGGTTTTTATCTCCTTGCAGGTCCGAGGAAGAACATACACTGGTGTCTGGGTTGCACGTGATCCGATACTAAAGGAACCAATGCTATAAGGGCACGTGGCAAGAAGGTTCTGGATGAAGCGTGGGAGGCACACGCGTTCTGCACCTTACCCACCTGCTGCTGCTGGTATATAATGGAGCCTTCGTCTTCAGATGAAGGTTGATCGAAGAAGAAGCCTAAAGAGCAGAAAGCCCTTCGATCCAAAAAAAGAGAAAAAGAAGGAAAAGAGAGGAAGAAGAGATAGAAGAGAGAAGCCGTGAAGAGAGAGCAGTGAGTGAGAGACTAGGAGAGTAGAAGAGAAAGAAAGAGAGATAGAGAGTGAGAGACTTGGAGAGAAGAAGAGAAAGAAAGAGAGATAGAGAGTGAGAGATTTGGAGAGCAGAAGAGAAAGAAAGAGAGAAAGAGAGTGAGCGAGAGAGCTCGTGGAGAAGAAGGAAGAAGCTGCTTGAAGATCTGTCTTCACTGGACCGTGGATCAGATCCAGGCCAGTCAGCTCCGTTGAGAGCCACATTGTGCATTTCGTTTTACAGCTTTCTGATTGCTGTGTTATTTTCCTTTATTGTTTTTCTTTATTTTCTGATCATCTTTGTTCTTCCGATTGCCCTGTTGGGGATCGGGTTCCTCCTGTTGGTTCAGGAGAAGGGAGATCTGATCTCCAGGTTGCAAGTGACAGGTTGTCACTTGTGGGTTGCCCTCTGGTTAGAGGAAGGGAGGCTAGTCCTCCGGTTCTGGGCTTGTGGTTGCAAGTCCAGTGGTCCCTCCTGGTCTGGAGGAAGAGAGGTCTTCGACCTCTAGTTTCCAAGTGGCTGGGAGTCACTTGGGTGTCCCTCCGGTTGGGAGGAAGAGGGGAGGCTGTTCCCCTGGTCAAGCTGTGTGGCAGCAACTGTTTGCAGACTGAGTCTGCTTGGTTCTAGCGTTTGCTAGTGAAGCCTCACTCCGGTTGGGAGTGAGGGGTGGATGTAGGTCTGGAGGACCGAACCACCTTAAAATCTTTGAGCAGTGGTTTGCTTGTAGTGTGTTCTTCCATATCTCCTACCACCCTTCACAGATTGTCTTGAGATTTCTTATTCTCATTTGTGCTGCTTCCGCTAGTTGGTCATTTGGGGGCCAGTTACATATTTGCTCTTTTGTTTAAAAGGATTTTCAACTGGTTCATCAGATTGCTTGATTTGCTTCCGCTAGATGCTTGGATAGGCACGCTCCAAGTGTTTGTATTTGAGTTGAATCAAATTGGTTCTATTCTGTGTCTATCTCTAGCATCCAAGTTTTATTTGGCCATTATACATAGAAGGATACATTCACCCCCCTCTGTATTCGGGCCTAGCACCCTAACAGTTGGTATCAGAGCGGTGTTTGCATACAAGGTCCAACGACCTGCAGATTCGATCTCTGGTTTTCGGTGCTAATTTGTTTTTAGTGCATCAATATTCCTATTGCATTAATTTGATTTGTTTTCAATGGTTCATCCACCGATTTTCAGTGGTACGCATTTTAATGCATGGTTCGCTAGTCTGAAGAATTATGTTAAATCTGTGAATCCAGACCTGTGGAAAGTAATTTCACACGGTCCTCATGAACTACCAAAGAAAAAGTCCAAATGGACTGACAGTCACAAGTCTAAGCATGAAGAAAATCAGATAGCTATAAATCTGATAAAGGCAGCTACTGATAGAGCTTTCCATTCATGTTTCTTTGATTGTAGTTCGGCTAAAGATATTTTGGATACACTGAAGCGAATTCAGGAGATAGATGTGGACAGCTGCATGATGGTCAACAGAAGCAATCAAAGTGGCAGCGATCAAGGCAGCAATCAAAATGAAGAAGATGATGATGATGAGGTAAATGTCTTCGAGAATTTTTCTCTAGAAGAGTGGGAGAATGCATATGCTGAATTATTTGAATCTCATGAACAGTTAAGAAAACAATACAAAAAATTGAAGAAGAATAGTAGGTCAGACAGTTTCAATTCTCCATGTAAAAACTGTGCTGAACTAAAAAATGTTCATGATACTTGTATGTCTGATATTCAAATGCTAAAGAAACAAATTTCATTGCTGAAAATTGAGAATCAAGATCATGTAAAAGAAAACTCTGAACTTGAGAAGAAGCTTAGCCAAACTTGTCATGAGTCTGTTCAGAGTAAAGATTTGCTGAAAGAAGTTGAATGTGTTAAATCTGATCTAAACAAGCTAAAATCAGAAAATGATTCTCTTAGAGGGTTCTCCAAAGAAAATGAAGAAAAATCAGAGAAACTTAAACAGGAGAATAAATTGCTGATTGAAAAACTTAATGTCATAAAGTCTGTAAACATAGAATTACAGAAAGATCTTGAAAAACAGCAAAAAGATATGAAGGAAATTGAAAAATTGAAGCTGTTAAACAGTGGCATGTCTGAAAGACTTCTTACTTTGGAAAGAGGAAAAACTGTTTGTATTGAAGATTCTGATAAACTGAGCAATCTGGAAAATGAAATTGAAAAATATAAAACTGAAAACAAGGTGTTAACTGAATGTGTGAATTACAGTGAACAAGAGATTGCCAGTTATGAGCTACATATTTCCTCTTTAGAAAATGAAATTCAGGATTTGAAAGTTTCCTTGTCTAAGTTTGTTGATGGGCAGAAAAACCTAGACAAGCTACTAGGTATAAAAATCAACCCTAGGAAGGAAGGGCTGGGCTACAATAAGATAAACAAGAAGGAACTTCAGAACAAAGTTATGACATCTTTTGTAAGTGGTTCAGATGTAGCCACCACCTCTAAAGACAAACAGCCCATTGCTCAGAAAAAGCTGGGAACAAAGATTAATTTTAAAAAGGAAGGACTGGGTTACAGTCCAGTCATGAGGAAGGTTGATGGAGCCAACCTGAAAACTGTCTTTGTCAAATCTTCTGAACAGGAAAAGCCTTCTACTTCATCTCCAACTCAGTACAAGGCTAAGAAAATAGAGAAACAGGATAAAAATCAGAAAATGACTGGAGAACAGAAAATGAATAAAAAGGGTCCATCAGTGTTTGCTGATCACAGTCCTCACACACACTCACATGCATCTAAAAAGAAGATTATCTGTCATTACTGTCATAAAGTTGGACATCTGATGCATGAGTGTAAGTTGATGGAGAAGGATGATAAGAATGCTAGGAGATCTCATGATAAAAATTCTTCACCTCAGAAAAGGAGTGTCACATGTTCTAATTGTGGCAAATTAGGACACTCAATTGCTCATTGCTAGTTTGCTAGTGGTAAGAAAACCTTTTATTCATATCATACTAAATTCCCTGTAAACCAACATGTTTTTAATAAAAACAAATCTGTTTCAATAAACCAGCATATCATCTGTTTTAACTGCAACAAAGTTGGTCACAAGACATCTGAATGCTGGTCAGGCTCTTTTAAAAGAAATTCTATTTCATGCTTTGAATGTGGAAAGCATGGCCACAGAGCCATTAATTGTTGGCATGCTCAGGGTAGACAATTCAATTCTAAAAATGTTAAACTCCCTGCAAATGGAAATATTTTTGGAAGTAATGTTTTCAATGGCAAGCACAATGAGTGCTTCAAATGTAGGAAGTATGGCCATACAGTCAAGGACTATTGGCATATTCAGGGTAGAAATGTGAATCTTAAACAAGCTGAATTCCCTGTAAGGTAATTTGCAAAACTTTCATGTTATAACTGTGGGAAGCCAGGTCACAGGGCTGCAACCTGTTGGCTGGCAGGATATCAAAACCAAACTGGTTTTGACAAACAGCATTTTTATTCTGTTAACAAGAAATCTCATGCTTATGCACATAGAATTCATGCTAACAAGAATGTGCATAAATCAGATCTGAAAACTGCTCCTAGAAATGTGCTGAGAAAACCTGCTAGGAGTAATACTGTTTTGTCAGGACCCAAGACATCTTGGGTACCTGTTTGTGCAAAATAACATTGCTATGCAGGTGTGCCTTGGGACTGGAATAAAAAGGGGTAATGATCCAAGGCACTCAAGAATGAAAACCCCTTCCTGAGTCTTTCAGGTAAAATTCTTGCACTTCCTATTTTTAGTTCTACTGCATGACATACTAAATCTATTTTTGCATAATCATTCTTCATCTGCATTGTCTGAATTGATGCCTCTGAACTCTCCTCATCTGAAGTGCATATATGTGATTTGCATATATTGTACATTGAAAAATCTGAACTGCATCTGAATGCTGTTTGAAATCTGTCCATTGCTTTCTGAAAAATCTGATCAGCTGAAATTTGATCCATGCATGTTGCCCATGTTGAAAAATCTGATAGGACAGTCTGATTGTGCACAAGTCACAATATCAATTGGTTTCATATGTTCAGTTTTCAGTGCAAACATTGTATGTTTTCAGGGGGAGTAAGTTGCATATCCTTGCATAGCATTCAATGTTGAGTCTTTGCATGTCCCTGCATACATATAATGCATTGCATTTCCTTATATTGAAAATGCCAAAAAGAGAGTTTGAATGCATATTGTGAGGGGGAGTCAATGCATTGCATATAGGTTGTCAAATGCATACATGTGTCAGAACTCATTGCATATCCTTTCTTACTGATTGTGTTGACAAACCTTAATCATATTCTGAAAACCTTGAGCTTCACAATCTCTCTTAACAATTGGTATCTCTCCTATCAATTGGTATTACTTGGGTTCAAAATTCTATCAGTCCTTCATGAAGATTTCAATGGGCTATCTCGATCATAAATCTGAAAACTTTTGAACTAGAAATCTTCTATTATACGTTTTTATGAATATCTGAAATAACTCAAGTGGTTTAAGTTTAATGTACTCAAGGGTTGATTTTAAAATCTCTTAAAAATATCTGAAGCATGTTTAATAAACATTAACCATCTGTTTCATGCTGTGTCTTGAAAACTTCTAAAATCTGTACTTTTGAATACATGACTTCAACTGATTAAGTACATGAAACTATTATTGATTTGAAGCAATGAATTTTTCTGAAATGTCTAAAGGGTAATATCTGTCAGAGCAATGACATTGGTCACTGAGAAACACATGTCCAAAGGACTGTGTCATGAGGTGCCTTAGTTAACTCTGATTAAGAATTCATTGAAATTCAGGCAGAGCAATGGCATGCACACTGAGAAATACAACTCACTCATTAAAAAATGAGTCGTAGTGTGTCATGATGTGTAAATGCTAACTCTGTTCACATAAAGCATGACAGTTAGTCACACTAAGGGCTTAGGGATATTGACCTCTGATCAAGGTATATCCTCTAGTTACAAGGTGTGCACTGAACTAGACTGCTCGTAAAATTTGTAGCATGGAAAATTGTTGAACAAATTAAAATATCTGAATATTGATGCTAAAATCAAATTGCTACAACCCTAGACAAAATCATATAACTTCATAATTGCTTGACCTCAATACTAGTGCATGTAATTCTGAAAGAAGTCAATAGATTTGATTGTGTAAGAGAAAGGGAGATTAATCAAGATAAATATGTGGGCTTGGTTCATCTTTATTAAAACATGGTTTTAGATATCAATACAGAATTTTATTGATAAACTCTGCATACATCATGTTTAAACCATGCTGTTCAAAAGGCTCATTCATAAGTCCCTATAATGGAAGACCTTGAAAAATTATGTTTTGGATTTATGAGATTGATATCTCCTTGAAAATCTTTCTGCTCACTTTCCTTAGATCATTGACCTGAACTTCTCCTTGTCTGCCCCTGTGGTCTCCTTCTCATCTATCTCATAAGATTCCACTTATTGAGGGGGAGCTTCCATGTCATGCATCACTTGCATAGCAAGTGGCATCTATTCAGGGGGAGCATTCCTTGTCATACTGAATCATGTTCATATCATTTGTGACCTTGCATTCAAATCCCTCATGATCAGATTTATGCATGTTCAACAAAAACTGTATAGTCAACTCCTTTCTTATCAGTTGACTGATTTCATCTGCATTTTTCTGAGTTATGGTTTATTTTCATCTAAGGGGAGAGTAGTCAATCATGCATGTTGATAGGGGGAGAACTGTTTCATGGTCATAAGGGAGATCTTCATTTTAAAGAACCTTGACTCATTCTCTGCATTGTTGTGCTGCATTTGACTATCAAACCATTTCCCTTCTTTTTGATTATGTCAAAGGGGGAGAATAGTTTGATGAGTCAGTGTGACTCATTATGTTGCCATCATCAAAAAGGGGGAGATTGTTGTGCCCCTTGTGCTTTGTTGATGATGTGATGTTTTAATGATAGCAACATGAATGAGTCACCACATTGCCTTGAATATGTCTGACCTTTTTTTTTGAGGGAAATTGCATAAGTGTGCCATGTCTGAATTGTGAAGAATGCATGCATGCGTATGCTTGAGTCATGCTGTGATATATTGATTTCTGTTCTTGATTTCTATTCTGTGCATTACTTCTCTGCTGATATGTTCATACATTGTCTTAGGCTAAGTCTATACAGACTTTAGCGTCTCATTTAGCGTCTAAGGCTAAGTCCACACATTGGCTAAGTGTGTACATCGCTTACATTTCTTGAGATCAAGTCCATACGTTACACTATTTCTTCAAGTCCATACAGTGGCAAAGTCTGGACATTATGCTTTGAAGATCACCAAGTCCATACATCGTGAAAGTCTATACACTCCTCTTGGCCTTAGCATCTATTTTGAAGTCCTTACATTGGTCTTCAGTTCAAGTCTGTACAGCGTTACGTTCTCTTTGGAAAGTCTGTACAACGTCAAGTCTGCACATTGGGGTTTCACGAGAAGTCTACACATTGGTCTCCACCTGAAGTCTATACATTGGCTAAGGGTCTTCAAGTCCATACACAGTTGTCTGATGCATATTGATTGAAGTCTGTACATTGGGTTTTTCACATGAAGTATGTACAGCCGTTCACTGTTGAAGTCCATACACTGGTCGGTGGAATTTGAAGTCTGTACACTGACTCATTTCATTTCCTCAGATGTCTATACATTTGCCTGCATGATTCTAAGTCTATACATTTGCTGCAGAGATCTCTGTCAAGTCTATACATCGACTGTCTTGCTTGAGCTTAAGTCTGTACCGAGTCAGCGTCTCGTTGACCGTCTCTTGTTGTGTCCTCATGTTATTTCTGCGTTTGTGTCTTCGTGTTGTTTTCATGTCTTTGTGTTATTTTTGTGTTTGAGTCTTCATGTTATTTCTGTCTTCTATCTTCGTGTTGATTTTACTTCGTGCATTCTTCTCTAAATTCAAGCTTTAAGTGTCTCAAGTCAAGTCTGACTGTGTTGTCTCCATGTCATCCCTAGTTCGAGTCGTTTCTTTGTTATTTCTATCTTTGTGTTGCTTTTCCTAGACCTCGTGTATTTCTTGTTTTGTAACGACACTTCGTGTCAGCGTCTGTGTTCATCTTCGAGTTATTTTCAGTCCATGTTGTTTTCGTGTCGTTTTCATCTTCGAGTCGATCGTGCATTCGAGCAACTTAATACTCGAGTTGTTTTTGTGTGTATTCAAGTCTTTTTAGTAAAGTGTCGTTTCACCTCGTGCCGTTCTCTTTGCTATTTGTTATGTCGTGTTGTTTTTGTATTCGTGTCTTCGTGTTGCTTATGTATCTCGTGTTGTTCTCTTCGTAGTGGTTGTTTTGTTACAGTGAGACTTCGTGTCGTTTTCTTTGAGGTGTTAGCTTTATTATTATGTATCTCGTGTCGTTCTCTTCGTAGTGTTTGTTTTAGTGATACTTCGTGTCGTTCTCTTTTTTTACCTCGTGCTGTTTGCATCTGACCTCGTGTCATTCTCTCCTTGTCTCGTACTGTAATAATCTTGTATATCTCGTGTCGTTCTCAGTAAGGTGCATCTCGTATTGCTATCACATACCTCATGCAGTTTTAGTTCTTGTGGCCCTCAGTTTTAATAGTTTTTATCTCCTTGCAGGTCCGAGGGAGAACATACACTGGTGTCTGGGCTGCACGTGATCCGATACTAAAGAAACCAATGCTATAAGGGCACGTGGCAAGAAGGTTCTGGATGAAGCGTGGGAGGCACACACGTTCTGCACCTTACCCACCTGCTGCTGCTGGTATATAATGGAGCCTTCGTCTTCAGATGAAGGTTGATCGAAGAAGAAGCCTAAAGAGCAGAAAGCCCTTCGATCCAGAAAAAGAGAAAAAGAAGGAAAAGAGTGGAAGAAGAGATAGAAGAGAGAAGCCGTGAAGAGAGAGCAGTGAGTGAGAGACTAGGAGAGTAGAAGAGAAAGAAAGAGAGATAGAGAGTGAGAGACTTGGAGAGAAGAAGAGAAAGAAAGAGAGATAGAGAGTGAGAGATTTGGAGAGCAGAAGAGAAAGAAAGAGAGAAAGAGAGTGAGCGAGAGAGGTCGTGGAGAAGAAGGAAGAAGCTGCTTGAAGATCTGTCTTCACTGGATCGTGGATCAGATCCAGGCCAGTCAGCTCCGTTGAGAGCCACATTATGCATTTCGTTTTACAGCTTTCTGATTCCTGTGTTATTTTCCTTTATTGCTTTTCTTTATTTTCTGATCATCTTTGTTCTTCCGATTGCCCTGTTGGGGATCGGGTTCCTCCTGTTGGTTCAGGAGAAGGGAGATCTGATCTCCAGGTTGCAAGTGACAGGTTGTCACTTGTGGGTTGCCCTCTGGTTAGAGGAAGGGAGGCTAGTCCTCCGGTTCTGGGCTTGTGGTTGCAAGTCCAGTGGTCCCTCCTGGTCTGGAGGAAGAGAGGTCTTCGACCTCTAGTTTCCAAGTGGCTGGGAGTCACTTGGGTGTCCCTCCGGTTGGGAGGAAGAGGGGAGGCTGTTCCCCTGGTCAAGCTGTGTGGCAGCAACTGTTTGCAGACTGAGTCTGCTTGGTTCTAGCGTTTGCTAGTGAAGCCTCACTCCGGTTGGGAGTGAGGGGTGGATGTAGGTCTGGAGGACCGAACCACCTTAAAATCTTTGAGCAGTGGTTTGCTTGTAGTGTGTTCTTCCATATCTCCTACCACCCTTCACAGATTGTCTTGAGATTTCTTATTCTCATTTGTGCTGCTTCCGCTAGTTGGTCATTTGGGGGCCAGTTACATATTTGCTCTTTTGTTTAAAAGGATTTTCAACTGGTTCAGCGCTTGCGCCCTTTGTCACACAAACTTCTGGTCTTGATGTTTTCGGGAGGAAGGAGTGGTGGGGGCAAACACTCTTTTTTCAGGTATCAATAACTCGCTTCTACTCTCTTTTTACACAAAGTCATCCACCAGGGGATGCTGTCATCAGCGGCATCGGAATCTGATACCTGGGGAAGCGAAAAAGAAGAAAGACTGGCAGGGCGGTACGCTCTGCTCTGCTCTCCTTTATGGGCTGGGATGGTCTGTACCTTTTACCTGAGAAGTGGCATTTCTTTCACCGCTACGCGCCTTTTGATGGCTGACAAGTACACTTGACTTCGATAGGTACCTTCCTTCCTCGTTGGGGCTTCAGTTAAAGCACTCCAGAATCCGCTATTTGATCTCCTCATTATGTTAGAACTCTAGCATACATTAACGGGCGTTATTCTATCCTCTTCCTTCAGGTCTTTGCTATTACTGGGTAGACAATGATGAATGATTTGGGAGGAATCGTGTCCTTGATCCCGAGGATCCCCAAAACTTGATGTGTGGTCTATTCTGACTTCCGTGGATACATATCGATTTGGTAGACCAAGCTTTATGGGATCATTAATGAGCAGGGTGAATGGCTACCTTCATTGGTTGAATTCAGAATTGGGAGGTTATTACATTCAGGTTTACACCCTGGTTCCCTAGGAAGCTACCTTGGAACTTGCCGCCTGCTTGTTTTCTAGGCTTTGTTCTCTATTGCAGGACAATGATGATTTTTGGGGACGGCCCCATCATGTAGATTTCGCGGGGGGAGATTCTTGCTTTTCTTGCTCCCGCTTCCTCTACTATCCCGAGAGGCTCGTCAAGCCAACAAAGCTTTTTGGGAGGCGCTTGCGGCGTTCGCCTACTTTGATAGGCATCCAAGTTTTATTTGGCCATTATACATAGAAGGATACATTCACCCCCCTCTGTATCCGGGCCTAGCACCCTAACACTTGTCGCTAGATGCATATGTAGGAACGTTGCTGATCATCATTCGTGCATTTATCTCACTAACTTGGAACTATTTCTTGCTTTATTATTCTTAGTTTTTATCTAGTTTTAATTTCAGGAAGGAAGGGTGAAGGGGCGTGATCTCGCGCTGGTCCTGATAGGGGTGAGCACGGTTTGGTTTGGTTTGGTTTGAAGAGATTTTTTCTCAAATCAGACCGAACCGAATTAAGGCTTCAACCCGAACCAAACCAAACCAAATTAATTTGAAACCAAACCAAACCAAACCGAATTAATTCGGTTTGGTTCGGTTTGAACCATATTCATCTCCTATTTTATAAATTAGATTGGATTCAAACAATGTTAGAGAAAGGTAAGGTAAAAGAATTTCTACCAAATAAAGTAAATATTAAAAAAATAACATACAAAGTTGTAACTTGTAAGAACAAGCACCATAATATTTTCACATAAAAAACTAAGAACTTCAGTTACAGTAAAATAGAAGGTGATTTGAAACCTATTTCATAACGTCAGAAACCCCATTAGAATGGCGGGAATTGGACTTTTTAAATTCAGATTTATAGTAACATATACATTTATATTAATTTGATAAAAATATTCTTAAATTCAGATTATTCGATTCGGTTTGGTTTTGTTCGGTTTTTTAAACTTCAAAACCAAACCAAACCAAATTTTTTAATACGGTTCGGTTTGAACCCAAACCAAAATTTTTTAAATTTCAACCCAAACCAAACCGAACCAAATCGTTCGGTTCGGTTTTGTTTTTGGGTTGAACCCGAATAATGCTCACCCCTAGGTCCTGAGCTGGGAGGATGATCATCGGATAGTGAACTGCAGAGAAAGGGAAATGAATCAGGGGGCCCAGGGATGGTTCCCTGGGGAAAACCCTCCGATGCTTAAGTCAGTAGAGCAATGGTGGAAGGTATTGAGGGAGGTTGAAAAAGATGCGCAAGATTCCCCAACACCAAGATGTTCAAGTGGTTCCTGCTCAGGGAGTGTTAGGCATGTATCTGCCTTACCTGCTGCCGGAGGGCGTCCTTGGTTTATATAGCGAGCTCCCCCAAAGAGTCCCATAAGCTGAGGAGTTTTAGGCGGGAGTTACGTCCTCATTATGGGATCATTATGTCCTCATCGTGGGCTCTTCATGACCTTGGGAGATCGTGGCACTCTTATCCCGCTGAACTCCTGCTCATAAAGGACTGTCAACGACTGCATGGATAAGCATTTGTCAGTTGATCCAAGTATGAGAAGTGCCAGCCCTATCCGGGCGATGGGCATAGCTCGGATGCAGTCAGATCGGAGTGGGGGCGTAGCGCCTACCCTTATCTCGGTGGGGAGATGGCTCGGGCGTGGGTCTTCCTCCGTTCTATCGTTCGGGCCTTCCGAGCCTAAGGGCCGTCGAGGAAGGATGGGACCCCGAGTAATCTTTATTGGGCTTTTCTGCCGAAGTGGGCCCTAGAGGGCTGTCACTCAGATGAGTTGAGCCTCGTTCGGTCCTAATGGGCCTAGTTTGGCTACTCTTAATTGGGCTACAGAAATCCGGGCGTGATCTCGCGCTGGTCCTGAGCTGGGAGGATGATCACCAGATAGTGAACTACAGAGAAAGGGAAATGAATCACGGGGCCCAAGGATGATTCCCTGGGGAAAACCCTCTGATGCTTAAGTTAGTAGAGCAATAGTGGAAGGTATTGAGGGAGGTTGAAAGAGATGCGCGAGATTCCCCAACACCAAGATGGTGAAGTGGTTCCTACTCAGGGAGTGTTAGGCATGTATCTGCCTTACCTACTACCGGAGGGAGTCCTTGGTTTATATAGCGAGCTCCGCTGATGAGTCCCATAAGCTGAGGAGTTTTAGGCGGGAGTTATGTCCTCATTATGGGATCGTTACGTCCTCATCGTGGGCTCTTCATGACCTTGGGAGATCGTGGCACTCTTATCCCGCTGAACTCCTGATCATACAGGACTGTCAACGGCTACATGGATAAGCATTTGCCAGTTGATCCAAGTATGAGAAGTGCCAGCCCTATCCGGGCGATGGGCATAGCTCGGATGCAGTCAGATCGGAGTGGACGCATAGCGCCTGCCCTTATCTCGGTGGGGAGATGGCTCGGGCGTGGGTCTTCCTCCGTTTTGTCGTTTGGGCCTTCCGAGCCTAAGGGCTGCAGAGGAAGGATGGGACCCCGAGTAATCTTTATTGGGCTTTTCTGCCAAAGTGGGCCCTAGAGGGCTATCACTCGGATGAGCTGAGCCTCGTTCGGTCCTGATGGGCCTAGTTTGGCTGCTCTTAATTGGGCTACAGAAATCCCCCTCTCCACTTGTCCCCCTCCTACTCCCGAGCTTTAGTAAGCTCGGTCGAGTAGCTGTTTGGGGTTTCGGACCAGCGTGTCTCAGGTGGGTGGAAATCTGGCGGTGTTTAGGAAGCCACGTGTCGTGGTCACCTGTGCCCGTGTTAATGATGATCTTGACGGATTTGAACTGAAGGGGCCCCTTTTCCTCGGAGGTCGGAACGACGCGCCGCCTCCCGCGTGGGTTTATAGGCGTTGGGCGCTTGTTGTCATTCCAGACTCCCTCCATTTCTTAGGGTTTTGGCTCTCCTTCGTTCTTATTTTTGGGGCTCTTCGATGCGCCGTGAAGACACGACGGAGGAGCAGAGGCTTGCGGTGGCATTCGAGGAGTTGGCGGTGATAATCACGGAGGCCGTCTAGCAGCTTCCTCCTCCCCCGGAATCTTCAGGGTCTCGAGACCGTCTTCCCTCAGAGTCTTCTTCTTTGTGTAGACACCAGGCGGGAGCCTCTAAAGGAGACCGCAGAAGTGATCGAGCTTGGAGATGACTCGGCTGAAGACGAACCGACTACTCCCGCGGGGCGCTCCCGAACCAAAGATAAGGGCAAGGGAGTGGCCCAGGGTGAATCCTCCGGACCGCGGGGACCCAAGCGCAAGGACCCTGTGGAGGGTATGATCCAGGCTGCTGCGAGGGCCAGAAAGTGGGCCAAGAAGGCCGGGGTCGTACCTACGGTCGAAGGCGACCCTACCGCGGCTCACCCCTCCGCCGGGCACAGTGGGGCCGACCTTACCGAGCGGGCTCTCCCACCAGCCGAGCCAGAGGGGGCCGAGGAGGTCGGGGCTGCCCCTGCGGGCAGTGATGATGCGGGCTTGGTTCCTCCTTTGGCTGGGACAGAGGGGGCCGAGGGGGCTCCTGCAACTGGCAGCGGGGCTGACCCGGCTCTCCCCTTGGCCGGAGCCGAGGGGGCCGTGGCCGAAGTTGGGGGTGCTGTGACTACGGCCGGGGCTGGCGCTTCAAGCGGTGGCGCAGGCGGCGAGCCGATCCAGGTTGAGGGGCCACAAGAAAATCTGGCCGAGGCGCGAGGGGTGACCGAGGCTCAATCCGAGCCACACGGTGGGGCGCCGGGCAATAGGGGGTTCTCCGTTCCGGCGGCCTTGGAGAGGCTCGGTATCTCGAGCCCCCTGCACCAGGTATGCCATGGTATAGTCACGAAGGTGAGGGGGGGAGGTAGGCAGTACTCCCCGTCTAAGGCTCTCACCGGGGTTATGGAGGGCGGTCTGGCCCTGGCCCAGATGGGGGCTGCTCTGGCGGAAGCGTACGCTCGGTCGGAATGGGAGCGAGCGAACCTGGCCTGGACCCTTGGTGGGTTGGACAAGAGGTTGGCTCGGCTCACCGAGGAGAGTGATGGGCTTTGGCGGGAGCTCTCCTTAGTCAAGGGGCTGATGCGATCGAGCCAGGTGGAGACCCGGGCGCTAACCGAGCAGCTAGCCAGGGCTCGTGAATCACTCGAGAGGAAGAACAAGCTTCTCGAGGAGGAGTGCCTTGTGCGTGCTGAGCTGGAGGGCCAGTGGGAGACCGAGCGGGCCGAGCTGGTAGACCGAGCGGAGGAAGCCGAGCGCCTTCGGCGGGAGGCCGAGGCCGATCGGGCCGAGGCGGAGAAGCAGGTGGCGGCGGCCGAAGAGCGGACTGCTGAGGCCGAGCGGAGGTCAGCCAAGGTGGAGCGGAGGGAAGCCGAGCTCGCTGGTAGGGTGGGATCGGCCGGGGCGGAGGCCCTCGAGCACTACAAGAGCTCAGAGGCCTACCGGGTCGACCTTAAAGAGGCTGCCCTTCCCTACTATGAGTTAGCGCTTCGCCGAGGCATCCGCAAGGGGTTCAAGCAGGGCTACGACCAGGCGGTATCTTATGCCGGGGAACAGGATTCTGGGATTGAATTCCCATCCGGACAGTGCTATGACTCGGATCTGTCGTCCTCGGGTTCCTCTGTCTCGGCACCGGACGAAGAGGATCAGGAGGGGTCTTCGCCCGAGGGATCGCCAACTCCGGATGCCTCGGGAGGCCGCGCAACCAAGGCAGTTCCCAAGCCGGTGGGGTCAGTGCCAGGGTCGGCCGTCGCTGAGCATGCCGGGGGCGGACTGTTCGAGCCTTCCACTTCCGAGCTTCAGGGTGGGCCGGAGGCCTGATGTACCGGCTTCGCTTCCTTTCTTTGTATACCTTTTCCTTTTTGGAAGGAGAAAACTTCCTTCTTTCTGTGTTGAAACAAATAAGGCAGTGGTATTGTGATGAAGGCTTATCTGTTCCATACCGCCGTTGATGTATTCTGTTCAGCGTATCTGCGGTTGTTGGAAAGAGCCGATATTTTCTGCATGAATCTCGCACGATGGTTGGGTGGGCATCTGACAGGGTGTCTTCCAGTTTTCCCATGCTTTAAATGCCTGGCCGCTTCGTGTGTCCCGCTGGGGCGGAAGACGAGAAGTTTAAGGTGACCGTTTGTAGGGAGAAATCCTTCTGGCGTGTTTTCGAGGGGGGAAATCATTTAAGGCAAGTAGCCTCCCTTTGCCTATAAAAAGGACTAAGGGGCGTCCCTTCCTCTCCACCGCTTAGGGTTTTCCCTGACAGTCTTTCCTCATTCCTTCTTCACGTTGCGTTGTGCCGTGGTATTCGGAGCATGGAGGAAGCTCCAGATGAGGAGGCTGTCGACGACGGGGGGCAGGGAGTTCCTGCTGCTTCGGACTTGAAAAGGAGTCGACGGCCGGCGGATAGACTTGAAAAGGGGCCGATGTGCGGAGGCACGCCGTTTTCCCTCTATCAGTTCCGGCGAGGCTTGCAGGGGGGCGAGATGGAGGACGGATGGGGGGATCAGACATCCCTGCTGCCCGTTCCTTCCTGCTCGCCTCACGGATGGGAGGAGGAAGCCAACTAAGCTCCGTCCCTTCCGGGCCTTCCCCTGCCTCCTCAACCAGCTCTGCTGGTTTCTTTTTCTTTCTGGCAGCCTCTTTTTCCCTCTTCTGCTCTGCTCCTCCTTTCTTTCACTCTTCGGAGGGTGCCTGCACTCTCTTTCTTCCAAAGAGTTGGTAGTTTGGCGGGGAAGATGCTTTCATATGCATTCCCTCTCCTCCTTCTCTTCCAAGTTCAACTTAAAAGGTAGCCTTCTCTTTCTTAATCCCTCTGTCACCTTTGTCTCGAGCTGCCCGAGCCAACGGGGTCAACTATCCTTTATCCGAGCTAGTTTCTACACTAGGCAGAGTCAGTGGCTGGACGCAGGAAGGTCATCCGAGTTGGCCCAGCGACGGGCTCATACGACGGCGCTAGATGGATCTTTTGCTTTTTTTTGACATGTAATCTATTGGCTTCGGCCTTCCTAATGTACAAATGGGTTGTTTGAATAAAAAAAGGAGCCTTTTGTCTTATCTCATGTCGTTTGCACGATACTTAGTACTCAGAAGTAGAACTTGCGTAATGTAGTTGCGTTCCAGGTCCGAGGGACGGGCTCTCCTTCCATCGTGGACAGATGGTATGCTCCTTTTCCGAGCGTCTCGACCACTCGGTAGGGGCCTTCCCAGTTAGGGGATAGCTTGCCCGCCGCCTCAAGTGGTCGAGAGGCTTCGGCTTTCCTGAGGATGAAATCTCTCGACTGGAAGTGTCTGTCTCAGACTTTGGCGTTGTAGTATCGAGTGAGGCGACGTTGGTACTCTGTTGCTCTGATGCTAGCGATCTCCCGGATTTCATCTGCTAAGTCGAGGTTTTCGAGCAGTTTTTGGTCGTTTGCCTCAGACGAGAAGCGGATGACTCTGAGGGGGGGGGGGTTGCCGATCTCCAATGGGATCACGGCCTCGGTGCCATACACTAGTTGAAAAGGACTCTCACCGGTTGCCGTTCTGGGAGTCATTCTATGTGACCAAAGTACGTTCGGCAATTCCTCGAGCCAGTTGCCCTTGGCTTTGCCGAGCCTAGTCTTGATGCCTTTCAAGATAGCCTTGTTGGCATTTTCGACCAGTCCGTTAGCCTGAGGGTGGACGACCGAAGTGAAGTGATTGTGAATATTGAGGTCGGCGCATCTGTCTCGGAAGTACCGAGAATCAAATTGCCGACCATTATCGCTCACTATCACCCGGGGGATGCCGTAGCGACAGATGATTGACTTCCAGATGAAATTCCAAACGACTGTCTCGGTGATCCTTGCAGTGGCTTCGGCCTTGATCTACTTAGTAAAGTAGTCAATGGCGACGATGATGAACTTCTTCTAGGCCTGGGCCGTGGGGAATGGCCAAGGATCTCGATTCCCCAGCGAGCGAAAGGATAAGGCTCGGCTAGGGTGATAAGCTCCGTTGCTGGCTGATGGACCAAGTGGTCAAATCACTGGCAACGGTCACAACGTTGTGTGTAGGTCGAGCAGTCACATTGTAGGGTGGGCCACCAATAACCTCGCCGTAGCAAGATCCTAGCGAGTGACCTTCCCCCCAAATGTGCCCCGCACAGACCTTCGTGAACTTCTTCGATCGCTCGGTTGGCTTCATCGGTACTGAGGCACTTCAGAAGAGGGCCAGAGAGGGATCTCCGGTAATATGCGCCATCTAGGGTGACAAATCGCCGAGCTTGGTATTTCAACCTTCGGGCTTCCCGAGGGTCGGAAGGCTCCTCGGAGTCTTGGAGCCACGATAGGTAGGGGGTACGCCAGTCGCCTGGGCAGGCTGAGCCAACAGCTAGGAGCTCTGAATCAATGCTCGGGCGCTCTAGATCTTCGAGAAGGACTGATCAAGTACCCTCGGGGTCAAGAGAGGAGGCCAGCCGAGAGAGGGCGTCCGCTCGGGAGGAAACGGCCAGTCGAGAGAGGGCGTCCGCTCGGGAGTTTTCCTCCCGAGCCATCTGGACTACCTCAAAACTCTTGAACTGTTGTGCCACAGTCTTGACCAGTTGGAGGTATTTGATCATCGGTGCCTCCCGAGCTTCATAATCACCGTTGACCTGGCTAGCGACTAGTTGGGAGTCGGTGTGAATCCTAACTCGCTTAGCTCCTAACTATCGGGCCATGCGGGCTCCCGATATGAGGGCCTCGTACTCGGAAGCATTGTTGGATGCTTGCAAGTTGAACTTCAGGGCGTACTGTAGCTCTGCCCCTTCGGGGGACTTCAGGAGGATGCCGGCACCGCTCCCGGCTGAATTGGAAGATCCGTCGACGAACAGTTCCCAGGTTGGCCCGGGTGCGGACGAAGATCTCTCTTCAGTCGGGATGGTGCTCTCGGCGATGAAGTCGGCGAGCGCCTGGCCTTTGATAGCCGAGCGAGGCCGATACGATATATCGTAGGCCCCTAGCATGATGGCCCACTTGACGAGGCATCCCGAGGCTTCGGGGTGAGCGAGGATCTTCTTCAATGGTTCGCCGGTCAACACGGTGATGGAGTGCCCTTGGAAATAGGGTCGGAGGTGCTTGGCCGAGGTAACCAACGCTAGCACGAGTTTGTCGGTTGCGGGGTACCTTCTCTCAGTCTCGTTGAGCACCTTGCTTGTGTAGTAGACTGGTCTCTCGATTCCCGAGTCATTTTTGACTAGGACCGAGCTAACTGTGGATGGACTTGCCGAGAGATAAAGATACAAGGCTTCCCCCGGGACGGGCTTGGAAAGCACTGGGGGCAAAGCCAGGAACTCCTTAAGCTCGGCGAATGCTCTTTGGCATTCCTCGTCCCACGTGAATGTAGCAGATGCCATTTTGGGCCCCCTCAGCAGTTTGAAGAAGGGTAGGCATTGTTCAGCCGCACGGGATAGGAATCTGCTGAGCGCTGCAATGCGCCTGGTAAGGCGTTGAACGTCTTTGATGCAGGTGGGTGGGCGCATGTCCAGGATGGCCTGGACCTTGTCGGGGTTGGCCTCAATCCCACGCTGAGTGACCAAGAAGCCCAAGAATTTTCCTGACTTTACTCCGAAGGCGCACTTGGCGGGGTTGAGCTTCAGGTTGTACTTCAGGAGGGTGTTGAAAGTTTCTGCTAGGTCGGCGAAGTGGTCCTCGGCCTTGGGGGTCTTCACGAGCATGTCGTCAATATAGGCCTCGACACTCCGACCGAGCTGTCCCTTGAACATATGGTTGACTAGCCTTTGGTACGTGGCTCCGGCATTCTTCAACCTGAAAGGCATCCGGGTGTAGCAGTGTACGCCGAAGTCGGTGATAAAGGCGGTCTTCTCGATGTCTTCGGGGTGCATTCTGATCTGGTGGTAACCTGAGTAGGCATCCAGGAAGCTGAGTATCTCATTACCCGAGGTTGAATCAACCAGTTGGTCGATGCTCGGTAAAAGATAGCAATCCTTTGGAGTAGCCTTGTTCAAGTCGGTGAAGTCCACGCACATCCGCCACTTTCCCGAAGCTTTCGGCACCAGGACAACGTTAGCTAGCCACGTCGGGTACAGGACCGGCCTAAAAAGGCCAGTCTTCCTCCCCTTGGTGACCTGCTCCTTGATAATCGTCTGCTTCTCTGGCGCATGCTTCCTTCTGCATTGTTGCATGGGCTTCATGGTTGGGTCGAGGTTGAGCTTATGCACCACCGTCTCTTCCGGTATCCCGGGGAGTTGATCATCAGACCATGCAAAGACCCGGATGTACGTGGAAAGGAACTCTTTGTATTGATGTTGAACCTCAGATGTTAGGTCGGCTCCAATCTTTACTCCTAGGGTCGGGTCGTCGTTTAGGAAAACCGCTAGCACTTCGCCTCCAGGTTCGGCGGTTGCGTATTTTTCCTCGACTTCTCGGAGGTCCTTATTTTTCTCGTCCGGCCTTGTGACCTCAACCGAGATATTGTAGCACCTTCGGGCCATTGCCTGGTTACCTTGGACTTCCCCCAATCCATTTTTGGTGGGGAACTTCATCTTTTGGTGATAAATAGAAGGCCCCGCTTTCGTTCGGCTGAGGATTCCTCGGCCGAAGATTACATTGTATGCTATCATACCTTTGATCACTATGAAATCCACCATGACCGTAACGGTCTTGGGTGGGGTGCCAAGAGTAACCGGCAGGCTTAGGGCTCCCTCGGGATAGGTGGCCTGGCCATTGAACCCGCACATGGGGGTCCGGATCGGGCGGAGTTTAGACGGATCCTCCCCCATCTTAAGGAAACATTCATAGGATAATACATCAGGGGCACTTCCATTGTCAACCGGAATGCTGTCTACGTCACAATGGTTTATTGTGGCCGATATCACTAGGGCGTCGTCATGCGGGGTGCTCAGCCCCTCTAGGTCTTGGTCGGAGAAGACTATGACCTGGGGCTCACTCGGCGGGGCCCTGGGAGGCTCGACGGCTTGGCTCGCCTGCTCAGCATGACACTTCCTTCCTCGACCACTATCTCCTCCTGATGCAGCTCCTCCGGTGATGACGTTGATGTGGACCCCTTGGGGGGCGTTGTCGATCTCCTCTGGAGCGCCTTGGTCTTCCTGGTGCCCGGCCACTAACCGGGAGAGGTGCCCCTGACGAACGAGACGCTCGATCTCGTCCTGGAGCTGGTGGCAGTCACCGGTATGATGCCCGTGGTCCCTGTGGAACAGGCAATGCTTGCTGCGACTGCGGTTCTTCGACTTCATTGGCCCGGGTTGGCGGAGGAGTCCCGAGCCTTTGATGTCTTCATAATCTCGTATACTGGAGCGGTTAGGGGAGTGTACCGCTCGTACTTCCGTGACGGTTCCTTGCGTTCCGTGTCTCGGTTCCGCCTTTTTCCTTGGCCTGAGTTTGGCTCGGGTGCCCGCTTCTTGTCCCCCTCTCGACTCAAGCCGGTTGTGTCTCGGCATGCACTGAGCACTTCTTCACACTTAGCGTGGCGCAATGCCAGAGTCACTAGCACAGCAAGGGTCGAGGGAGGGTGGAGGACAAGCTCGCGGCGGAGGTTCTCGTCGTGGGTGCCCCCAGTCAGAGCGGTTATGGCCGAGGCGACGTCTAGGCGGGGGATCCTCGGGGCTTCTGATTTGAATCTAAGGATGTAGGCCCGAAGTTTCTCCCCTTGCGCCTGTTTGCGGGCCAGAAGCCCCGCTACCGACCTAGGGGGGCCGCTACCGGCAAAACTCTCCTTGAATACTCGCCTGAACTGCTTGAAGTCTCGGATGGATCCGGGGGCGAGGGCCCGGAACCATGCTTGTTCGCCTTGGACAAGGGTGGTCGCAAAGGCTCGGCACTTGATGCCATCGGATGCTCCGTGAAGGGTCATCAGAGCGTCGAAGCTGTCAAAGTGGTCGGCCAGGTCGCCCTGGCCGTCTTAGGGCTTGAAGGTCGGGATAGAGGTTTGGGGAGATACCTCTGCCTTCAAGATATGGTCGGAGAATGGGGATCTCTCCTCATCCTCTGGTGGAGAGGTCTTCTACAGGGCTCGCAGGGCGCGCTCCTGCTCTGTGAAACGCCCCTCGAATTCTCGCAGTCGGAGGGATAGCTCCGGCTGCCGCTGCGCCATAGGGCTGAGGGGGCGTGAAGGCAGGTTGTCTTGGCGCTCCCTGGGGACTTCGATCTCTGGGAGGGGATTGTGTTCCCCGTGCTTGCCCCGCTTCGGCGTGGAGGAAGCCTCCTGCTCCGGAGGGGGAGCTTGCGAGGGTCCTCCTACTTTGTTGCGGATGAGTTGCTGTCCTCGGAGGGTGAAGTGGCCTCGGGTGGTGTGCTGGGACACGTTCTCACGGGGAGGGCTCTCCGGAGGGGCGTGTGACCTTCCATCCCTGGCCGCCTGGGTCCTCATGAGTTCCACGAGGACGTCTAGTTTCACGTTGAGGGTTTGGAAGGCGTCGGCGCCGCCGTTGAGCGGCAGCCCTACCGTCGTGGGAGGAGGGGGCGGCAGCCCGACCGCAGGCGGAGGGGGCGGTCCATCGGTGGGAGTGCTAGCACCGGAGGGGGGGTTTTGGGAGGCTTGTGAGGGGCCTTCCCCCGCCGCCGCCGTGGCCTTTCCCCTGTCACCGGCGGACCTCCTCCCTAAACTTCTTCTCTCCATACTGGCTCTTTGGTCGTTTCCCACAGACGGTGCCAGATGAAGGGGCGTGATCTCGCGCTGGTCCTGAGCTGGGAGGATGATCACCGGATAGTGAACTGCAGAGAAAGGGAAACGAATCAGGGATGGTTCCCTGGGGAAAACCCTCCGATGCTTAAGTCAGTAGAGCAATGGTGGAAGGTATTGAGGGAGGTTGAAAGGGATGCGCGAGATTCCCCAACACCAAGATGGTGAAGTGGTTCCTGCTCAGGGGAGTGTTAGGCATGTATCTGCCTTACCTGCTGCCGAAGGGAGTCCTTGGTTTATATAGCAAGCTCCCCCGAAGAGTCCCATAAGCTGAGGAGTTTTAGGCGGGAGTTACGTCCTCATTATGGGATCGTTACGTCCTCATCGTGGGCTCTTCATGACCTTGGGAGATCGTGGCACTCTTATCCCGCTGAACTCCTGCTCATAAAGGACTGTCAACGGCTGCATGGATTAGCATTTATCAGTTGATCCAAGTATGAGAAGTGCCAGCCCTATCAGGGCGATGGGCATAGCTCGGATGCAGTCAGATCGGAGTGGGCGCATAGCGCCTGCCCTTATCTCGGTGGGGAGATGGCCCGGGCGTGGGTCTTCCTCCATTCTGTCGTTCGGGCCTTCCGAGCCTAAGGGCCGCCGAGGAAGGATGGGAACCCGAGTAATCTTTATTGGGCTTTTCTGCCGAAGTGGGCCCTAGAGGGCTGTCACTCGGATGAGCTGAGCCTCGTTCGGTCCTGATAGGCCTAGTTTGGCTGCTTTTAATTGGGCTACAGAAATCCCCTTCTCCAAAGGGCAAAGAAGGGGCTGATCGATTCACCCCTCCCCTCTATATCCGCCTATCACTACTCATCCTGGCACTCCCGAACACCCTATTACATGGTCATAACCCTCATAGGACGTCTAAGACATCCACGGTACAATGGGCTAACCAAGGGGTCAAAGCCACAACAACAGGAAACCAAACCGATACTGAAACATCACTCTGGGCAGGTGGCGGTCTCACCCCTAGCTGCTAAACCAGAATGGCGGTCATCCAAAGGGCCGCCACCATCAACACAGAGCAACATGCAGTTTTGCGGTAAGCCTGAGGCCGCTACTAGCACTAGGCGGTCTCCTCAGGGCCGCAAGTCTGGACTTAGCGGTCATGGCCTGGCAGTTGTAGATCGTAAAACATACCACCCCAAAGATGATAATGAATAATGGAGAATATGAAGCGTATAATGATGGTGATAAATAAAAAAGGGGGTGGGGCACATGCGATATATGATAAAGAAAATAAATCCGTGATCGCCACTGAGGCCAATAGCATGCCAAATAGTACGAGACTACAAAAGGGGACACACTACTTACCTCAGAAATTAAAAGGGGGGGCCGAAGGAGGGCCTGGTGATTAACGTGCTGATTGTGATGGGCGCATTCTTTAGATCGCGCTTATAGTTCTGGGCGTGTTATTTGGAACGCACTGATAACGTATAAGGCGTTATCAGAGAAAACTGCGAGATATGTGAGTTGATTCCTTCCTTGCTCCAAGGTTGGCCAAGGTGCAAGGGCCTCACGTCTTCTTCTTCTTATGCCGGCAAAACAGTGAAAACCACCAAAAGAAAACCCATTAGAACGTGATTAAGTGTAAAATCTATCCCTATTTTTAATAAAAGCATGCAAAAGGAGGGCTAGATTACCTGCGGGTTTGGTGGTTTTTAACCCCTATGGGAGGGCCAAAAATAGGTTTGGTGTGTGTGTATGCGTGTGTTTGAGAAAAGGAGTGATTTTGAGAAGAATATGCTATGCTATGCGAAGATTAAAGAGGGTTAAAAGACATAAAGAAAAGGGGGAAAATGAAGAACGAGAAAGAATGTCGTAAATACTCCTTTGGACGAGAAAGGGACCAGGAATTGAAGATCCTGAACGAAGCATAGCCTCGTCCCTTCCCCGTGGTCAAGTCCTCTGAGTCGCATCCCCTGAGATCGACGGCCAAGGACTCAATTTATAGAAGAAAGGTGGACTAAAAACCCTAGGTCAGAGTTCCCAGAAATTAATCCATGGATTTGGAGGCCCAAGATCGGGTAATCCTGTCGATTATATATTGAGGGGGAAAGACTCCTAGAAGGATCAAGAACCTTCCTTGAGTGGTTCGAGCTCCGAAACTTGCCTAGATAAGGATTAAAAATCGGAAAGAGAGGGTTTCGGCTGGACAGGGTTTTCGTCTGAGAATGGGCTCAGGATGAGCACCGCGATCTTGAGGAACGCGTCGCCACGATATACTGTGATCCAGATTGATCGGTCAAAGTAGGTCGGTCAAAAACCAAAGCCCCAAGAACGCGCCATAGGAGTTGAGCGCGATAACCCCACCAAAAGAATAAGTGCCCTTGTGAGAGGTCGCTCAATCAATAGTTTAAAGAAATAGCGCCCTAGCAAAAGGTCGCTCAATTAATTTTAAAGGAATTGCGCCCTTACAAGAGGTCGCTCAATCAATGTTTGAATTGGAACGCGGTATTATTCTATAGCGTGATAATTAGTAACACGCCGTCAGTGGTGAGCGCGTTAATGATGGATTGACCAAAGCCTCGGGCTGATATCCAGGGCACAAAAGCTGAATCCAAGAGAGAGATGTCTCACAAAATAGACCAGAAAATCAACCAATTAAGGACCAATTGGGGTGTTAACAAGGAGAACAAGAAAATGGCTCAACTTATGGTCAAAAATGGGTGTCTACATATGCCCCTCCTTGATGTCCGCTTTGTAGGGAGCAAGCGGAGGCGAAATGAGGTGAGGCGGAGATGACACAAAGTGTTGGTGAAGCAGAGATGGAGTGGAGATGTAGTGAAGCGGACTGATAAGAGGACATCAAGGAAAAAAGACACCAGTCACCACCGACAAGTGATCGAAATAATCCAGAAAACTCCGAGCTAACAACAAGGTCAAGCTAGCACAGGTGACTCCTGCCTGGAATGACAGAACAAAGAAAGGGAAAATGATCAACCTCTTGCACAAAAGAGGCACCCTCAGTGTGCAGCAACTGAAGGTTTCACTCAATTAGCGGAATAGATGCTAGCCCGACGGATCTATCGACGCCATTGTGCGGTTCACAGCTAACAAGCGGACCAAGGAAGGAATAACTAAAATTGGATTGAATGGAGATAGAAAAATTCCAGACAAGGGTCACACTGACTAACAAGATCGAGCAATCAAACCGGAGCAGACTTTCAAATTCAGAGTGGAATGAGATTTCTTATTCAAGAATTTATGCAAGATTGATCACTAATTGGAGAGAAACTAGGACAATTTTGAGTCATGAATGCTCAAATATGACATGATGCATGCAGGGCTAAAATAAAAGAAATCATCAAAACAACTGTAAATAAAGATTTAAATATAAAATACTCAAGGCTAATATTGCTAAATCATCCAGACCTGGCCAAGAATCTAGATCTCTAAATTGACACTAAGCCGCAGCTCGTTTATCCATGCATCAACTTAGAAATTGGAACCATCGTCCCAAGCCTTAGATGACCTAACAGCCTATCCAGTGATTAACTGTATGTCCCTAGATCATCAGTGTTTTTGGTAGAGGGGAACTCAAATCCCAGAACACATAGAGAACCAACCGGTCCTTGAAATAATATAATAGCATAAATAACATATAATAATGCAATAAGAGGAGGGGCAATGAATACTTACCTGATGGCGTGCCAATTCACATTTTTTTCTTTTCTTTTTTTTTCAACAAGAGGGTAAGTGATGATAAACCAAAAAAAAAGGATGAAGTGGTAACAAACATAATAATGATGAGTAAACAGATGCACAACAGATGGATAATCATAATAAATAAATGGCTAGATGGCATAGTGGGAGAAAGCAGACAAGCACAAACATAACAAGGCGACATACTATGGAAGACATAACGAAGCAAGCTTCAAACAACGAGTGACAACCTTCTTTTCGTTCTTTCTTTTCTTTTTTTCCTTTTTTTGGAATTTTATTAAAATGCGCCTATACGTAACACTGTAATAATAAATTATCGTAGTATTACCTATTACCGCGTTAGACACGCAGAAGCCCCTTTTAAAAAAAAATGGCCGCCCACCGTTCGTCTTCCCCGCGCCTCACACTCATTCAAATCGGAGAGAAGGAGATCCCCCCCGCTATGCCTTTCCCATCACCAATGGACGCTCAAGAGGGTCCCCGGTGATCAAAGAAAAGGGCATCCCACCGACGGCCTTGCTCCCAAGGGGGGGAGGAAGAAGAAGCCCCACCGGTGGTGGAACCGATGGAGGGTAGTGAAACGGCAACGTCCTCAATGGCTAGATTTGCCGGGAGCGGTAGTGAGGAAGCCATGAATGTGGAAGGCGCGCCATAGCTTGCCGGAGAAGCCGAGGAGGCCACGGGCGCGGCGGAGCCCACCAGAGGTGAGGTGGCGCGCATCACGAAGGAGGTAAGCAAAATGATTTTTTCTTTTTTTCATTTTTTTTGTATTTTCTTGTGCATGGATGTGAATGGGATGGGATCGTGCCCTTGGCACGCTGTAGAGGGTGAAATGCCCAAAGAAAATGCCCTGGGAGAGGGAAGAAACCTCGGTGGCCACCCGCGATAGAATGCGGTGCTAAAAGAGAACGCATTCATTAACGCGACCCCACGACCCAACGCGTTAATGAAAAGTTTTATTTTTCTTTTTTTTTGAATTGATTAGAATAAATACTTACTCTCTCTCTCTCTCTCTCTCTCTCTCTCTTGTTTTGAATGATGCAGGGCGCCACGCGTACTTGGATTTCATGGACTCTCATCCGGGCCGCCTTCCTTGTGTTGCCGGAGTTTCAGCAGACTTGCCTCTGTCGCATGGGTTTTGGCGAGTTCTTAGAGATTAAGGTGTTGAGGGTGGATGTTGGCTTGATTCCGGCCCTACAGGCTAGGTGGGATGTTGAGTGCAAGGCCTTCATCTTCTCTTGGGGTCATATGATCCCAACCTTAGAGGATGTCACTAGCATCACAGGGTTGCAGGTACACGGAGTGGCCGTGAGCGGGTTCACATACCCCTGCTATCGAGAGATGGCACGCAGGCTGATAGGCTTGAGTTGGAGGGTACAGAGCGGACCTCTCTAGTTCCCAGGGTATCCCTACAGGAGAGTCTGGGTCTGTTCCATACACAGAGGGAGGTAGGGGAGTCCGCAGCAGACTACTTGAGGAGGAGTGAGCGAGGCGAGAGGGAGCTTTACTGCAGAGGCGGGACCGCAGGCTGACAGGGAGCTACGCCGGTTCCTCATCCTGATGATTGGGAGGTTATTGCTAGGATCACAGGGTGATGCCGTGAGTTGCCAGTTTCTACCCTTCCTCGAGGATTTAGACAGGTTGGTCAGTACGCTTGGGGTGCGGCAGTGCTAGCCCACCTATTCGACAGCTTGGGCATCTCTACCCGCCAGTCCTCTCTCGGTGGTTTCTACCCTTTACTCCAGGTAAGCTTTTAACCCTTAAACTTGTTGAATTATGCACTTGTTACTTATATTGATCAAATGTGAAATACTTTTCAGGTTTGGAGCTACTTGTATCTACCCACCCTCGGTGAGCCTGGGAAGATCGAGGAGAGCTACTTCCCTTGGGCGACGGTGGACCTCGTCGCGAGATAGTCGGTCTCTGAAGGACCAGGTCACCCGGATGCAGGACACGATAGATGTGATGCCACATGTAGAGGTAAGATGTTTTTAGAATTGAAATTTCAAATTTTGTTCTATTATGATGACATGAACACTAATCGTCTTCCTTGCAGCTGGTGTGGACTCCCTATCAGAGGGAGATCGGGGAGATGCCATGGGTGGAGCCCGCCGTCCCCTACTTTGAGAGAGAGATCTAGCTGCACACCCTCAACCTGGTGGAGCCGCTATACTATAGATTGATCATGAGGACACTGGGGGTCTACCAGGCGACAGTGGAATTCCCGACTCCGGCGATAGTACCTCGACCCGGGCAGAGGTTTTGTGGCCTTCAGAGAGTGGATGACTGGCATCAGCGAGCATGTGACCAGCTGGTTGACTGGGAGCGGCGTGGATAGCTAGTCCCTGCAAGAGCAGATTCAGATGAGGCCTACCTTCGGGCCTATGCACATACTTATGTCACTCGGATCTACCGTGGCACACGCCGACAGGTGAGTTCATTCATGAAGCATTTTCCAAACCTTAAAGATTCATAATTGTGTGATCAACATTTTTGTGTTGTTTTCACAGTTTGATCTAGAGGGCAGACTAGCCATGCTGTAGGGGCTCCTCGACTCCATAGTGCAGCAGTGCGATGACCTCGAGTGCACCGTAGATGAGCTAGTAAGATTCTGACTCGTAGCTTCACAATGATTTGGGCTTAGCCTTGTTAATTGTTGTTAATCCTTTTATTTCAGCGAGAGGAGCTAGAGATGGTCCGATCTTCCCACGGTGCCTCTTCTTTGACGTAGCATGCCTGCGACCACACCGAGCTTGAGAGTCAGCTCGCCAGCGCACTAGCTCATGCTGAGGCGGCAGAGTCCTCCCTCCAGGAGAGAGTAAGCAACCTACTCCTTTAGCTTAATTAGTCTTTAAAAAAATATTTATTGATATTGTTCACTAAGACTTCGGGTGCAGGAGCGAGAGCTACGGACGGCAGAGGCAGAGCTGAGACGCCGTGATGCAAAGGAGCTGCCCCGAGATGCGGTAGAGTTGTGCATCCTCCTCGGTGTGGAGAGGAGCGAGAGGACCAGAGAGAGGGAGGAGCGTGAGAGAGAGAGGGAGAGATGGGAGAGAGAGAGGGAGATATGGGAGAGAGAGAGGGTAGAGCGGGAGATGGAGAGGGTGCAGTTGAGCACCAGATTGGGGATTCTCGAGCAACGTGCGATGGATGCGGAGGAGCGCTATCGGCGAGGGCGTGAGCGTGCTCAGCGTGAGGGATGCGCTAGTGCCTACTCAAGCACGGACTACCTTGTTACCTCCTCTGAGCATCAGAGGAGGGTGGATGTTGAGAGGAGAGCACAGGGCAATAGGAGTGCGGCCTCGCGGGGATCGATGGCTCCACCGAGGCTTCCTCCTCAGGATGGAGGACAGGGAGAGGCTGAGAGTTCACAGAGAGGGGGAGATGAGGAGGGTGGAGGAGAGAGTTAGAGAGATTTTTTTTTGCACATCCATCCTCACTTTTGTACATTTGGCAGATATTAGTGGAATGGAACAGATTTTGTTGCTTCTTGCGTTTCTTGTGGTTGTTCTTTACTTTGCTTTGCTTGTGTACCTGTCCCTGTAGAACACTTGATAAAATGCATTAGTTCCACTGTTTCGACTTGGCCTCTTGCTCAATAAGTAGGTGGGTCAAAAGGCCAAGCCCTTATCAATTAAGGTAGAATGCAAATGCAACATGCTATAAAAAAATAAGAATCTATGCACATAATTACTCTCTCTTTTTTTTGTTTTTTTGTTGATTTTTTATTTTTTTGTTGATTTTTGTTGATTTGAAAAACATAATGCTCGGTTTAACTTTGCAAACTGCAAAATCAAGCTAATTAAACTACTGGCCAAGGATCCTTGTTCCTTCCCCTTTCACTAAAAGATACCCAGAGCTCGGGGGTGCATTAGAGGGTGGCATCCCCTAACCAACTGCCCCTGGTCATCAGTGCTCCTACAAGGGCCATACTCGAGGAATACTTTGGCCTTAGAGGAGAAATGGAAGAAAGCTTGGAGACAAGCTCGGTGTAGGTTGTAAGGGTCTCAAAAGTTTGACTTCCGCTCACGACACCCCCCTAGGGATTAGGTCTGTTGCGCTGGACTTTTTGTCATATTATCGAACCTTAGTTCTCCTTCTAGCACGCATACGACCGGGCACATGACGTCCTGTGGGGAAACAGTACTGCCACTCTTGCCATGCCAATTTTTTTCTTTTTCTTCTTTTTTGCTTTTTTTGGTGGTTCGTCCTTTGGACTTTGATCAAAACATTGACTTTTGAATTTGCTAATGGAGAACAAGGTCTTAATAGATTGTCCCTATTTGAGACTTATTCCTTTCAGGGAGTGCTTAGTTTGGTTGTCTTACCTATTCTACCCTTTTGCCCCTACACCTGAACCGAGTGAGGAGGAGAAAAAGACCTTCATGCCCCTTGAACATGGCCAAAGTAGGAACAATGTTTTCTAAGGGAGCCGCTAAGGATGCCGTGTACTGTGTGCGACCCGTGCAAAGGGATAGCCCTTAACGATCGGGGAGAGAACGTCAGATTCCTGGCATGGAGTTCATTATACCTTTAGACGTTGTAGAAGCAACATACAACCTTGACTGAGACATGAATTTTTATTTTTATTTTTTTATGTTTTGTCTTTTTTTATTTTGTTGTTATTTTTTTTTGAACGAATCACTCGTTATCATGTTGAATACCTCACTTTTATGCTCATGCATAGAAATGAAATATGAAAATCAAAGATGCACAATTTAACTCATACCTTGCATCTTTTAATGAAGGTAACTTGTAATCCTGAAGCGGCCAGCATGTTGCCCCTTGCGCTTGCATTCCTTGTCTTGGCAGCTCGCAAGATGAAGGATAGGATGAAGGTTGGGGTAAATCAACATGACAGAGTGATGAGTAGACGGACACAGACGAAGGAAGATAAAAGGAAAAGAGGCAGGGCTTGAACTCCCTTGCTAGGGCATGAATCCCTGAAAACATGAGGGTCTACAGAAGATGCCAGCATCAGAGGGGATCATGGGGGACTAAAGCCCCTAAAGCAGCATGAGAAAAGGCGGAGACCATGATTGGGAGAGGGATGAAGAATGACGTAACACAGGTTTGGAGAAGAATCCCAACGAATGGGGGGAAAAGGATCCGAACCCCCTTGAGAGGCGGATGGATTAGGTGAATGACCCAGAGGGAAAAGGTATTGGAATGATGGCATAAAGCTGGGACTACTAGGAGGACCCGGGAGAAAGGTGGGTGAGAATGAGAGGATTCTTGGAAAACATGGTGAGGGGGTTGAAAAAGGGAAGATGAACCAGATTGAACGGGAGACCGAGGAAGAAGAACATGACTTAGAAAAGATGAAAGAATGGATTTGGAAGAGGGGAGATAGAGGACCAAGGAGAGGAGCTTAATAAAACGAAGGAGGAGGGAGGAGAACAAGGAGGAGGTGATCTAACTAGGGCCCCATCACACATTCTTCGGGCCTTGAACCTCCTTTTCTTCTTGGCAGATGACTTTGTTGTAGTAGCTCGGCCCAAATGCCTCTTTTCATAACGGGCCCACCGTGCAGAAGGCCTGGCTCCTTTCGGATAAATGTTCGGTGCAATCCTTGCCCCTTGGCCTTTGATATTCACAGCATCCTTCTTTGGCAAACAAATACGGGGAGCATTGAGGAGACCTGTTCGTGGAGTAATACTCTTGTCATAGCAAATCTCTTGTATAAATCCCCTTGATAGACTTGTTATGTCAACACATGGGAACTCCCCATTCAGCATGCTTACTGATGGAACTGCCTGCCCCTTGCACGGAAGCAAATATGAAGTAGACTTGAGGGCTTCTAGCAAGAGGTGCCTTGGCCTACCCTCAATTATCATCTCCTCGACAATAGCATGTGTCATGACGATTTTGGAGGAGAACCCCTTCTTAGGCATATGCACCATAACAGAATGAGGGGTAATGAGGACATCAAAAATAGCTTGGTCAATGAGCAATGTGACACTAGTAAGCGCGGCCTTGGCCCTTAATGGCATCAATTCTTGGCAATTTTCTTTAGTGAGCTTCAGTGGAGACTTTTCAAAATTTCCCAGCACAAGTACGCGAATCGACATCCGACAAACAAAATCTTGACTCTTGAGTAGCATAGCCACGGCCAATTCCTTCTTGCCTAGTTCTTGAACATCCTCGGCACATATACTCATAGAAACACACCCACTCGAGGGGTGACGAGAGATGAGGTGGAGGCGGTAGGCTAATGTATAATGAAGGTCTAATGGATGGCATTAGTGGAAGGATAAGCGGAGGTGGAGGTTCAAACACGTTGGGCTTCTCCTCTAGCTCGGAAGCGGACGGGGTTGACACGAGTGCAAATGGGGTGGACCCTGCTCAAGATCAGCCACTGGTTTGGGTAAGGAGATAGGCAAAGCCAAGTTTGAGATTGTAGATATAGTGGAGGGCTGAGGTGGCGGTAATGGGAGGTCAACTGGAGAAGGTTTAGTTGTGGGCTTGGCGAGGGCCGATGGCGTGGAGGTCGATAGAGGTGTAATGGGGGGT
The DNA here is from genome assembly GCA_022559845.1 of Amorphophallus konjac. Taxonomy (NCBI): domain Eukaryota; kingdom Viridiplantae; phylum Streptophyta; class Magnoliopsida; order Alismatales; family Araceae; genus Amorphophallus; species Amorphophallus konjac. The sequence continues at coordinate 282,114,334 of CM040122.1, forward strand.
TTAGTGGGAGGTTCGGCGAGGGCTGGTTTTGCGGAGGTTGATGGTGTAGGAGTTGGGGGTGTGATAATGGAGGGTTTGACACGTTGGAAACATCAGATTTTAATGGCGGTGCGAGAGGTTTGAAGGGTAGGAGGCGGGCCTTGATGCGCCGGTGTGGGTGATTGAAGCATCGACCCATCATCATAACACCAATAGGTCTCAAAAATGGGGGTTGGATTGGGTACGGTGGCATCGTCCTGAGCAAGGAATTCTTCAGGTGGTAATGGAGGAAGAGGAAAGCGGAGGAAACTCAGAATGTGTGCTTGCAGAGCTTCATCTTTAGTGCCATCTTTAATTCCCCACATGCCGTGCTGAATTCTTCATAATCATCACACTCAAGTGACGCCGTGGTGGAGGCGTATTAATGGGTGGTGGAATGTCATGGTGTTGTGGAGGATTTTGTGGATGTAAATGCGTATGCGGAGGCGGAGGGCCATATGAGTGAGTGGTGTGGTTATGTGGAGGGCAGACGGCGTCCACTTGATCATTAAAACCTGCCGGCTCTTGCTCACTTGAATTGTTGATGCCGTAATCATCTCTCCTCTCCTTCCATTCTTTCTCCATCTTCGTAATATTGTTCATGAAGGCGTGAAGAGGATTGACTTGATGAGGAGGAGGCGGTCGCTGGCTTGTGACCCTCTTTAATTGTTCCTCCAATGAAGCGACTTTATCAACGAGAGCTTGTTGGAGGTGTATAACTTGAGGAATAGAGGGTTGGCATTGAGGCCGTGGAGGAGCGGCTTGACATGAAGGCCGGAGGAGGGTGAATGGGCCGGCCCATAGAAGGACTCGGACGGGCCGGATTGCAAGGAGTGTAAGGGCCTTGGAGCCGTGACAGAGGAGGAATAGAAGGAGGCGGGTGATGGGTCACCCGAATGGGAATGTGAATAGAAGAGGAGGCGGGTGATGGGCCACCCGAATGGGAGTGGGAGGAGGATGAGATGAAGGAGATGCACCCTCAACAATAGCCTTAAGGGCTTGGATTTGTTGAGGGGTGAGATGATCTAATGCACGGAGGACTTGAGAAACCTTCTCATCGTTGGGAGAGATGGTTCCGGGGGGACAGTGGCTCGCAATGGATGTGAGGGACCATGAGATTAGACATTGCCCATGGGTCGGGCAAGACCATAAGAATGAGGGCGTGGTCCCTTAGGAAGATTGTGGTGAGAATTATAAAAATGAGGATCATAAGATGTGCTAGGTTGGTTATCCTCTTGATTATAAAAGTTATTAGACATGTTGATTTGATTATCAAAGCAAAACACCATGCAACAATAAACTCCAATCAACTTTGCAAAGATATCAAACAAGTGAATGTTTATCATTGTTTCTATGTATCCCTTGATGTGAATAAATGATTTTTAACAAATGGATGCGAATCACTCAAGGTAGGAACCTGGTTTCAATGTGGTTTAACTCTGATGCCAACTAGGTTAATTCTCACCACGCGTAGGCCAACTAAACCTGAGAACTTCAAAGGTACAAGCGGCCCAAGCTTCCGTGAGGGAATCCACGAGTGCAGGGACTTACGGAGGCCTTAGTTTAGGAGATTCCGGTCCAAAGAGATGGAGTGCTCAATGGAGGGTCCTTCCTTAACCAAGAGGGGGTATGGTATCCTAAGTGTGTAGAAAGAGGTGGTCTCCCAAACCTAAATGCACGATGAATGCAAGAAAATCTAAGCTAAATCTAAAAGATAATGAGGAGAATATGGAAAAATGGATGTATAACAATATACAAGAGATGTACAAGATGCAACTAGGGAAGATGACAGATAGAAACCCGGTGAATGATGTAACAAAATAGCTCTCGGGTAGGGACTTACCTGAACGCGACGCAACAAGGGAGCGCCATAATGTCATGCTAGAGACACTAGGCGCGTTATCTGAGAACTCAAAAGAACAACAGAAGAAAACGGAAAAACATAGGAACAAAATGCAACGTCGGCGCATAGAGACACAAAGAACGCGGTTCCACAAACAGGCGCGTCATTTGATGCCGTCCCGGCTCTGGTTGCGATAGCAATAGAGAGGAGAAACTAATGCAACTAAAAAAAATAACAAACAACCACACACACACATGAACAAGTTAAGAAGCAGGTGTTGATGTTTTTGTGTGATTGATTAATGTTTGTGTGTTGGTGATGTGTGTGAATGAATATGAGAGATGTGAAATATGTCTGAGCAAGTGGAGCACTAACTAAAGCAATCAATATCAAATTGGTGAGCATGTCATCTCAATACTGCGGAAATGAAGAGAAGGAAATAAAAACACACGCCGTGGGCGTGGAGCAAAGGAGTAAAAGAAAAACACACACCGTAGGTGTGGAGCAACTAAGAATAAAGAGGAAACAAGCAAGATGATGAACAATGCTCAAATAAAGGAAAGTGTGATTGCCACCAAGGTAAATAATGTAGTAAAACTACACTATGTACCTTGGAAAGAGCCGAGTGAAGTCACCTGCCCATGGGAGATAGAAAACCAGGCGCTGCGGAAGGAAAACGGTCTTCCAGACGATCGTAAATAGAGCGCAAATGGTCCTACGATAGACCGCCTGAGATCTACAAACGGTCTTCCAAACGACCGCAAGGGCACCCAGAACAGCAACGTGGAGCTTTGAATCTCCACCCCTCCTAGCCGGCCAGAAGAGCTGGGCCTCGTGCAATGAGTCCTGTAAACCTACAGAAGAATGTAGACACAAAGAACAACAACCCAATAAGCCCTTGGACTAGTGTAGTATCTATAATGCAATTAAGCTAAAGTGCATAAAAGGAAGGGTGAATACCTAGGGGTTGGTGATTTTTTAACCCCTGTGGGGCGTGGAAAAGAGTAGGAGGATGTTTAAATACGTTATTTGAGTGCAGAGAACGTGGAAGAGGAAGAGGGAATATGCTATGATGATGCAAATAGGAGGAAAACTAAGAAAGAAAAGACTCAAATTAAACCAATGGAACTTAATACTCCCTAGACTAGAAGCCTTAAAGACGTAGAACAGACTTCTCCCTGATTAGTACTCGCTCCAGAATGTAGTAGCACTTCGTGGCAACTCCAGAAAATCTCCTCCCTCCAGCCATGAAGTCAAGGGCTCTATTTATAGACCCTCAAATCCTAGGTTCGAATTGGAGAGACAATGACACGAAAATAGGCCTGAACCTGGATAAATCTCGAAGATAATACTCCCAAGAGTCTATAGAAACAAACATAAGCTTTTGAGAGCCTCTATCTAGAGAGAAAATAACAAATCAAGGACTCTAGTTCGTCCACGGCGAAGCAGAGGAAGAACAGATAGAGCAGGACTCTCTGTCTCTCCAAACAGTCTTGCGATAGACCGCAAGGGAGAAGAAACGGCCGACTGATAGACCGCATGGCTAAGTCGTCCAAAAAGAGATAAGACCAAAGAAACCCAACAGAACTCTCTGCCTCCTAACGGTCTAGCAAAGGACCGCCAACGCTCACCAAACGGTCGTACGATAGACCGCAAGGCTAGTAGACGTGGCAAAAGAGATAAAGACTAATAAATCTCCAAGGTAATCCACAATAAAATCCTTATTAGCTCTTATCCAGGCCCAATAAGCTGAAAATGACGAGAAATCAATGGACCTAGGCCCGACCAGGAAGAACAACCCATAAAATAAGCCCAAAACTGACCAACAATGGCCCAAATATCGGTGAATAACCCGGGACATCATAAAATATAGATAAGGAGATGACCCAACTTATTGGTCATAAAACGGGTGTCAACATATGTCCCTCCTTAACGTCCTCTTTGCAGGGGAAGGAGCGGAGGTGAAGCGAAAGCGAAATGGAACTTGGAGATGAAGCGGAAATGAAGCGGAGTGAACTGAAAAGCGGGCGTTAAGGTAAATCGACACCCGTCCTCAACCAACGAGCGATAGGAATCTTTCGGAAAACTTCGAACCAATCACAAGGAACAGCCAAATCGAATGACGCATGCCAGGAGGAACTAATAACTAAAGGAAATAAAAACACGACCAACCTCCTCATTAGAACGCATAGCTGATAGGCGGTCGGAGCAAACGGAAAAGTAAAGAGACGAGCAACTAAACTCCAGACAGGAATCCTCAGCTAACAAAACCGAGCAAATAGACCGAAGGAAACCTTCCAACTTAGAGTGCAATGATTCTCCTTACTCAAGACCATTGATACATTGTAGCACCCCCGATAAATACCTTTGAGTAAATTCAAAACTTCCCCTTAAAAGAAATCATACATGAAGGTCTTACATAAAGAACCCAACCGCATGAGGACTATAATATAAATATACAAGCCAACATTACTTTATGCCATAAAAGAATCACGAGGGCATTATGTAAAGAGCCAAACCTTAGGGGGCTAGCATATAAATTATAGCCCATCACTTTATGCATATGTAATCTACTCTTCTTAAAAGAATTCTATATGGAGGCTTTGTTTAAAGAACTAAACCATAGAAGGACTAGCATATAAATGTGCAATCCAACTTTATGCACATGGGTAGTACGTAGTGAAATTTCTTAAAGAATCTTACATGGAAGGTCTTGTACAAAGAACCAAACCATGAGAGGGTTATTATATAAATGTACAAGACAACTTTAAACACATGGGCCATGGGTAGTACATAAGTGGGATTTCTTTCCACCCATTCAACAAATTGAAGACTACTTATTGAGACCCCATTTTCCCTTGGGGCCCCATCCTATTATGATATTAATATATGTATGTACACCATGAATGCCAACACGTGAAGTTGACAGTTTTGTCCAACAGTTAACGCCCTCTTGCAAGGGCATCATTCTCATCAATAATGACACCCAGATTAATAGACGCCCTCATGCAGAGATGTCATATACATGAATAGTACCACCTAGATTAATGAACGACCCCTTACAAGGGGGTCATTTAATCTATGTTTCTCGAAAGTTGAGACACGAACAACCCATTTTAGCTTGCAAACACCATGCCCACTCAGCAGGACCCGCAAGGCAATAAACCAATGCCTTGCGATTCCCTCTAACTAATTCCCTCCGTAGCACTGTCAGAGGCTACTGCCGCCATCAATGCTGAATGAGCGTCTTCTTCCCGAGTCTACGTCCTGCTGCGATCCTGGTGCAGCTTCTTTATTCTGAACCTCGTAGCTCACGTCAAAAGGTAGGTGTTCTCAAATCCTTACATAACTAGTAGCTAAATAGGTTAACTTATGCATGCTTAGAGTTAGATTAACTCATCATCCATGCTATATACTACCTGGCATTACCGTTTTCAAGAAATAACCATGTATATATCATGTTATACATATTTAATTAATAGTCTGTTACACATGTCGCATATACATACTGTTACCATGATCTTCATGAGTTTGAACATAGTCTGTTAGCATGATTTCATGAGTTTTTGAACATATTTTATTACACTAGTTTTATAATCTTAATAACCATATTTTAAACCTTAGTATAGAGCCTTCATACATAAAATACTCGCATGTTTTAAAAATCCGAAAGCCCCAGCTCTCAAGTAAATGGCGCCCCTGGCCAGGGCGCCAATTACCAAATTGAAGACTCCTCAATAGGGCACCAATTTTCAAATTGAAGACCCCTGACAGGGCGCCAATTTGCAAATTGAAGACCCTGACCAGGGTGCCAATTTGAAAATTGAAGACCACTTGTGTAAGACCCCAGAATTTTTATAAATTATTTTAGGAATATTTAATTATTTTCTGGAATTTATAAAGGCCTAAATAAATTAATAAATAGAATATTAGATCAATAAGTCATTATAAGGCCCAATTAGGTTAAATAATTAACCTAGCCTATTTAAAGATAATCCAAAAGGTTAATGGACCAAGCCCATCAAGTTTGGCCCATATTCTAGAAGGGTAATTAGCTTATTCACATATTTTAAGGATAAATACTATTTATATAAGATAATTATGTGGATAAACGAATAAAAGAGTTTTATGAAATTGAAACTCTATACACGTTGAATGTAACGGTGTAGCAACCCTGGTAAATCAAAGAATAAAATCTTAAATAGATTAAAAGAATAAACTAAAGATAAAGGCCCAACTCATATACACTTAAAGGCCTAACTCTTATACACTTAAAACATATAAGCCAAAAGTGATTAAGGCCTCCGATCAAGTCGCTATTTAATTGAAGACTATTCAAACAGGCGCTAATTCAATAATTGACGCCCCTTTGACAGGCGTCATATGAAGAATTGAAGACTATGACAGAGGCATCATTTTTAAATAACGCCCCAACCTGTGGCGTCATTTCCAAACAGAACCCGTTGGTGGTTGGTTCGAACAAGGATGTTATCTGGGTAAGTGTTGATTAGGAAAAGGTTGAACATGTGGATGTCTAAGTTTAATCAGGAGTCTGCGTAGGAAGTTTCAATTCTAATCAAACTCCTAGAACCCAGTAGTATTCCTTCCCTATAAATACCCCTTCCCATCGAGCCAACCTGCTAGGCTCCCTTTTTCATACTGCTGCATTCGAAGGGCAGACGGCACCTACTGTGGATACGAGAGGAACATGGGTGTTCTTCATCGACCTCTTCCTCTTCTTCCTGCGTCAAGAAGGGGCCGTGGTTGCTGCGTTGTTTCTCTTCACCCTTCTGCAACTTCATACAAGGGTTGCTGTTGTTGCGTTTAATAAGAGATGCTGCTCTTGTTATATTCCAGTAACTCTGTTTGAAACAGAGTATCGTTCTTGATTCTTCATCCTCTTCACGTTTCTATCGTCTACAACTCCGAAAAGGTAGGTTTTCTCAAGACTTAGCAAAATCTATAATTACTAAGTGATTACATGCATATAGGTCTAAAGGAGTTATCGATTTCATTTTCCAGAATGAATTTTCTCCGTTTACTGCATGAATGAAACTGACGACCCAAGATAGGGCGTCATTTAAAATCAACGGCCGTGCAAACAGTCATCTTTTCCTAGATAGTTAATAATTGTACAAATTTTAAAATTTAATAACTACGAACTCTTACATGTACACTAATGCATGACTGTGTCCATAAATTCTTGCTATTTTTCCTTCTCTGTTCATGTCATTTGTTTCTTGATCGGCCATATTTTATAAAGCCTGTGTCTGTGATGGTACCTATTAGGTACAAATCAGATGACAGGAATTAGCGACCCTGACTAAGTCATTATTTGAATGGACGCCCCTACACATAGGCATCAGATTCGTGATAAATAATGAAAATGGAAACGTACATAAATTCCTGGACTTGATAATTGACGATGTGTATACTACCCTTAAATTTGATATATGACGCCCCTGACTAGGGCGCTGTTTACGAAATTGAAGCCTTAATGTAAGACGTCATTTATATAATATCTAAAATTTTAGAATGTTTATAGATTTTAATATTAACAAGACATGGATATAACGACTGCGTGAACGGTCGTCATTTACTGAACTGACGACCCTGACAAGGGTGCCAATTCAAAAAATGAAGACTTAAGCTCAGGCGCCATTTGACTGATCCCTGATTTTTTTCATGGTTTTTATATAACTCCTTGTTAATGGGTTATGCATATCGGCACTATATTCCATTCCGTGAATATAGTCCCACGTTTCACGTTATTTTATCGAATACCCACTATTTCTCGGTGATAGACGAACTCTCCATAGGACATTCTGTTCCTTTGGACCAGTGACTTTATCATAGAGACCTCCGTAAGACTCCGCTAGCTTTGGATTCTCTCAAAGCAGCCGAGCTGGTTGTACCATTAAAACCCATGACACTACTTAATTGCCATGTCACTCTATAGAAACATGGTAAACCGGCCCTCGTGACTTGCTAAGAGGATGTCATGAGAATACTCTAAATTAATGGAATGGGAAACCATGCCATTAGTGTTCTTATGAATTAGGCGCCATACTTGTGGACCTCAATTCTATCTAGCTTATCCTATCTAAGAACGAGCGACCATCTCTATATGAGCGCTTATTCTTAATATCATGGCACCCAGTTAGGGAGCCTAATCCTCCTAGTTTAATGCGAATCGTGGTTATACCATTACTATAGTAGTACGTCCTTACACATTATGTTCAATCCTTGAAATTCTATTCCATAACATCTACCTTAAAGTCCCTACAAGCTTATTCCATTGAAACTCTGTATTGGCTATAACCATGGTGGATGTCGAAAAATACACGATCAATGCCTACGCATATAAGGGCCCGATCTGGTCCTGGGAGGAGCACCCGAAAGTACTAGTGCCCATGGGAGTTGTAATGATCACGGTGTGGTATTGCACCGAAGTGCATGACTAGCTTGATTAGACATTCCACCATCTCATACTCGACTTGACATGACATGACTTGCGTGACCCGGAAAGGGTATTTATATACTTGCTTGAAACGTGATAGCCAATTCCTGACATGACATGATGAATATACTTGCTTGAATTTCTTGACATTTATTGATATAATTTCTTGAAAGACATGCAAGTTCACTCAATTATCTCTTGTTATACTCTCTCTCTTGTCGTTTTAGGTAAACATGCATAGCTTTATTGCATTCATGTAACATGTAATTTACTTAAAGTAAGCTAGCTCTTGAGATATAATTCCTACTGAGCGTTTGCTCATTCAGTGTTTTCCCCTATTTTTCAGGTAAGTCCGATGACGAGACTCAATCGGATGGGGAGGGTCAAGAGTGAAGAGATTAGAGCTACTCCATCCATCCAAGCATCACTAGTCTTATCTTTCTATATTTTTGAGTCAATCATTGTACTTTTTCCTTTTATCGAGTCTTAGCATTTTCATTTGTAATAGAAATACTTTGAGGTTGTGATTAAATAAAGAATTGCGTTATCTTTGCTTTTGCGCACTCTGTCTTTGTGTTGAATACACTAACGCACTGATCGACATGATCGATATAAACTTGTCACGCACTCCGGGTTCCTTCCGCGCTCGGGGAGTGACAAACGGTCTATTGGGAAACCGCCCCAGCCCTGTAACGCACCAGGCTGGATTCGTTACACTCTGTTAGTTCTGTCAAAGGAAGAACGAGCAAAAAGATTAGAACTTTGGGGTCTTATCTACAAGATATCGACTTGGGAGAGCTTATAACATTACTAAGGACTTTTAGGGATTAGGTTCTGATAAATTAAGGACTCTAGAATCGATCTAATCTTCAAAACCCTATAAATAGGACCTAGTTCTGAACTGAGCGACCCTTACTTTTGGCTCGTGAAGAATCAAGGTAAGGAGTCACAATTTCAGGTAAGTTCCTTACGACTTTTTGCTTATAATACATTAGACTAATAGCTTTCCAAATTTCGTGCTAGGAGATCAAGCAACCAAGGCGATAGAAGCTTCCAAAGTTGCTGATTCAACCTTAGCAACCCAGGAATCTGAACGCAAGTTCTCTGAAGATCCAGAGATTAGGACGTCTAAACGAGGTAATTAGAGTTCAATCCTTTAGAACTTTTTGTTCCCAATCGTTTCATCTTCTTACCCTCAAAATTTCACATCCTTAGGTCAAGAGGTGAGGAAATAGAGCAGATTGAAGTTGCTAATTTATGACAAGAAGTACAAGGGACTAAGGGTAGCACCTAGCATCAAATTCGAAGTTTAAAGGTTTTAGAAGAGGTAGGTTATCTCATGATTGGTAAAAACAACTTGTTAGAAATAAAAGCCCTCTGGTTGTGCTTGATTTCATGTATTCTAGACTAAGAATTTCATGATCTAATAGTTCTATACATACATGCATCTCTTAGCCGGAAATGGAAATTTAAAGATATTATCTTGTCTATTCACTAAACCCATGTATATAGTTGGCCTATACTTCGTTATCATGACTAGGACAGTGGTAGTATTTTGATTTCCAGGCATGTTATGTTTTCATAAACCTTTACTTAGTTTACTGCCAACAGATTCTCTAACGCACCAACGTAAGACCGTCACATGAATGTAACGGCCTTACGATAGACCGTCACACCCTATTGTGTTTTATGGTTCGATTGTCTCTGACGCACCCTAGCAGGAGAGTTACACCACTGTAACGACCCCTCGATAAACCGTCACAAGCACTGTAACGCGCCTATCCTAGATCGTCAGACTCCTGTGTTCTACCAGCCCAAGGCAGAATAATAACCAGTTAAGTTTACTTATAAATAAGCTTAGATAGCTAAGTTGGACTTGTTATCATGACTTCAAGTTTAGTTACTGATCATAATCAAATTGTATGATTAATGTGTCTTAGGTTACTTTAAGTTATATTAATTTCATGTGCCAAAATTCTATAGTTTTGTATTTAAATCATGATTTTCCAAATGCTGTATTGACGGAGTTTTATCATGGTTTCACATCGTTACACGTTCTCTTTATCAATAGAGTCATTTCTTTAAGTATATGGCGCATATTCCGGTATGTTGTCCATTAGTTCACAATTGCACTATAGGAACATTATTTTTGGATACGAGGACTTCTTTATTGAATATTCCTTCCAATGGACTAGGAAATCTCATTTCAAGGCCTCCGTAATTCTCCGCGAGCCTAGGATTCCCACTAGGATGCCAAGTTGGTTGTACCATTAAAGCCCATTGATTAGATTACACTATCGATGTTTTGGTTATCAGTAATGTAACGGCTCTATGTTGGACCGTCAGGCACAAGTAGCGGCCCAATATACGACCGTCACATTGAACTGAGTCCGATTTCTTGATTTTAGATTCAAACTAATGTAACGGCCCAATACTGGAGCGTCACATCATGTAACGGCCCAGTACACGACCGTCACACTACTTGAGTATTTTAACCCAAGGTGGACCAAGGGTTGATATTCCAAGGTTTCTAGATGGACTATTGATGATCTAGAACTTATCATATTGATCAAGAAACCTAAAATAATGAATGGAAAATAAAGAATGTACTGCTATGCTGCCGATTTATTTCCATAAGCATAACCTTGCTTAAGTCATTCTTGATTTCTCATGATTCTTATTAAAGCATTCATTCATTGAATTATTATTATCATGAGCTTATTGAACTTATTACATTCTTGGCCATACTTTATTGTTACATGCGTGGAAAAAGCTTGATTTATACTTGAAGATGTGATCGAGCACTGATTGTGTTCAAGGGCTCTATGCTAGTCCCCTCGGCTGATTGTCAGAAACATACTATTATAAACCATGGGGTATGATGCTACTGGCGTCGCATTACGCTGGGAGTACTTTCTCTATAAATAAGTGAAAATCCACAATACGACATGACATGACATTCTTGTACATGACTTTCTTGCTTGATATTCCACAAAAATTCATGAAGTACTTGCTCATCAGCAAAAGATACTAGAGTGATGATTATGTGGTTTGCTAGTACATTCTCGATACATTCTTGTTCATGAAAGGCCAATATCATGTTCTTTTTACATTCTTGCTAGTTCGTACTTGCTCACATTCTAACTTACTTGATCGTCTTATTACTTTCGTTTAATCGCGTGATTGATCGCATTCGCATGATTTTTACCTTATTCTTTAGAGCTAAATTGTTAATTACTTTTATAGTGCCTTCATGTTGATGCGAAGATACCTACTGGACAAGTGTGCTCATTACCTATTTCTAATCTTTTCAGGAGATGGAAGTGATTCGAATTCGATTCGGGTGATACAAGTAGCGGGTCCAAGAGCGAATGAAAGTATTGTCAAGATGAGAGTGAAGACTTAGGAAGGTCTATATTGTTTAGATTGAGTCTATGTAATTTTTCTATTTCTTGAGTCTGATAGATTGGAATAAGTTGAATTAGTGGTTGTATTTGAATACTTGATTATTATGAAATAAAGTTGGAGTTTGAGTAAATATTGTGCAATTGCATTTATGTGTGTGATTGTCTTGCGCTCTGATCATTCTTACTTGCAAGAGGCTTACCATGTCGGCTGTCCGCGCTCTCCGAGTTAGTCTTCCGCTATAATAAAGGCTCGGGGCGTGACAGTTAAGTTGGTATCAGAGCCTAAGTCTCAGGACTTAGGAAGAAGAGTCATGTCATAAGAAAAGTACAAGGTTTAAGGACCCCTACCTATGAACTAAGGAAGAAATTTCCATACCAATGTGAGAATTGGGTAGAGCCCGAGATAAGATAATTAATTAGCTTTAAGATTAATTTTTTTTTCATTCCAATTTCATGAGAAATAACAAGTTGTTATTTTCTCTCAGGTACCTTATCTTACGAATGGCTCATTGTGTAGATTGGGATGGCATGAAACAAACAGTTGCCGGCCTTACTCAGGCATTACAAACCATAGCGCAAGGTGGCGCAGGGGCAAGGGCCGGTGACCTACATCGTAATTTTTGGAGTTTAAATCCTCCGCGATTCTATGGTTCTTCTAATCCCAACGAGACAGAAAATTGGATAGACGAAATGAATCGTATATTTGATGTTATCCAATGCACCGATCAGAAGAAGGTGTGTCTCGCAACCTTTCAACTTAACAAAGATTCTCGCACATGGTGGAAGTCGATTCCGGCACCTCCGGCCGATGCACCTCATACATGGGACGGTTTTCTTACTCTATTCCGTGCCAAGTACTTTTCGGAGCACGTAGAGGAACGAAAGGCTATGGAGTTCGACACTCTTCGGAAAGGAATGATGACGGTTTCTGAATATGAACTGTAATTCTCAAGGCTAGCAATGCATGCATCACATCTAATCAGTACCGATTTATTAAAGGCGAATCGGTTTATGGACGGGTTACGTCCCGGTTTCATCCAACAGCTCGGGATCCAAAACATCCGTACTTATGCGGAGATGGTTCAGCGGGCGTACCTATGTGAAAGGACCTTAGAGAAGGTCGAAAAATTGAAAGGGAAAGGAGAAGAATCAAGCCGACATTCTGATTAGCATTATAAGAAAGAAAAGTTCAGCATCACGGAACCTTACAAGAGCCGTGATAGTAAGAAGAGATCCAGGAATGGGAATGGTAGAAGTTCCCATAAGTAAAAGAAAGTCAAGGAGGAGAAGGAGCAGGTCGCCACGGCTTGCACATTTTGTGAAAAATTCGGCCATTCGGCTGTGGAGTGTTGGAAGCGCCTTGGCGATTGTTTACGTTGTGGAAGTAGGGAGCATCGCATGTCGGAATGCCCCCTTATGAAGGACCAGTCATCTAGTAATAGACGCAGGAGGCAAGCTCGCCTCAATGCTGTTCTAGAAGAAGAGGAAGCACCCAGGGATGATGGGCTTATGGAAGGTACTCTTCAAATCTGTTCTTATCCTGCATTTGTGCTATTTGATACTGGTGCCTCTCATTCTTTTATCTCCACTACTTTTGCTAAAACATTACCAATCGCATCAGTTCCCTTACCTTCAGATTTTGCTATTTCCACACCCTTAGGTTCTGGAACAAAGCTTACCGACTATTATCCTGATAGCGAAGTGATAGTAGAGGGTCACAATCTCCCCGTAACCTTAGTATGCCTTAACATGAAAGGTTATGATGCCATTTTAGGGGTAGATTGGCTTGTAGATCATGATGCTTATATCAATTGCCGAAATAGGATTATATCCTTTCGAAAGCCCGGTCTTCCGAGATTCTCTTTTCTTGGCATCAAGTACAAGAAGCATCCTACTATCATATCTTCTCTTCACGCTTGCAAACTTATCTCGCAAGGATGTGAAGCTTTTCTTGCTTCTGTCATTGTTGCCAAATCCAAGGAGATTATCTTAGCAGACATCCCTATTGTAAATGAGTTCCCAAACGTGTTTCCATCTGAATTACCCAGTTTACCGCTCGAGAGGGAAGTGAACTTCACTATTGAACTCATTCCAGGAGCAGCACATGTTTCTATAGCCCCTTACAGGATGTACCCCATAGAGCTTAAGGAATTGAAGAGGCAGTTGCAGGAATTACTAGACAAAGGCTTCATCAGACCTAGCACATCCCCTTGGGATGCGTCGGTTCTATTTGTCAAGAAGAAGGAAGGTTCTCTCAAGCTATGCATCGATTACCGGTGACTGAATCAACTCACAATTAAAAATAAGTATCCATTACCGCGTATTGATGAGCTCTTCGATCAACTTTTAGGAGTAGAATATTTCCCTAAGATAGACCTCAGATCAGGTTATCATCAGCTTAGAATTAAAGAAGAGGACATTTATAAATCGACTTTTCGACGTCGGTATGGCCACTATGAATTCGTAGTGATGCCGTTTGGGTTAACTAATGCCCCGGCAGCATTCATGCAACTTATGAACAATGTCTTCCAGCCATATCTGGACCAGTTTATCGTCATCTTCATTAATGATATCTTGATATATTCCAAGATAAAAGAGGAATATGAACAACATTTGAAAATAGCTTTACAAACACTTAGAGAACACAAGCTTTATGCCAAACTCAATAAGTGTGAATTCTGGCTCGAGGAAGTCTCATTCCTAGGCCACATTATTTCAAAAGAAGGTATTGCTGTGGATCCTTCTAAGGTAGAAGCTGTCAGAAATTAGAGCCGGCCAACGACTGTATCAGAAGTAAGAAGCTTTCTGGGTGTAGCTGGTTATTATTGAAGATTCATTAAGGACTTCTCAAAGATAGCAGTTCCTTTAACTAGACTCACAAGAAAAGAAATTCCTTTTGTCTAGTCAGAGGAATGTGAGAAGAGTTTTCAAACTCTTAAGAATCATCTTACCACAGCTCCTATTCTATCACTACCGATGGAAGGTGGTGGATTCGAAGTGCATACGGATGCGTCTGGCATTGGCTTAGGATGTGTTTTCATGCAGAATGGAAAAGTAATCTGTTATTCTTCAAGACAATTGAAACATCACGAGGAAAACTATCCCGTACATGATTCAGAATTGGCAGCGGTTATTTTTACCTTGAAAATTTGGCGTCATTATCTTTATGGAGAAAAGTTCACGGTCTACTTGGACCACAAAAGCTTAAAATATTTATTCTCTCAAAAGGAGCTTAACATGAGGTAGAGGAGGTGGTTAGAATATCTCAAGAACTTTGATTTTACTATTCAATATCATCCTGGCAAGGCTAATGCTGTAGCAGATGCACTCAGCAGAAAACCAATGGGTATGCTATCAAGTCTTATGATAAGTGTATCTAACCTTGTTCCTCAATTTGCTCAGTTGAATTTAGATATTGACATAAAGGAAGAAGATTGTTTCATAGCTAATATCTGAGCTCAACCTACATTGATAGAAGATCTGGTCAAGCTGCAAAATGATGATCTATATTACTGAAAATTAAAGCCAATATTGAACAAAGGCCAGATTTTTCTATTTCCAATGACAGAAGATTGTTATTTAAGGGCCGAATATGTATACCAGATCATGAGGCTACGAAAAAACTAATCCTAGATGAAGCACATAATTCTAAATATATAATTCATCCAGGAGGAACAAAGATGTATCAAGATCTCAAAAGAAATTTCTGGTGGCCCAATATGAAGAGAGAGATAGCTAATTTCGTGTCCCGTCGTCTCACCTGCCAACAAGTAAAAGCAGAACATTTTAGACTCGCAGGTAAATTACACCCCTTGAGTATTCCCGAATGGAAATGGGAGAGTATATGGATGGACTTTATTATGGGTTTACCTAAGACAAGAGGTGGACACGATGGAATATGGGTAATCATAGACTAATTGACTAAATCCGCACATTTCATACCAATAAAGAGTCGATGGTCTGTGGATATTCTCGCCGTATTATACATAAAGGAAATTGTTAAATTACATGGTGTCCCAGTCACTATTATATCTGATAGAGATCCTCGATTCACATCACAATTCTGGAAGGGTCTACAACATTCACTAGGGACTAGATTGAATTTTAGCACAACTTTTCATCCACAAACAGATGGTCAAAGGGAAAGAACGATTCAGGTAGTAGAAGATATGCTCAGGGCTTGTGCTATCGACTTTGGAGGTAGTTGGTATGATCACTTGCCTCTAGTAGAGTTTGCATATAACAATAGCTATCAGGCTAGCATACGAATGACACCTTTTGAAGCCTTATATGGAAAAAGCTGTCGATCACCAATATGTTGGAATGAAATAGGGGAAAAGCAATTTCTAGGCCCTGATCTCATCAGGGATTCTACAGAGAAGATCAAGCTCATTCAAGAAAGAATGAAAATGGCACAAGATAGGCAAAAGTCTTATGCTGACAATCGAAGACGTGACTTGGAGTTTCAGGTAGGAGATCATGTATATTTAAAGCTTTCTCCAGGTCATGGTATTCGAAGATTTGGCATTAAAGGAAAGCTAACTCCAAGATTTATTGGCCCATTTGAAATTCTTGAACGGATTGGTGAAGTGGCTTACAAACTGGCTTTACCTCCACAATTAGCAGGAGTTCATGACGTATTTCACGTCTCTATGCTGAAGAAGTATGTATATGATCCTGACCATATTATCACTTATGACAATCTGGAGATTCAAAAGGATATGACATTCGAACAAAAGCCAATAAAGATTCTGGAACGGGAAGTGCGTCAACTAAGAAATAAAGTTATTCCTATGGTCAAGATTCAATGGAAGAAAACATGGCCATATGAAGCAACTTGGGAAACCGAAGCAGCCATGCGGAAAAGATTTCTAGAATTATTTAACTATAAGTGCACTCTCCGAAATCCATATATTAAATTTGGGGATCAAATTCTCTTAAGTGGGGGAGGGTGTAAGACCCCAGAATTTTTATAAATTATTTTAGGAATATTTAATTATTTTCTAGAATTTATAAAGGCTTAAATAAATTAATAAATAGAATATTGGATCAATAAGTCATTATAAGACCCAATTAGGTTAAATAATTAACTTAGCCTATTTAAAGATAATCCAAAAGGTTAATGGACCAAGCCCATCAAGTTTGGCCCATATTCTAGAAGGGTAATTAGCTTATTCACGTATTTTAAGGATAAATATTATTTATATAAGATAATTATGTGGATAAATGAATAAAAGAGTTTTATGAAATTAAAACTCTATACACGTTGAATGTAACGGTCTATCAGGCGACCGCCGCAGCCCTGTAACGCACCAGGCTGGATGTGTTACACTCTGTTAGTTCCGTGAAAGGAAGAACGAGCAAAAATGATGCGGGACGGACACGGGAGACGACACTATTAGGTGCCACCCTCTGACTCTAGATGAAGACGCGACCAGCAGCACACACCAGGGAGACACTAAGCCCGACACTACGAGCTCCTAGTGGCAAAACGTCGCTAACAGAAGTGGAAGCTCACTCGTCGTCCCAAGCGAGGGAAAGCGCGGACCGTGCGCGGTTAAGGAACCGGCGGAGGTCAAGGGTAGTCCGACTCAACTTCCGGACTCGGATCGAGTCGCGGGACGGGTCACTCTCACTCTCACAGCGGTGACATGGACACACGGGCTAGTACCTACACTCTCGGCAGCGGCCTAAGACCGTATACTAGCTAAGCAATGTAACACCAAGGAGTTAAGACTTTACCTCCACGCACCCGGCGTGGCGAAGACAACCCCGGCCAATCACGGACTCCCGGTTAACACAATTTTTCAGAAATACAATAATTTGACCCACTCCACGCAGGGAGGTAATAGGTCACATGCGGGGCCCGGGAATCACGCTAATTGGGTTGACGGACAGCATCTTGATGTCGCCCGGCGGTGCCGAACTCCGCGTTTTCATGCTTTCCGAACGGCGGGTTCTGTGGGCCCGTGGGGCCCACGGGTGGCGCTGGCCTCCGGATCTGCAGGAGTGGGTCCCACTGTGATGGGGACCCCTGGTGCCACGCCTCCACGGAAGGCGGTCGGCCGGGAACACCGATCGGTGTCCGAACAACTCCGATCTCCAAGCTTGTGGAATGTTGCCCACGGATTTTTGCTTGCTGTTTTCAGGCGCGCGCTCTGGCGAAATCAACCGCTGCGATCAGCCCCGTCGCCGGAATGCGACGAAACCAGCGCCGTTGGAAAGAGGACTCCAAATCCTACAATATAGGGCCAGTGGATTCCTCTGAACCTGCGTGGACCTAGACCTTAACTAATTTTCAATTCTCTGCTACACAGTTCTAGAACTCTCAGTTCAGCACATCAATTCCCTATAAACGGCCGTTGACCGTCTACTTACAGTGGGATTCAGACTTCGAGCTCTTCTTAAAAGTTGTAGATAATCAAACCAAGAAGCTGAGATAATTTTTAGAATTGGAGTTGGAGGTGGTGGTGATTTGATAGGATTTTTGGAGTGTCTGGTGGTCGGATCTGGGAACGGGTGGACAGAACTTCAGGTGGATCTGAGAGCGATTTGTGGAAAATATGAAATGGACGAACTAGAAATTAAGAAAATATGTGGATGAAGGGGTTGGTGGAAGGAAGATCCAGTAAAATTGGACGAATCAAAAAAAATCAAAAAGTGGACCTAAGACCTAAAACTCAGGGCGGGGATGAATCTGGACAGAACTCTGGCAGAACAGAAATAGAAGGGTGGACGAAAATCAAAAATTATGAAACGGGATCTGAATGGCAAACAAACATTTATGCGATATCCTTGAAACCTATGGAATCTCCAGTAAAATCCCTAGGTCGATCAGAGCTCGTGGCTGAGTTGGAAATTTCGTGGAAGTTGCTCTGGTACTGCACGGGCAGAACTTCGTTGAAGGCGATGGCGGTGCGGTGGCGGCTCGTGGCGGCGGCGGCGATCGTCGGAACTGATACAAGAGGCTTCACACCTCAGAATGGAAGCCTTCACAGCAACCAAGGGGGAGAGGGAGGAGAGAGGAGGGGGGCGCACCAGCCCTTGCTCTTCAATTTTGTTGGATTCAAATGACATTAATTCATGAAAATAGGAAAATACAAGCATATATAGGTCACCCATCTAATCCATCCTCCACCGTTGGATCCAGGGGTTAGGGATGGATGGCTAGGATGAAGTTTGAACAAAATAGAACAAAAATATTAAACAAATGGGGAGGGGGGTGCACCTTGACCAAGGGGGGGGGGACATGGTAGGTGGGTTTGGTTGGAAATGTTGACCATTTTGGTCCCTTGTCCCCCATGTGGAAAATTGACTAGTCAAGGCTTCTAGATGTCCACCTTGGATGTTGACCAACCCCACAAGGCTGATATGGACCAATGGGAGGGGGCCTGGGGGTCCCATGGGGCCCAGGGGTCCCATTTTACAAATAAGCCCCTCGTACACTCATAATTACAAATCGTATAAAATGAAATAAACACACCTTACACACAAATAAAGTCTAATTAAATATGAAAAATGGGGAGGCTCAAGGCGGAGTCTCCAGGCTGTCTCCGAGCCAGATGGATGCTGAGGTGGCTCCATTCGTGCTCCGTGTGCAGTACCGGTGGCTCGGCGTGTCGCGCCGCTCAACTGCTCGGGTGTCCGCACCAATTCTCCCCGGGTGGGAGAAACTCGACCCCGTCGAGTAAGGGTCGCCATCGCTCCTATATCACTCCAGAAGGTCCGGATCGATCTGCTGCAACTCGCCATGTGTGATCCATGTGTCCTCAATAGCGGGCCGTCCTCTCCATCGCACAAGGTAGCGCGGGTAAGATCCACTCCTGGTAACTGTCACTTGCTCGTCCAGTATACGATGTATATGCTCACGCTACCGTGAAAAAGGGGCTGGAGGTGGAAGTGGACACTCAGGTGTGGGATCACTCTCAAGGGGAGGAGATGGCTCAAAAGGCTCACTAGGGATCACCGCTGGGTCCCTATATGCAACAAGATCCGATACATTGAAGGTAGAGCTTATACCATATTCCTCGGGCAAGTCCACAACATACGCATTGGATCCAACGTGTTTCAACACTCTAAAGGGACCGGCTCCGCGAGCTTGTAACTTCTTAACAGTTCTAGAGGGAAACCGTTCAGGTCTTACCCTGATCATGACGTATTCGCCCTCCTGGAACTCTCGGTGGTGTCGGTGGACATCGGCTAACTCCTTGTACCGTGCATTGCTGGCCTCAACTGTGACGACAGACATCGTCATGCAGACTCCTAACATGATTAGCAAAAGAAAAGAAACACAGGATGCACACACGACCTAACATGCTTAGCAAAAGAAAAGAAACACACGGATGCACACACGACCCTAAACAACCCTATAGTTAGTAAAACCCAATCATATGCAAGGTGGACCAGGACATCCGAATGTGTGCCATGCATGCATTTGACATAACCGGAGGTTAATGTCATGGTGGACTCCTAGACATCCTACGATGCACCAACCATGGACATGGGGTTCGGATGTGGGAAGTCCGGGAGGTTTGGGTGGTTGAGGTGGGTCGGGTGTCTCTCGCCCGTGAACGGAATCGATGGGTGCCGATGGCCCGGTCCATGGGGGAGGGGTATAATGGTGACCTCCCCTAAAGAAGTGGAATGGAGATTGTGGACCAAGGGGCCCATGAAGAAAGGGATCGAAGGGATCAAAGAAGGTGTGACCCCTCGATATGGATTCCCTCATCTCAAGATCCCATGTGTGGAAGTCTAGAAGGTGTTGTTGATCTCCTTCATCCTTGAAGGGAGATGAGACGGTGGGGGTATGATGGTGGACTCTCTCAAAAAGGTGGAGTAAATGTGGTGGGTCACGGGGTCCACAAGAGAATGGGTCGAAGGGATCAAAGAAGGTATGACCCCTCGGACTAGGCTTCCACAAATCGCTGTCCCACATTTGGAAATCTTGGAGGTGTAAATGATCACCTTCATTCATTATGAGAGGTGGGACGACAGTCATAGGTAGAAAGTAAGATTCCTCCCTTGGGCAAAAGGAAATGAAGTCGGACTCGGCCGGCATAGGGAGGAGTAGAAGAACCTCTGTGGTAACATGACCCACGGTGTACACGGAGGTGATGGACCCTAGGGATGGATGTGTGAAGCTACGACTTGTAGGTCGGTCGAAGCGTGGGGCCAACAAGTGCGTAACTGTCAACTGCCGATCTAATCCTTCAAGAAGATCATCTAATGTATCCACATGGTGACTAGACCGGAAGGTGGTATGGAATGAGTTGACCGACACTAATGGTAGGGTAGGGTCCATGGATGGGAGGAGAGATGGGGCCAAGCCGTGCTTGAGCCATCTAAGAAGTGATTCGGCTATGAAAAGTGTACCCGTTAGAAACACGGGTGGCTCGGGCTTTGGCGGCTCCAAATGAGAGGGCTCCGAAATAAGATCGGAAGGTGAGTGTGAAGGTAATGGAGCTCTCATGGGTGGGGAAAGAGGGTCCACTATGATGGGGAGAGGACCTTGGGATGGCACCTTAGATGGCATTGGGTTGGGGCTACCAGTTGCTACCTCCTTAGGCTCGTGTAGGAGTACATCACTAGGAGTACGTGTCCTATCCACCCCATCCAACCGGTCCAAAATCATTTGCATAAGTTCGGAAACGGAGTGGGTTGGAATAGAGATATCATGGTGGACTCGTCCGTAGTCAACCATCCTAGGATTGGGTCTTGGCTCATCTACGTGTGGGGCTCTTTGCCTCCGACTAGGACCCACTTGGTTGGAAGTGATTGGGTGGGGCCGGTTGGAGGTGACCGGTTGGGGCACGTAGACCTTCATAAGCTCTCTCTTCATGTCCCACCATGATTCGATGGGCCATTGCCTCCTAACCTCTCTCAAGCGCTCAATGTCGTCCCACTTTTCGGCGGCCTCATGTAGAAGCCTCTCCTTGGCAAAATAGAATTGCCCGGCTTCGGACATGGTATAACAATCAAAGTATGTGTCCATGGCGGCCTCCCACTTGAGGTAGTCGCCCGGGCCATTGGAGCCATAAAAATCCGAGGCTTCGGGCCTACGGATGTGGAGTGGGTGGTTGCCAAGCCCATGGGTGGACCAACGGCCATAATGCCCGGGTGATTGGGAATCCATGGGAAATTGGGGGGGGGGGGAACTATATGTTGGACATGCCGACACTTGGACACTACACTAGACCGGCTATGCAAGATTGGAATGCACTAACTAATGCAAACACCGACTAATGCACCTAGACCTAAACCAATATCCGGTACATGGCGGAGTTAATCGATCCGAAGATCACTCGCGCAAGTGTGCGGTCTTCCCGATAGGCGTAGCCTAACATTCGGACAACACCTTTTAAGATACCGAATTATCGGGATGAAATGCAATTTGAAAACACTTTTTTTTTGTTGTTTTGAAATGATGATCCTAGACTTGACTTATACTATGCAAGACATATGCAACGACTACCCTAGACTCGACTCGCTCTGATACCAAACTGATGCGGGACGGACACGGGAGACGACACTATTAGGTGCCACCCTCGGACTCTAGATGAAGACGCGACCAGCAGCACACACCAGGGAGACACTAAGCTCGACACTACGAGCTCCTAGTGGCAAAACGTCACTAACAGAAGTGGAAGCTCACTCGTCGTCCCAAGCGAGGGAAAGCGCGGACCGTGCGCAGTTAAAGAACCGGCGGAGGTCAAGGGTAGTCCGACTCAACTTCCGGACTTGGATCGAGTCGCGGGACGGGTCACTCTCACTCTCACAGCGGTGACATGGACACACGGGCTAGTACCTACACTCTCGGCAGCGGCCTAAGACCGTATACTATCTAAGCAAAGTAACACCAAGGAGTTAAGACTTTACCTCCACGCACCCGGCGTGGCGAAGACAACCCCGGCCAATCACGGACTCTCGGTTAACACAATTTTTTAGAAATACAATAATTTGACCCACTCCACGCAGGGAGGTAATAGGTCAAATGCGGGGCCCGGGAATCACGCTAATGGGTTGACGGACAGCATCTTGATGTCGCCCGGCGGTGCCGAACTCCACGTTTTCGTGCTTTCCAAACGGCGGGTTCTGCGGGCCCGTGGGGCCCACGGGTGGCGCTGGCCTCCGGATCTGTAGGAGTGGGTCCCACTGTGATGGGGACCCCTGGTGGCACGCCTCCACGGAAGGCGGTCCCCCGGGAACACCGATCGGTGGCCGAACAACTCCGATCTCCAAGCTTATGGAATGCTGCCCACAGATTTTTGCTTGCTGTTTTCAGGCGCGCGCTCTGGCGAAATCAACCGCTGCGATCAGCCCCGTCACCGGAATGCGACGAAACCAATGCCGTTGGAAAGAGGACTCCAAATCCTCCAACCTAGGGCTAGTGGATTCCTCTGAACCGGCGCGGACCTAGACCTTAACTAATGTTCAATTCTATGCTACATAGTTCTAGAACTCTCAGTTCAGCATATCAGTTCCCTATAAACAACCATTGACCGCCTACTTACATTGGGATTCAGACTTCGAGCTCTTCTTCAAAGTTGTAGATAATCAAACCACGAAGATGGGACAATTTTTAGAATTGGATTTGGAGGTGGTGATGATTTGATAGGATGTTTAGAGTGTTTGGTGGTCGGATCTGGGAACGGGTGGACAGAACTTCAGGTGGATCTGAGAACAATTTGTGGAAAATATGAAATGGACGAACTAGAAATTTAGAAAAATTGTGGTTGAAGGGGTTGGTGGAAGGAAGATCCATTAAAATTGGACGAACCAAAAAAAATCAAAAAGTGGACCTAAGACCTAAAACTCTGGGCGGGGATGAATCTGGACAGAACTCTGGCAGAACTGAAATGGAAGGGTGGACGAAAATCAAAAATTATGAAACGGGATCTGAATGACAATCCAAAATTTATGGGATATCCTTGACACCTTTGGAACCTCCAGTAAAATCCCCAGGTCGATCAGAGATCATGGCTGAGTTGGAAATTTCATGGAAGTTGCTGTGGTACTGCCGGGCAGAACTTCGTTGAAGGCGATGGCGGTGTGGTGGCGGCTCGTGGCGGCGGCGGCGATCGTCGGAACTGATACAAGAGGCTTCACACCTCAGAATGGAAGCCTTCACAGCAACCAAGGGGGAGAGGGAGGAGAGAGGAGGGGGGCGCACCAGCCCTTGCTCTTCAATTTTGTTGGATTCAAATGGCATTAATTCATGAAAATAGGAAAATACAAGCATATATAGGTCACCCATCTAATCCATCCTCCACCGTTGGATCCAGGGGTTAGGGGTGGATGGCTAGGATGAAGTTTGAACAAAATACAACAAAAATATTAAACAAATGGGGAGGGGGGCGCACCTTGACCAAGGGGGGGGGGGGACATGGTAGGTGGGTTTGGTTGGAAATGTTGACCATTTTGGTCCCTTATCCCCCATGTGGACAATTGACTAGTCAAGGCTTCTAGATGTCCACCTTGGATGTTGACCAACCCCACAAGACTGATATGGACCAATGGGAGGGGGCCTGGGGGTCCCATGGGGCCCAGGGGTCCCATTTTACAAATAAGCCCCTCATACACTCATAATTACAAATCGTATAAAATGAAATAAACACACCTTACACACAAATAAAGTCTAATTAAATATGAAAAATGGGGAGGCTCAAGGCGGAGTCTCCAGGCTATCTCCAAGCCAGATGGATGCTGAGGTGGCTCGAGTCGTGCTCCGTGTGCGGTACCGGTGGCTCGGCGTGTCGCGCCGCTCAACTGCTCGGGTGTCCGCACCAAAAAAGATTAGAACTTTGGGATCTTATCTACAAGAGATAGACTTGGGAGAGCTTATAACATTACTAAGGACTCTTAGAGATTAGGTTCTGGCAAATTAAGGACTCTAGAATCGATCTAATCTTCAAAACCCTATAAATAGGACCTAGTTCTGAACTGAGCGACCCTTACTTTTGGCTCGTGAAGAATCATGGTAAGGAGTCATAATTTCGGGTAAGTTCCTTACGACTTTTTGTTTATAATACATTAGACTAATAGCTCTCCAAATTTCGTGCTAGGAGATCAAGCAACCAAGGATATAGAAGCTTCCAAAGTTGCTGATTTAACCTTAGCAACCCAGGAATCTGAACGCAAGTTCCTTGAAGATCCAGAGATTAGGACGTCTAAACGAGGTAATTAGAGTTCAATCCTTTAGAACTTTTTGTTCCCAATAGTTTCATCTTCTTACCCTCAAAATTTCACATCCTTAGGTCAAGAGGTGAGGAAATAGAGCAGATTGAAGTTGCTGATTTATCACAAGAAGTACAAGAGACTAAGGGTAGCACCTAGCATCAAATTCAAAGTTTAAAGGTTTTAGAAGAGGTAGGTTATCTCATGATTGGCAAAAACAACTTGTTAGGAATAAAAGCCCTCTGGTTGTGCTTGATTTCATGCATTCTAGACTAAGAATTTCATGATCTAATAGTTCTATACATTCATGCATCTCTTAGCCCTAAATGGAAATTTAAAGATATTATCCTGTCTATTCACTAAACCCATGCATACAGTTGGCCTATACTTCGTTATCATGACTAGGACAGTGGTAGTATTTTGATTTCCAAGCATGTTATGTTTTCATAAACCTTTACTTAGTTTACTGCCAGCAGATTCTCTGACGCACCAACGTAAGACCGTCACATGAATGTAACGGCCTTACGATAGACCGTCACACCCTGTTGTGTTTTATTGTTCTATTGTCTCTGACGCACCCTAGAAGGATCGTTACACCACTGTAACGGCCCCTCGATAAACCGTCAGAAGCACTGTAACGCGCCTATCCTAGACCGTCAGACTCCTGTGTTCTACCAGCCCAAGGCAGAATAATAACTAGTTAAGTTTACTTATAAATAAGCTTAGATAGCTAAGTTGGACCTGTTATCATGACTTCAAGTTTAGTTACTGATTCATAATCAAATTGTATGATTAATGTGTCTTAGGTTATTTTAAGTTATGTTAATTTCATGTGCCAAAATTCTATAGTTTTATATTTAAATCATGATTTTCCAAATGTTGTATTGACGGAGTTTTCTCATGGTTTCACATCGTTACACGTTCTCTTTATCAATAGAGTCATTTCTTTAAGTATATGGCGCATATTCCGGTATGTTGTCCATTAGTTCACATTGCACTATAGGAACATTATTCTTGGACATGAGGACCTCTCTATTAGATATTCCTTCCAATGGACTCGAAAATCTCGTTTCAAGACCTCCGTAATTCTCCGCGAGCCTGGGATTCCCACTAGGATGCCGAGTTGGTTGTACCATTAAAGCCCATTGATTAGATTACACTATCGATATTTTGGTTATCAGTAATGTAACGGCTCTATGTTGGACCGTCAGGCACAAGTAGCGGCCCAATATACGACCGTCACATTCAACTGAGTCTGATTTTTTGGTTCTGGATTCAGACTAATGTAACGGCCCAATACTGGAGCGTCACATCATATAACGGCCCAGTACACGACCGTCACACTGCTTGAGTATTTTAACCCAAGGTGGACCAAGGGTTCAAATTCCAAGGTTTCTAGATGGACTATTGATGATCTAGAACTTATCATATTGATCAAGAAACCTAAAATAATGAATGGAAAATAAAGAATGTACCGTTATGCTGCCGATTTATTTCCATAAGCATAACCTTGCTTAAGTCATTCTTGATTTCTCATGATTCTTATTAAAGCATTCATTCATTGAATTATTGTTATCATGAGCTTATTGAACTTATTACATTCTTGGCCATACTTTATTGTTACATGCGTGGAAAAAGCTTGATTTATACTTGAAGATGCGATCTAGCACAGATTGTGTTCAAGGGCTCTATGCTAGTCCCCTCGACTGATTGTCGGAAACATACTATTATAAACCACGGGGTATGATGCTACTAGCATCGCATTGCGCTGGGAGTACTTTCTCCATAAATAAGTGAAAATCCACAATACGGCATGACATGACATTCTTGTACATGACTTTGTTGCTTGATATTCCACAAAAATTCACGAAGTACTTGCTCATCAGTAAAAGATACTAGAGTGATGATTATGTGGTTTGCTAGTACAATCTCGATACATTCTTGTTCATGAAAGGCCAATATCATGTTCTTGTGACATTCTTGCTAGTTTGTACTTGCTCTGATTCTAACTTACTTGATCGTCTTGTTACTTTGTTTTAATCGCGTGATTGATCGCATTCGCCTGATTTTTACCTTATTCTTTAGAGCTAAATTGTTAATTACTTTAATAGTGCCTTCATGTTGATGCGAAGATACCTACTGGGCAAGTGTGCTCATTACCTATTTCTAATCTTTTCTGGAGATGGTAGTGATTCGAATTCGGATTCGGGTTATACAAGTAGCGGGTCCGAGAGCGAATGAAAGTATTGTCAAGATGAGAGTGAAGACTTAGGAAGGTCTATATTGTTTAGATTGAGTCTATGTAATTTTCCTATTTCTTGAGTCTGATAGATTGGAATAAGTTGAATTAGTGGTTGTATTTGAGTACTTGATTATTATGAAATAAAGTTGGAGTTTGAGTAAATATTCTGCAATTGCATTTATGTGTGTGATTGTCTAACGCTCTGATCATTCTTGCTTGCAAGAGGCTTACCATGCCAGCTGTCCGCGCTCCCCGAGTTAGTCTTCCGCTGTAATAAAGGCTCGGGGCGTGACAACTTGAGTGGTCGTCAATTAAATGAAGACACTTCGCAGTGTCGTCATTTCCATTTCTACAATTTCCAGTAATTGATAATTCAACACATTCAAATATCCATAACTATCAAACTAAAGCATGAAATTTTTACATGAACATGTTTTTGGAATCCTGACATTTATCTCAACATGCTCGTACCATTACTTCCTGATTCGGAGCATTTTGATACTGATGAATAGTGAACACTCACCTGTAAATGGCGTCCCTGACCAGGGCGCCAATTTCAAAATTGAAGACTTCACACATGGTCGTCAATTAATTGAGGACATGTAGAATGCCATCAATTCCATTGTCTGGAATTTCCAGCAATCAGTAAATCAACACATTCAAAAATCTATAACTAATAAACTGAACCCTGAAAATTTTGCCTGAACATACTTCTGTGACCCTGAGATTTTTCTCCACCTGACCATGTCTTCGGATTCTGATTCGGAGAAACTTTGGAAAAATGAATAGTAGCTTGTATCACAGAATGTACCATTCTGATACGAAGCATAACCCACTTGAAAAACAACTTAATTGGGGACCCTACGTAGTGTCGTCAATTAGTTGAACCAGTACATAAATTGGTGACATCCCAAAGAGTCTTCAATTAAATGAAGAGTATCCACAGGGGCACCAATTCCATTTCTTGAAAAATTAAAGATACAACATTAGAAAATTCATATATGTGAAACCAAAACTCAACAATTATACTTGAACACATTTCTAGACTCCCGAGATTTTACACTACCTATTAATATAAGTAATTTATATTTTCGAGAAACTTTTTCGAAATGAATAGTGTTTTGAGTCACAAAATGTATCCGCTGGGTAAAAATCACCCATTGAAATTGGCGCCCCAAGCCAGGGTGCCAATTCATCAAATAGCGGCAGCCAGCCAGTCTTCAATTAATTGAAGACTGCATGCAAGGGCGCCAATTCCTTTTAATTGAAAAATCACCTTATGCAATTGGCACCCCAAGCCAGGGCGCCAATTACTTAAATAGCGGCGGCCAGGTCGTCTTCAATTAAATGAAGACTCCCTGGCAGGCGCCAATTTGATATATATATATATATATAATTCTAGAAACTAAAAATTTCAAATATTGGCAAACCCCCAGATGCTAATTAAGTGATTACAGCATCTGATCTTGATCTGTCTCGTGATTTGTGCAAACACAACCCTAATCAATATTCTTGCATACTATGAGTTCTGAATTCCATTCCATGAAAAATCTACTTGTGTATATCCTACATGGTCAAACCTTGAACCTCTTAAACTACCATTTGGGAGTGTTGGATCTAAGTGCCATGTAGGGTAAAGTGCTACGTTGTGTGAGCCACCTCTTGAGGCCGTACGACGCAAAGTGCTATACGACGGGAGCCACCTCTTGAGCCTATAGGGGCCACATCTAGAGTCCTCCATAACCAAATGACTAGTTAATCTTGTATGTAATACTACGTTTCTTAACTTCTTGAAATTCCATATTGGCTATAAACGAGAGTGGATATCAAAGGTAATACATAAAATGCTGTGCATATAAGGCCCGGTCTGGTCCTGGGAGGAGCACCCGAAGGTATTTATGCCCATGGGAGTTTATTGACCACGGTATTTAGCATTGCACCAGAGTACTTGTTTGACTTGAGACACTCCACCCCTACTCTCTCCTTACTTGACTTGACTTGCGTGGCCCAGAATGGGCAATACTTGACTTGTGGCCCGAGAAGGGGCAGAATACTTGCTTGATTATAATAGCTAATTCAATTGATACGTACTTGACATTACTTGCTTGAATTGAATTTTTACCTACTCGTACCTGAGATATACTTGTACATGAGTTCATTCTTGTACTTGCATTCATACTTGTACACGAATCCCTGCTTGCCCCAAAGTGGCATTTACATATGTAAATTCTTGAAATACTGCTTGTCAAATACTTAAAATCTTGATATACTCTCTTTATACAGTTCTCGATCTCTTATTGTTCATCATGCCTAGATTTACCTGTATACTTGATTTTCTTATACGTACATCATGCATAGCCATACTGATAATACATGAAAATTGTAAATCACGTAAAGATTGCTCGAATTTGTGATGTAATTTCTATTGAGCGATTCACTCATCCAGTTGTTTCCTAACATTTTCAAGTGATTCGGATAGCGACAAGAATGGGTTTGAGACCGAGTGAAGACTGCTAGAACG
Organism: Amorphophallus konjac; assembly: GCA_022559845.1. Taxonomy (NCBI): domain Eukaryota; kingdom Viridiplantae; phylum Streptophyta; class Magnoliopsida; order Alismatales; family Araceae; genus Amorphophallus; species Amorphophallus konjac. Next base: position 282,143,998 of record CM040122.1, read on the forward strand.
CCAATCACCTATCATTAGCTAGCCGCGTCCTTAAATTTTATTTGAGTCCTACTTTGTATTTCAATATGTTCGTTTAGTTGTCCAACCCATGTTAAGGCATGTAGCCTAGTGCCAAATTTTAAATTTGGAATTGTCATGGACTATCTTTTAATTCCTTTGGTTAATCAAATAATCATCACTTGGACTATTGGGATTATTAAATTTTTATTAATCTTTTGTGCACTCCGTAATTATGTATGTCAAAATTTTATCGCTCTAATGACACGATCTATATAGATGCGTCATGCATCCGAGTATCATCCGCGCTCGGGACGTGACAGTCTTCGTGGTATCAGATCCTAGGTTTTCAAACCTAGGAAACTAGTAGAAATAAGAGGTTAGGAAAAAAAATTACGGTCATGATTGAAATCTAGGTAAAACTTCAGTCCAAGAATAGGTAAAAACCCGAGTCCAAGGATAGATATACCTTACCTGGTGAGATGGATCGAGCCATGGGTTAAGATCCATACCTTACAAGTAAACCTGATCTTTATCATACTTAAACTCTTTTATAGGATCATGGCTACAAAAAGAGCATAATTGCGCGAGATGCAGCGCACCGTGCAAGGCCTTACGCAGGCACTACAGCAAGTGGCCCAAGGCAGAGCAAACCATGGAGCGGGTGATCTCCACAGGAGTTTCTGTAACATGAACCTACCGAGGTTCACGGGTTCGTCCGACCCTGAGGATGCCGAGAATTGGTTAAAGGAGATGGAACGAATCTTCCACGTAATACAATGCGCCGACGAGGAGAAGGTTTTAATGGCCGTATTCCAACTGGAGCGGGACGCTCGATGCTAGTGGGAATCCATAGAAGCAACACTACCAGAAGACCATGTCACATGGGATGAATTCATGGAACATTTCAACAACAAGTATTTCTTTGACCACATCCATGAGAAGAAGGCTGCGAAATTCACCGTTCTAAAACAACGGGGCTTGAAAGTGGCTGAATATGAGGCCCAGTTCTCAAGATTGTCAAAGTATGCCCCTCACTTGGTGTGTACGGAAAAGATGAAGGCGAGAATGCTCCTCAACGGGATTCGGCCCCATTATATTACACAGCTTGGACCGATGGACATCCAAGCCTATTCGGAGATAGTTCGGCGTGCCCAATTGCTAGAAGAGGCCATCGAATTGTCCCAGAGAATCCGAGGAAGAGACAAGGAACTCGTCACAAGCCCGGGAAAATTCAAACAATCATTCAACAAGAAGCGGTTCTTCATGGGTGGGGAGCCCTCCAAGGCAAAGGAATCCCAGAAGAATGACATGCCATTCTCCACCGCCACACCCTCAAAGGAGATTTACAAGTATTGTGATAAAGCTGGTCATAAGACTGAGGAATGCTGGAGGAAGTTACGAGCTTGTCTTCGATGTGGGAGCCGAGAGCATCGAATTCCAGACTGCCCACTGATGAAGGAGCAAGACACCAAAGATGAGAAGCGTCCGGTAAAGAGACAAGGCCGTCTGCAAGCTCTCCGAGAGACGGAACCCACAGAAGGCGGAATTATGGAAGGTACTCTCACTATTTGTTCAAAAATTGCTCAAGTTTTATTTGATACCAGAGCAACTCATTCATTCGTTTCCAAGAAATTTACTGCTTCATTTTCTAAGAAACATGAACTATTAGATTTGGTCATATCTACACCTCTTGGGAATGAGTCTGATATCACTTATCACTATCCAAATTGTAAAGTGATGATTAAGGGAAGTAATTTACCTGCTGACTTGATATGCCTAGATATGAAGGGTTATGATGTCATACTAGGTGCCGACTGGTTATCCACATACCAAGCAAATGTAGATTGTCGGCATGACAAGGTAACTTTCGTGGATTTTCCAGAGCTAGTTTACAATAGCCCTCAGAGTAAATCACTTCTTATATCAGCACTCCGAGCTAGAAAGCTTATGGTTAAGGGATGCATGGCTTTCATAGTATTCGTGACTGCCACGGAAGTCGAGAAGGTTAAACTTGAAGACATCCGTGTAATTCAGGATTTTCCCAATGTTTTTCCAGAAGATTTACCCAGCTTACCCCCGGAAAGGGAAGTGTCGTTCACAATTGACCTTGTCCCTGGTGCTGGTCCTGTTTCCAAGGCACCGTACAGAATGTCCCCTGCTGAGCTGAAGGAACTAAAAGAGCAGCTAATGGAGTTATTGAAAAAGGGTTTCATCAGGTCGAGTACTTCCCCTTGGGGAGCACCCGTGCTGTTTGTCAAAAAGAAGGACGGATCGATGAGACTATGCATCGATTATCGACAGCTAAATCACCTTACAATCAAGAACAAATACCCGCTGTCGAGGATTGACGAGCTGTTCGATCAGTTATCTGGAGCTTCATATTTCTCCAAAATTGATCTTCGTTATGGTTACCACCAACTGAAGATCAAAGAAGAAGACATTCATAAGACTGCATTCCGAAGCAGGTATGGGCATGACGAATTTACTATTATACCTTTCAGACTAACAAATGCCCCCGCAGCTTTTATGTAATTAATGAATAGCATATTCAGGCCCTACTTAGACCAATTTATTGTGGTCTTTATTGATGATATTCTGATCTATTCAAAGACCGAAGAGGATCATGAAGAACATCTCAAGAAGGCGCTGCAAATATTAAGGGAAAACAAACTATATGCCAAATTCAGCAAGTGCGAATTCTGGCTCGAGAAAGTATCCTTCTTAGGCCATATTATTTTGAAGAACGGAATTACTGTTGACCCGTCAAAGGTCGAAGCCATGAAGAACTGGGAACGACCCACAAATGCAACGGAAATTCGAAGCTTCTTGGGTCTAGCTGGTTACTACCGGCGTTTTATCAAGGACTTCTCCAAGATTGATGTTCCTCTGACCAGGTTAACCCGTAAGGAAGTGCCTTATGAGTGGAATGAAGACTGTGAAAAGAGTTTCCAAGTCTTAAAGGATCTCTTGACCACTGCTCCAGTCTTATCATTACCATTTGAAGGAGAAAAATACGAGGTATATACCGATGCTTCTGATATTGGCCTCGGATGTGTATTGATGCAAAACGGAAGAGTCATTGCATACTCTTCCCGACAGCTTAAGAAACATGAAGAGAACTACCCGGTGCATGAGTTAGAACTGGCCGCGTTAGTATTTAGCTTGAAGATCTGGAGACATTATCTCTACGGAGAATAATTCACTATATACTCTGATCATAAAAGCCTCAAGTACTTATTCTCCCAAAAGGAGCTGAACATGAGGTAAAGGCGTTGGCTCGAGTATCTCAAGGATTTCGACTTCACTATACAGTACCATCCTGGTAAGGGTAATTCCGTAGCTGATGCCCTTAGTCGAAAGCCGAGAACAATATTGGCCAACTGTATGATACAAGAATGGAAGCTGCTGGAGAAATTCTCTGAGCTTGATATCAGCACAGATGAGAAGAGCATGTGTATTATTCTATCTCATATGAGCCTACATCCAGATTTGCTACCTGAAATCAAGAAACTGCAGGAAGAAGATCCCTCACTAGTGGAGATAAAGAGGAAGCTGGACGAGAGATTTGATTTCAAACTGGCACCTGATAGCAGATTACTATTTCATGAACGGACATGTGTGCCCGACTGTCCCGAATTGAAGAAGAAGATTCTTGAAGAAGCTTATAGATCAAGGTACACGATCCACCCTGGAGCCACTAAGATGTACCAGGACTTGAAAAGAACTTTCTGGTGGTCCAACATGAAAAGGGAGGTAGCAGACTTTGTATCTTGTTGCCTCACATGCCAACAAGTGAAGGTGGAACATCAAAAACTAGCCGGAAAGCTACATCAGCTAGATATTCCCAAGTGGACGTGGGAAGACATTGGCATGGACTTTATCATGGGTTTGCCCAAGTCTAGGGGCGGATATGATAGAATTTGGGTAATTATCAACCGGCTAACTAAATCGGTCCATTTCTTATCCATCAAAAGTCGATGGTCAGTTGATGTACTTGTTTCCCTGTATATTAAGGAGATGGTTAGATTGCATGGAGTTCCCGTCTCTATCGTATCTGACCGAGACCCGCGCTTCACTTCTCATTTCTAGAAGAGTCTACAACACTCTCTGGGGATAAAACTCAACTACAGTACTACTTTCCATCCCCAGACAGATGGACAGACCGAGAGGACAAATCAAGTTGTGGAAGGCATTATATGGCAGGAGTTGTCGATCTCCTATATGCTGGGATGAAGTCGATGAAAAACAAATTCTAGGCTGAGACATGGTACGAGATTCTACCGAGAAGATACACCTTATTAGAGAAAGGTTAAAGATAGCACAGTCCAGGCATAAATCTTATGTTGATAACAGAAGGTGAGATCTGGATTTTCAAGTCAGAGATCATGTTTTTCTCAAGGTATCTCTCGGCCGAGGCATTAGAAGATTCGGTGTGAAAGGCAAACTAACACCAAGGTTTATTGGTCCATTCGAAGTGCTGGAAAGAGTAGGCGAGGTGGCTTATCGCATCGCCTTGCCTCCGCAACTATCAGAAGTGCACAACGTATTTCATATTTCTATGTTGAAGAAATACGTGCACGATCCTTTCCATGTCATTGACCATAATGATTTAGTGGTACAGAAGGACCTTACCTACGAGCAGAAGCCAACGAGGATCCTCGACCGAGAAGTTTGAGTTCTAAGGAACAAGACGATCCCTATGGTGAAAATCCAATGGAATCGATGCTTAGAACAAGAAGCTACAGGGAAAACTGAAGAATCTATAAAGAGGAGATTTCCAGAGTTATTCTAATTGTAAGTACTTTGCACCTTTCCTATTCCCGTATAATGCAGTTGAATTTGGGGACCAAATTCATTTAAGTGGGGGAGGGTGTAGCACCCCCGATAAATACCTTTGAGTAAATTCAAAACTTCTCCTTAAAAGAAATCATACATGAAGGTCTTACATAAAGAACCCAACCTCATGAGGACTATAATATAAATATACAAGCCAACCTTACTTTATGCCATAAAAGAATCATGAGGGCTTTATGTAAAGAGCCAAACCTTAGGGGGATAGTATATAAATTACAACCCATCACTTTATGCATACGTAATCTACTCTTCTTAAAAGAATTCTATATGGAGGCTTTGTTTAAAGAACTAAACCATAGGAGGACTAACATATAAATGTGCAATCCAACTTTATGCACATGGGTAGTACGTAGTGAACTTTCCTAAAGAATCTTACATGGAAGGTCTTGTACAAAGAACAAAACCATGAGCGGGTTATTATATAAATGTACTAGACAACTTTTAACACATGGGCCATGGGTAGTACGTAAGTGGGATTTCTTTCCACCCATTCAACAAATTGAAGACTACTTATGGAGGCGCCATTTTCCCTTGGGGCCCCATCCTATTATGATATTAATATATGTATGTACACCATGAATTCCAACACGTGAAGTTGACAGTTTTGTCCAACAGTTAACGCCCTCTTGCAAGGGCGTCATTCTCATCAATAATGACACCCAGATTAATAGACGCCCTCATGCAGAGATGTCATATACATGGATAGTACCACCTAGATTAATGAATGACCCCTTACAAGGGCGTCATTTAATCTATGTTTCTAGAAAGTTAAGACACGAACAACCCATTTTAGCTAGCAAACACCATGCCCACTCAGCAGGACCCGCAAGGCAATAAACCAATGTCTTACGATTCCCTATAACTAATTCTCTTCGTAGCACTTTCAGAGGCTACTGCCGCCATCAGTGCTGAAGGAGCGTCTTCTTCCCGAGTCTACATCCTGCTGCGATCCTGCTGCAGCTTCTTTATTCTGAACATCATAGCTCACGTCAAAAGGTAGGTGTTCTCAAATCCTTGCCTAACTAGTAGCTAAATAGGTTAACTTATGCATGCTTAGAGTTAGATTAACTCATCATCCATGCTATATATTACCTGACTTTACCGGGATCAAGAAATAACCATGTATATACCATGTTATACATATTTAATAGCATGTTACACATGTCGCATATACATACTGTTACCACGATCTTCATGAGTTTGAACATAGTATGTTAGCATGATTTCATGAGTTTTTGAACATATTTTATTACACTAGTTTTACAGTCTTAATAACCATGTTTTGAACCTTAGTATAGAACCTCCGTACACAAAATACTCGCATGTTTTAAAAATTCGAAAGCCCCAGCTCTCAAGTAAATGGCGCCCCTGACTAGGGCGCCAATTACCAAATTGAAGACCCCTCAACAGGGCACCAATTTTCAAATTGAAGACCCCTGACAGGGCGCCAATTTGCAAATTGAAGACCCTGACCGGGGCACCAATTTGAAAATTGAAGACCCTGACCAGGGCGCCAATTTGATAATTAAAGACCACTTGAGTGGTCGACACTTCGCAGTGTCGTCATTTCCATTTCTGTACTTTCCAGTAATTGATAATTCAACACATTCAAATATCCATAACTATCGAACTAAAGCATGAAATTTTTACATGAACAAGTTTCTGGAATCCTGACATTTATCTCAACATGCTCGTACCATTACTTCATGATTCGGAGCATTTTGATACTGATGAATACTGAACACTCACCTGTAAATGGCGCCCCTGACCAGGGCACCAATTTCAAAATTGAAGACTTCGCATATAGTCGTCAATTAATTGAAGACATGTGCAATGTCATCAATTCCATTTTCTGGAATTTCCAGCAATAAGTAAATCAACGCATTCAAAAATCTATAACTAATAAACTGAACTATGAAAATTTTGCCTGAACATACTTCTGTGACCCTAAGATTTTTCTCCACCGGACCATCTCTTCGGATTTTGATTCGGAGAAACTTTGGGAAAATGAAGGGATTTTTGCTTGAAAACCATTGTTAGAGGTGAATTTGCAAAAAAACCATTCTTAGAAATGCATTAGCAGACATATCACTGGGTTAATTCAAATAGTGCATAAATGCCATTTAAGCGTGGTTTTTTTGCAAGTTGTTGGTAAAAAGAAGTGAAATGCATGCAAATAAATATGACATTTTTGCACAATTCAGATTTACACAGTGATATACTTGCTAATGCATTTCTAGGAGTGGTTTTTTTACAAATTCACCTCTAACAATGGTTTTCATGCAAAAAACCCAAAAATAAATAGTAGCTTGTATCACATAATGTACCATTCTGAAACGAAGCATAAACCACTTGAAAAATAACTTAATTGGTGACCCTACGTAGTGTCGTCAATTAGTTGAACCTATACATAAATTGGTGACACCCCGAAGAGTCTTCAATTAAATGAAGACTACTCACAGGGGCGCCAATTCCATTTCTGGAAAAATTAAAGATACAACATTAGAAAATTGATATATGTGAAACCAAAACTCAACAATTATACCTGGACACGTTTCTGGACTCCCGAGGTTGTACACTACCTGTTAATATCAGTAATTTATATTTTTGAGAAACTTTTTTGAAATGAATAGTATTTTGAGTCACAAAATGTATCCGCTGGGTGAAAATCACCCATTGAAATTGGCGCCCCAAGCCAGGGCACCAATTCATCAAATAGCGGCAGCCAGCAAGTCTTCAACTAATTGAAGACTGCATGCAAGGGTGCCAATTCCTTTTTATTGAAAAATCACCTTATGCAATTGGCGCCCCAAGCCAGGGCACCAATTACTTAAATAGCGGTGGCCAGGTCGTCTTCAATTAAATGAAGACTCCCTGGCAGGCGCCAATTTGTATATATATATATATATATATATATATATATATATAATTCTAGAAACTGAAAATTTGAAAGATTGGCAAACCCCCAGGTGGCAATTCAGTGATTACAGCTTCTGATCTTGATCGGTTTCGTGATTTGTGCAAACACAACCCTAATCCATATTCTTGCATACTATGAGTTCTGAATTCCATTCCATGAAAAATCTACTTATGTATATCCTACATGGTCAAACCTTGAACCTCTTAAACTACCATTTGGGAGTGTTGGAGCTAAGTGTCATACAGGGTAAAGTGCTACGTTGTGTGAGCCACCTCTTGAGGCCGTACGGCGCAAAGTGCTATACGACGGGAGCCACCTCTTGAGCCTATAGGGGCCACCTCTAGAGTCCTCCATAAACAAATGACTAGTTAATCTTGTATGTAATACTACGTTTCTTAACTTCTTGAAATTCCATATTGGCTATAAACGAGAGTGGATGTCAAAGGTAATACATAAAATGCTGTGCATATAAGGCCCGGTCTGGTCCTGGGAGGAGCACCCGAAGGTATTTAAGCCCATGGGAGTTTATTGACCATGGTATTTAGCATTACACCAGAGTACTTGTTTGACTTGAGATACTCCACCCCTACTCTCTCCTTACTTGACTTGACTTGCGTGGCCCAGAATGGGCAATACTTGACTTGTGGCCCGAGAAGGGGCAGAATACTTGCTTGATTAAAATAGCCAATTCAATTGATACGCACTTGACATTACTTGCTTGAATTGAATTTTTACCTGCTCGTACCTGAGATATACTTGTACATGAGTTCATTCTTGTACTTGCGTTCATACTTGTACACGAATCCCTGCTTGCCCCAAAGTGGCATTTACATATGTAAATTCTTGAAATACTGTTTGTCAAATACTTGAAATCTTGATATTCTCTCTTTATACAGTTCTCGATCTTTTATTGTTCATCATGCCTAGATTTACCTGTATACCTGATTTTCTTATACGTACATCATGCATAGCCATACTGATAATACATGCAAATTTTAAATCACTTAAAGATTGCTCGAATTTGAGATGCAATTCCTACTGAGCGATTGGCTCATCAAGTTGCTTCCTAACATTTTATGGTGATTCGGATAACGACAAGAATGGGATTGAGACCGAGTAAAGAGTGCTAGAACGCCAATCACCTATCATTTGCTAGTCGCGTCCTTAAATTTTATTTGAGTCCTACTTTGTATTTCAATATGTCCGTTTAGTTGTCCAACCCAAGTTAAGGCATGTAGCCTAGTGTCAGATTTTAAATTTGGAATTGTCATGGACTATCTTTTAATTCCTTTGGTTATTCAAATAATCATCACTTGGACTATTGGGATTATTAAATTTTTATTAATCTTTTGCGCACTCCGTAATTATGTATGTCAAAATTTTGTCGCTCTAATGACATGATCTATATAGACGCGTCACGCATCCGAGTATCTTCCGCGTTCGGGATGTGACATACATAGTTATCTACCATTACTGAGACACATTAGACAGATGAGGGCTCATGAATGGTCAAAGATGCGCATGATGCATGCTGGGCTAAAATAAAAGAAATCATCAAAACAAATGCATAGAAAAGAGAAAATAGGAAGACAGACAAATCAGGGTTCAGATACTATCTGCAACCACGGCGTGCAAGATAGAACCATCGTCCCCCAACTCCTCCAACCTAACGACCTTTCCGATGATTAAACTTGTGCACTTAGATCATCATCGTTTTTGTTAGAGGGGAACATCATATCCTAGAACACATGAATGACCAGCCGGTTCTCGAGGTAATATATCATAGATACCATATAGTAATGAATTAAAGGATTAGGGATCGAGGTACTTACCTGACTTACCTGCCTGGCGAGATGTGACAGCATTCAAAATTATAACGATAAGAGGGTTAGCCATAAATCATTATATCCATATAATAAGCATGAAGGCGTCAATAAGGCATGAACCACCAAGAACAAAAGCAGATATATCATTTCAAATCATCAATATGCAACACATAAAACGGTCTAATGATAGACCGTAAGAAGATCCCTAACGGTTTAGTGATAGACCGCTTGGGCAAGGGCGGTTCACATTCTTCGATGGGGGTGACTCAAATGGCAAACGGTCTGAAGGAAGACCCTCCAAGATGGCCTAACGGTCTATCGATAGACCGCATGGTTCTGAGAGAATTCAAAAAATAGAAACGATCGTTCACTCTCCCATACGCTCAATCCATTTCAATCAAACACCCAACCCCACACATACCCCGACGACCGAACACACCGGCGACCACCGTGATGAGTACTCCCCTACTCCCTAAGATGGTGAAGAGGAGGGCTATTCGACGCTTTCAATGGCAAATGGAAGAGGAAGAGGTGCCTCCGGCGGCGGCGAACCCACTAGAGGGGGAAGAAGGGCAGTCGGCCCATGCGGAGGTGGAAGAGGCTCCTGCGGCCATGGAAGACCCCGGAGATGCTATAGAGGAGGGCGAGGATGAACCCGTGGCCGTGAAGACACCGGAGGTGATGGCCGGACGTCGGTAGTCCGAGGTAGGCCGACGGATCAAAAACCCAAGTTTCCATTTTTCTAGGCCATGCATGCGTATGAAATAGATTGGGAACGGGTCTGGGGACACTTTGTGTAACAACCCTGATAAAAGCAAGATTTATAAATAAATCAAATTAAACATAAAAGGTAAGTGAATAAGATGATAAAGAGCTTAAATGATTAAATCATTAATCAAGAGGAAAATAACGCCTTTTAGCAAGGCGCTGATTCAAAAGGCAACGCCTCTGTCTAAGGCGTTAATTTAAATAGGACGCCTATGTAAAAGGGCGTCAAATCCCAAACAACGGGAAGATAAAATTAAGGAAAGGAAATGAAACGCCCTCTACATAGGCGTGTTTTACATAGGTAACGACGCTAGACAAGGCGTCAATTTAAATTCGACGCCCTCGCTTAAGACGCTAATTCAGTTCGAGTTTCGTTCGACCCAGGAGTCTATCCAGGGCAAGATATGGATAACTACGTCGAAGGTAGGATATGGTAAGGACTCTATCAGGGAAGTATTACTTCCAATATACCTCTAACCCTATTAGGATTCTAAAAATCCTATAAATACCATCCTAAATCAACCCTTGATCGCTATTTGGCGATCTGCTGCTGCTGTCATCAACGTGAAGAATAGGTAATGTTCTTCCTCTTTATTTTTGGTTGAGCGTGTTGAAAGAACGTTGATGTTCTTTTCCTTCCTCATCTTCCTATACAGGTTGTCTGTGTTGAGAAGACGATCGTCCTTTTTGACTGAAGAACGAAGGCTCTTCACCAAGCATCATTTTCTTCTTCTGTCGGTGATCAGAAGACTCTGTTGCAAAAACAGAGTATCGTTTTCTTCACATATCTTCACCCAGATAATCATCAGGTAGGTTTTCTCAAGAATGTAGCCCAAACTAGCTTAATACCTTTAATAATATCATCGATCATCCATGCATATAGTTTTATTGTGGTTTTGGATGCTTTCTATGCAATTTTCAAAGCAACGCCCTTGACCAGGGCGCTACCATAAAGAAGCGACCCACACTCGGGCGCTAATTCTTATTTTGACGCCCTACCCAGTAGTCGTCAATTCTGTGAAAGTAATAAATACCCATGTTTAACATTTAAAATCTATGTAACCATGAATATAATACGTTGCATGACTATACCTGCGAAATCCTGCTATATATCTTGTCATGACCCTGTACCTCGTTTCCTGAAATTTTATTGTTTGGAAAGTTGATAAATTCTTGAAATCACGACCTGGACAAAGTCGTCGCATGTTTAACTGACGCCCCAGACCAGGGCGCATATTGAAGAGTAACGCCCCTGTCCAGGGCGCGTTCTGTTAAAAATTCCAGATTTTTGATATTCTGTAAATTAGAAGTATTGAAAGGATGACTTCTCTGTACGTCGTCAAATTTAATATAAACGCCCCTGATTAAGGCGTTAATTTCATGAAAGACGGTTTTACCAAAGTCGCTATTTTCCTGCATTACTGATTTCCCTGATTACTATTAACCGAGAGTTTCATTATATATATATGTGTGTATACATATACATATCGGCACTATATTCCAGTCCGTGAGTATAGTCCCATGTTTCTACGATGATTTATCGCATTACCCTCTCAATTCTCATTGACATACAAGCTCTCCATTGGACATTCCGTTCCTTTGGACTAGCGAGTTAGTCATAGAGACCTCCGTAAGTCTCCTCGCAGCCTTGGATTCCCTCAAGGCCGACTGAGCTGGTTGTACCATAAAAACCCATTACATAATCTTTGCCATATACCTCTATAGAAACATGGTAATACCGGCCCTCATGTCATGCCATGGGTATGACATGAGAATTATCTTAATGAACGGGGAAGAACATGCCATTGTTATGCTGTTCTTGTAAACCCCAATTCTATATCAACATTGTTATGATGTTCTTGTAGACCCAAATTCTATATGCAACATGATGTTCTTGTGGACCTCAATTCTACATTAAGAATGAGGACGTCTTGCCATTGATGTGCTGTTCATGTGGACCTCAATTCTATATAAAAAGTGTCCATACTTGTTTGTCATGGTACCCAAGTTGGGGAACCAATTCCACCTAGTTTTATCGATAATCGTGATTGTACCGTTATTATCGTCATTCTATGTCAAGTGCCATATTTTGGACTCTATTCTATCAAGGTCTATCCTACGTGTCTACAAGCTTTATCCTTGAAATTCCATATTGGCTATACACAGAAGTGGATGTTAAAATATATGATTAATGCCTGCGCTTATAGGGCCCGATCTGGTCCTGGGAGGAGCACCCGAAAGTACTTGTGTCCATGGGAGTTGATTGATCACGGTATTGGCATTATACCGAAGTGCATGACTAGCTTGATTGAACATTCCACAAATCTTGTACTTGTACTTGACTTGATATTACATGACTTGCTTGGCCCGAAAAAGGGTAATTACTGGCGTGATTGAATGAAATAGCCAAATTCCAACATGACTTGATATGACAACTATACTTGCTTGAATATCTGGATATTTTTTTGATATAAGTTCTTGAAAGTTCATGACTAGTTCTTCATGCTATACCTTCTTTCTATCTTGTTGTTTTATGCGAGCATGCATAGCTATAGTGCATTCATAAAAGATGTAGTTACTTAAACCACTTGCTAGTTCTTGAGATATAATTTTTCCTACTGAGCATTCGCTCACTTAGTGTTTCCCTACTTTTCAGGTAAGTCCGACGATGAGGGAACTCAAACGAATGGGGAAAATCAAGAGTGAAAGAGATAGAGCTTCTTCCGTGATGTCTAGTCTTTTTCATATTTTCTTGAGTCAACCTTGTATTTTTCCTTTATTTTAGTTAGTACTTCAAAGGTTTGTAATAGACATATTCTTATGAAGGAATAGAGGATTGGGTTATCTTTACTTTTGCGCATCTCTGATTTTGGTGTCGAATACACTAATACTCTGATTGACATGATTGATATAAACTCGTCACGCGTCTTCGGGTATCTTCCTCTCTCGGGGCGTGACAGTTTTTGTGGTATCAGAGCGTAGGGTATTCAATTCCTAGGAAAACCCAAGTCCAAGGATAGGTTTAACCTATAACCGGTGAGATCGGGTAGAACCAAGGGTTGAGTTAACTTAAAAGCCCTTAACGCGAGTATATACTAATATAGTTATTGTAATTGTAGGGTAATAGCTGTTGAACGTGCTCAGTGGCGCAACATGCAGCGTACACTCCAAGGCATGACCCAAGTGCTGCAACAAGTAGCACAGGGAGGAGCACAACGAGCTGAAAGTCTCCACCAAGTCTTCAAGAACATGAACCCTCCCAAATTCATGGGTTCTACTGATCTGGACGACGCAGAACACTGGATCAGGGAGACGGAACGTATATTCCGTGTTATGCAGTGCGCGGATCAAGATAAAGTCTTATTAGCTACCTTTCAGTTAGAAAGGGATGCCCGATGCTGGTGGGAATCAATAGAAGCTACTTTAAATCAAGACCAAGTTACTTGGGAAGAATTCGTTGAACATTTCAACACTAAATATTTTTCGGACCGAGTTCAAGAAAAGAAAGCTACCGAATTTGCCGCACTCAAGCAACGGTCATTATCGGTGGCGGAGTACGAGGCACAATTCTCTAGATTATCTCGGTATGCTAAGCACTTAGTTAGCACCGAGAAGATGAAAGCTAGGAGGTTCCTTAATGGGCTCAGGCCCCAATATATCACACAGCTGGCGCCGATGGATATCCAGGTCTACTCGGAAATTGTGCGCCGAGCTTAGCTATTAGAGGACACCACGGAACTATCTGATAGAATCCGTGGGAAGGACAAGAAAGAACAAGTTACAAGTTCGGGTTCCTTTAAACCCAACTTCAAGAAGAGGCCTAGCAATGGAGGTACTTCCTCACAAGACCAAAAATTTAAGAAGACCAAGCCCTTCTCTATCACTACTACACCTACAAATATAATATGCAAGCACTATGACAAGGCTGGTCATAAAGCCAAAGAGTGCTGGAGGAAACTTGGAGCATGTCTCCGTTGCGGGAGCCGTGAGCATCGGATTCCCGATTGCCCATTACTTAATGATCAAACCGGTGGCGGAAAGCGCCCGGTAACCAAGAACGCTCGTCTTCACGCAATTAAGGAGACCGAAGAAGAAGAAGGCGGACTAGTAGAAGGTACACTGAAAGTTTGTTCCAAGTATGCACATGTCTTATTTGATACGGGTGCATCACATTCTTTTATTTCCAAGAAGTTTGCTAACCCACTACCTATGGAACCGGAATGGATGAAAATAATTTTATCTACTCCTCTCGGAAACGAAACAGATATTACTCACCATTATCAAAACTGTGAAGTCTTGGTAAAAGGAAGGAATCTTCCTATCGATCTCATATGTTTAGATCTAAAGGAGTATGATGTCATATTGGGAGCGGATTGGTTATCCAAATACCAGGCAACGGTCGATTGCCGCAATAGCAAGGTTACTTTTAAAGAATTTCCAGAACTAGTCTATTCTAGCCCTAAGAGTCGGAGCAAGTCACCTCTTATTTCGGCGCTCCGAGCTAACAAGCTAATAAGGAAAGGATGTGTATCTTTCCTTGCATTTGTCACCATTAAGGAGACTAAAGAAACTAAACTAGAAGACATCCCAGTTGTGCAAGAATTTTCGGACGTATTTCCGGAGGAATTGCCTGGATTACCCCCACAAAGAGAAGTAGCCATCACCATCGATTTAATCCCTGGTGCTGGACCAGTTTCTAAGGCACCTTATAGAATGTCCCCTGCTGAACTCAAGGAGTTGAAGGAACAATTGATGGAACTTCTCAAAAAGGGATTTATTAGACCAAGCACTTCCCCGTGGGGAGCGCCTGTATTATTTGTAAAGAAGAAAGATGGATCCATGAGGTTATGCATCGACTATCGACAGTTGAATCATCTCACTATCAAGAACAAGTATCCACTGCCAAGAATCGATGAGTTGTTTGATCAAATTTTGGGATCCAAGTATTTTTTCAAAATTGATCTCAGGTCAGGATATCACCAACTAAGAATCAAGGACGATGATGTTCATAAAACCGCATTTAGAAGCAGGTATGGCCATTACGAGTTTGTTGTTATGCCTTTCGGACTAACAAATGCCCCTGCTGCCTTTATGCAGTTAATGAATAGTATATTCAGACCTTATTTAGATCAATTCGTGGTGGTTTTTATTGATGATATATTAATATATTCCAAGACTAAGGAAGAGCATGAGGAGCATTTGAGGATTGCATTACAAATATTGAGGACAAACCAATTATATGCCAAACTCAGCAAGTGTGAATTCTGGCTCGAAGAAGTGACTTTTCTCGGACATGTTATATCAAAGGATGGCTTATCAGTAGATCCATCAAAAGTTGAAGCTGTAAGAAATTGGGAAAGACCGACCAATGCCAGCGAAATCCGAAGTTTCTTAGGTCTTGCTGGCTATTACAGACGATTCATCAAAGATTTCTCTAAGATCGCCGTGCCCCTTATGAGGTTAACTCGCAAGGAGATCCGTTACGAATGGAGTGAGGAATGTGAAAGAAGCTTCCAAACTCTCAAGGATCATCTTACTACAGCTCCTGTCTTAGCTTTACCAGTAGAAGGAGAGAAATTCGAGGTATACACTGATGCTTCTGGCATTGGCCTCGGATGTGTTCTAATGCAACAAGGAAAGGTTATAGCTTACTCTTCTCGTCAATTAAAGAAGCATGAAGAGAACTACCCCATCCATGACTTAGAATTAGCCGCGGTAGTATTTGCACTAAAGATCTGGAGACATTATCTATATGGAGTGCAGTTTACGGTATACTCCGATCACAAGAGTCTCAAGTATCTTTTCCCTCAAAAGGAACTGAATATGAGGCAAAGACGTTGGCTAGAATATCTCAAGGACTTCGACTTCAATATACAATATCATCCCGGAAAGGGTAATCATGTAGCAGATGCCCTTAGTCGAAAGCCGAGAGCACTGTTTGCCAATTGTATGATTCAAGAGTGGAAATTGCTGGAGCAATTCTCTGAACTCAATATAAGCATGGACACAGACTTTCAATGTGTCACATTATCTCATATCAGCATTCAACCAGACCTATTATCTGAAATACAAGCGCTTCAAGATAATGACCCAATGTTAGTAGAGATCAAAGGCAAACTGGAAGGACAATCTGATTTCCAAATAACTTGTGAAGGAAGATTAATGTTCAGGAGTAGAACTTGCATACCGGATTGTCCCGAGTTAAAGAAGAAGATATTAGATGAAGCTCATAGATCAAGGTACACGATTCATCCTGGATCTACCAAAATGTACCAAGGTGTAAAGAGGAATTTTTGGTGGCCCAACATGAAAAGGGAAATAGCAGACTATGTATCACGCTGTCTCACTTGCCAACAGGTCAAGGCGGAACACCAAAAGCCTGCTGGAAAATTGCATCATCTCGATATTCCCAAATGGAAGTGGGAGAATATTAGTATGGATTTCATCATGGGTTTGTCTAAATCAAAAGGAGGACATGATGGAATATGGGTTGTTATTGACCGATTGACTAAAACAGCGCACTTCGTGCCTATAAAGAGCCGATGGTCAGTTGATATTTTGGCTGCATTATACATCAAGGAAATAGTCAGATTACATGGCATTCCTGTTTCAATCGTGTCTGACAGAGATCCCCGTTTTACTTCTCATTTTTGGAAGGGACTACAACATTCGTTGGGAACAAGGCTTAACTTTAGTACAGCTTTTCATCCTCAAACGGATGGTCAGACCGAGAGAACAAATCAGGTGGTTAAAGATATGCTCAGAGCTTGCATCATTGATTTCGATGGAAGCTGGCATGATCACTTGCCGTTGGTAGAATTTGCATATAATAATAGCTACCAGGCCAGTATACAAATGGCACCTTTCGAAGTTCTATACGGAAGGAGTTGCCGATCACCCCTATGCTGGGACGAAGTTGGAGAAAAACTACTGCTAGGTCCAGACATGGTAAGGGTTACCACGGAAAGAATACAAATAATTAGAGAAAGACTGCAAGTTGCTCAGTCTAGGCAAAAGGCTTATGCCGATACAAGAAGGAGGGATCTTGAATTCCAAATTGGAGATCATGTATTTCTCAAGATATCGCCTGGACATGGCATACGGAGATTTGGTGTTAAAGGCAAGCTTACACCAAGATTCATCGGACCCTTCGAGATACTGGAACGAGTTGGCGAGGTTGCTTATCGCATCGCATTGCCTCCTCAACTGTCCGATGTACATAATGTATTCCACATATCAATGTTGAAGAAGTATGTACACGATCCATCACATATTATTGATCATGGAGAATTAGTGATCCAGAAGGATCTCACATATGAACAGAAGCCTATGAAGATACTAGATCGTGAAGTACGTACCCTAAGGAATAAGGTTATTCCCATGCTTAAGGTACAATGGAATAAGAACTCAGAACATGAAGCTACATGGGAGACCGAGGAATCCATGAGGAAGCGATTCCCAGAATTATTTTAAGGTATGTACTCTACACTCTCCACTTATATATACTATTGAATTTGGGGACCAAATTCTTTTAAGTAGGGGAGGGTGTAACAACCCTGATAAAAGCAAGATTTATAAATAAATCAAATTAAACATAAAAGGTAAGTGAATAAGATGACAAAGAGCTTAAATGATTAAATCATTAATCAAGAGGAAAATAATGCCTTTTAGCAAGGCGCTGATTCAAAAGGCAACGCCTCTGTCTAAGGCGTTAATTTAAATAGGACGCCTATATAAAAGGGCGTCAAATCCCAAACAACGGGAAGATAAAATTAAGGAAAGGAAATGAAACGCCCTCTACATAGGCGAGTTTTACATAGGTAATGACGCTAGACAAGGCGTCAATTTAAATTCGACGCCCTCGCTTAAGACGCTAATTCAGTTCGAGTTTCGTTCGACCCAGGAGTCTATCCAGGGCAAGATATGGATAACTACGTCGAAGGTAGGATATGGTAAGGACTCTATCAGGGAAGTATTACTTCCAATATACCTCTAACCCTATTAGGATTCTAAAAATCCTATAAATACCATCCTAAATCAACCCTTGATCGCTATTTGGCGATCTGCTGCTGCTGTCATCAACGTGAAGAACAGGTAATGTTCTTCCTCTTTATTTTTGGTTGAGTGTGTTGAAAGAACGTTGATGTTCTTTTCCTTCCTCATCTTCCTATGCAGGTTGTCTGTGTTGAGAAGACGATCGTCCTTTTTGATTGAAGAACGAAGGCTCTTCACCAAGCATCATTTTCTTCTTCTGCCGGTGATCAGAAGACTCTATTGCAAAAACAGAGTATCGTTTTCTTCACATATCTTCACCCAGATAATCATCAGGTAGGTTTTCTCAAGAACGTAGCCCAAACTAGCTTAATACCTTTAATAATATCATCGATCATCCATGCATATAGTTTTATTATGGTTTCGGATGCTTTCTATGCAATTTTCAAAGCAACGCCCTTGACCAAGGCGCTAACATAAAGAAGCGACCAACACTCGGGCGCTAATTCTTGTTTTGACGCCCTACCCAGTAGTCGTCAATTTTGTGAAAGTAATAAATACCCATGTTTAACATTTAAAATCTATGTAACCATGAATATAATACGTTACATGACTATACCTGCGAAATCCTGCTATATATCTTGTCATGACCCTGTACCTCATTTCCTGAAATTTTATTGTTTGGAAAGTTGATAAATTCTTGAAATCACGACCTGGACAAAGTCGTCGCATGTTTAACTGACGCCCCAGACCAGGGCGCATATTGAAGAGTAACGCCCCTGTCCAGGGCGCGTTCTGTTAAAAATTCCAGATTTTCGATATTCTGTAAATTAGAAGTATTGAAAGGATGACTTCTCTGTACGTCGTCAAATTTAATATAAACGCCCCTGATTAAGGCGTTAATTTCATGAAAGACGGCTTTACCAAAGTCGCTATTTTCCTGCATTACTGATTTCCCTGATTACTATTAACCGAGAGTTTCATTATATATATATATATGTGTATACATATACATATCGGCACTATATTCCAGTCCGTGAGTATAGTCCCACGTTTCTACGACGATTTATCGCATTACCCTCTCAATTCTCATTGACATACAAGCTCTCCATTGGACATTCCGTTCCTTTGGACTAGTGAGTTAGTCATAGAGACCTCCGTAAGTCTCCTCGCAGCCTTGGATTCCCTCAAGGACGACTGAGCTGGTTGTACCATAAAAACCCATTACATAATCTTTGCCATGTCCCTCTATAGAAACATGGTAATACCGGCCCTCATGTCATGCCATGGGTATGACATGAGAATTATCTTAATGAACGGGGAAGAACATGCCATTGTTATGCTGTTCTTGTAAACCCCAATTCTATATCAACATTGTTATGATGTTCTTGTAGACCCCAATTCTATATGCAACATGATGTTCTTGTGGACCTCAATTCTACATTAAGAATGAGGACGTCTTGCCATTGATGTGCTGTTCATGTGGACGTCAATTCTATATAAAAAGTGTCCATACTTGTTTGTCATGGTACCCAAGTTGGGAACCAATTCCACCTAGTTTTATCGATAATCGTGATTGTACCGTTATTATCGTCATTCTATGTCAAGTGTCATATTTTGGACTCTATTCTATCAAGGTCTATCCTACATGTCTACAAGCTTTATCCTTGAAATTCCATATTGGCTATACACAGAAGTGGATGTTAAAATATATGATTAATGCCTGCGCTTATAGGGCCCGATCTGGTCCTGGGAGGAGCACCCGAAAGTACTTGTGCCCATGGGAGTTGATTGATCACGGTATTGGCATTATACCGAAGTGCATGACTAGCTTGATTGAACATTCCACAAATCTTGTACTTGTACTTGACTTGATATTACATGACTTGCTTGGCCCGAAAAAGGGTAATTACTCGCGTGCTTGAATGAAATAGCCAAATTCCAACATGACTTGATATGACAACTATACTTGCTTGAATATCTGGATATCTTTTGATATAAGTTCTTGAAAGTTCATGACTAGTTCTTCCTGCTATACCTTCTTTCTATCTTGTCGTTTTATGCGAGCATGCATAGCTATAGTGCATTCATAAAAGATGTAGTTACTTAAACCCCTTGCTAGTTCTTGAGATATAATTTTTCCTACTGAGCGTTCGCTCACTTAGTGTTTCCCTACTTTTCAGGTAAGTCCGACGATGAGGGAACTCAAACGAATGGGGAAAATCAAGAGTGAAAGAGATAGAGCTTCTTCCGTGATGTCTAGTCTTTTTCATATTTTCTTGAGTCAACCTTGTATTTTTCCTTTATTTTAGTTAGTACTTCAAATGTTTGTAATAGACATATTCTTATGAAGGAATAGAGGATTGGGTTATCTTTACTTTTGCGCATCTCTGATTTTGGTGTCGAATACACTAATACTCTGATTGACATGATTGATATAAACTCGTCAAGCGTCTCCGGGTATCTTCCGCTCTCGGGGCGTGACACTTTGAATTGATGTAGAGGCCTTTAAGGCCATTTCCATACCTTGGGGAAACGAGGCAAACAATGCCCGTTTGCTGAATGCCTAGCGGTCCTTCCAGTGACTGCTAGGAAACCAGGCGGTCTAGGGCACGATCGCTAGGGAAGAAGAAACGGTCCAGGAGTGATTGGACCTACACCGTTTGGTAACCAGAGTGATTTTTTGTGTTTTTGTTTAAATGCAATGCAATGTATGAATTACAAACTACATGAATGACTGACCTTGATTGTCTAAATGGATGCAGGGGATGAGGCGGACCGGGATTTCCTGGCTGTAGGTCCGAGCAGTATAGCTGGCACTGCCGGACTACTAGAGAGACATATTGGTAGCGATGGGCTTCGAAGAGCTTCTGAGCATTTTGGTGATGAGGATCGATCAGTCGGGCATTTCTATTCCTGTGGGGTCATATGATCCCGACGCTCGAGGTTGTAGCGAGGATCACTGGACTGAGAGTGCACGGAGCACCGGTGATGGGGATCACACACGCCGACTACCGAGAGTTGGCGCGGGAGCTATTAGATCTAGAGCTGATGAGACTGGGACATCATTCATCGATGCTGGCATGAGAAACGCTCCTGGAGAGCCTAGGGCTGAGGGGAGCGGTGATAGCCATGGGAGAGCTGCTGAAGGAGCATCTCGGGAGGCTGACAGACAGAGCCCGAGAGAGAGTGGCCGCTAGACCGAGACCAGAGGGGGACATCACCCTTCGTCGCTTCCTGTTGCTGATGTTCGGGAAGCTTCTGTTCGCGATGAGGGCGGATGGAGTGAGCTGCAAGCTCCTCCCATTGCTGCGGGACCTAGATGGAGTCGGAGGGTATGCATGGGGTGCTGCTGCGTTGGCGTTCCTGTTCGACTCACTCAGCACCACCGACCGGCAGACGATGGTGGGTGGCTTCTCGCCTTTGCTTCAGGAAAATGCTTGACTCTAAATTCTTATGATTATGATTGTGATTATGCTGACATCTAACTAATGCAGGTATGGAGCTATCTGTACCTCCCCGGCCTAGGGCGGGGAAAGGAGGTACAGCCGGACCGGGTACCCATCGCGAGGCGATGGATGGCGGTTCGAGACACAGGGTCGCTGCGACGCCTAGCGCGGGTGATCCAGGATGACATGGACATGTTCCCCTATGCATCGATAAGCCTCAAACTCTAAAACTTCTAAATGCTTTTATAAATGCTGACACTGATTTGAATGCATGCCTTTTCAAGTGTGTTGGACATCGTACCGTGACGAGGGTCACGAGGGACAACCCTAGGTGGAAGCATCCCAGGCATACACGGGACGAGAGGTGTGGCTCAATTGCATGAACATCATCGAGCCCCTCCACCACCGCCTGATCATGAGGACCCGAGGTGTGCACCAGCCGG
Organism: Amorphophallus konjac; assembly: GCA_022559845.1. NCBI lineage: Eukaryota > Viridiplantae > Streptophyta > Magnoliopsida > Alismatales > Araceae > Amorphophallus > Amorphophallus konjac. The sequence continues at coordinate 282,166,250 of CM040122.1, forward strand.
ACGTGGCATTCCCGACGTGCGACGACAAGTGGTTAGGACAGTCCTCGAAGGGACTGAGTGGTGAGATCGACTGGGTGACCCGGGCGATCGACCAGGTGCGGGACTGGAGCAGGAGAGGTCGGGTGGTTCGGGCCCAAGCTACCAGCAATGAGGCCTACCTAAAGGCCTACGCCCGGAGGTACGGAGATCAGGTTTTCCACGTCACCCAGCGATCGGTACGACTTCTACACTCAAACTTCTAAATTACATTTAATGCATTGACACATATAATGATGCACTAACTATTTGACTTTCTATATGAGAATAGACCCCCAGGGCCGGATAGCGAAGCTCCAGGGACTCCTTCATTCCACAGTTCAGCAGAGGGACGAGCTCCAGCGCTCTCTGGACCTCCTGGTAAGTTCTGATCCTTAGACTTAAATGCTAATGCTTATAGACTTGATTGACAAACTAAGTCCTCTAAATGCAGCGAGCTGAGGGAGCAGGACAGCAGGGACTCGATGCTCCATCCTTGTCTTCCCAGCCAGCAGGCCGAGCAGAGCGGGACGCCGACTTCGCTCGGGTAGTTGCTCGGGCCGAGGAGGCTGAGGCCACTCTCACGGAGAGGCTAAGCAAACCAACCGACTTCTCTTTAATGCTATATTAAAATGCACTTTAACTAACATGATGAATGCTCATGCAAACGAGGGAGCTGATTGTAGCGCTTAGTGAGGCAGAGCGCGCCCGAGCTTAGGAGGAGCATCTCCGGGCCGAGGCGGCCGAGGTAGCCTATCTATGTGCAGTGGTGGAGCGACTGAGCGCGGGAGCGACAGATTTGGAGCGCTATCGGACCGAGGTGAGGGAGGCTCGGCGCCAGGCGTACAATATGAGGATCGAGCTACGGGTCATGGAGCGGATGGTCTTGATGATGGGCCGAGGACCTACAGCTAGTGCGTCGCAGAGCGGCGCACGGAGCAGCACTTTCCCAGACTTCCTCACCAGTTCCTCCGGCCTTCGGAGGAATGAGGAGGCAGATAGGAGACAACGACAGCGAGAGGAGGGGAGCACCTCCATAGCCCCGCTGGCGAAGAGGCATGAGGGCACCAGGGACAGCGAGGGTCCAGGAGAGGGACCCGCTGGAGCATGATTTGTACTTATGCATGCATGTATATGACTCTTTATTTTTAGTGAATATATGATGATTTTTTTGTCTTTTAAAATGCAAAATGTGAAATGCTGACTTACTAGCAATGACCCCAGGACTGACAAAGGGATCAGGAGGGCGAGACAGAGAGAGAGAGAGAGAGAGAGAGAGAGAGAGAGAGAGAGAGAGAGAGAGAGAGAACTAAGGATTTAAGTGAAGAAAGATAGGGGAAAATGGTCTTTTGGAAGACCGCCAGGAAGAAGAAATGGTCGAGCCAGGACCGTTAGGTGAGTGAAAGAGAAGGTGGTGAAGGAAGGGAAGAAACGGTCATCAGACGCCCATTTGAGGGTGCTTTGCAGTCGCGCGATAGACCGATAAGGAGAAGGCTCAGATAAATCCGAGCGAGACTCTCCGTGAGAGTCCCAACCCGGGGCTAAAGGTACCTAATCTACAATAAGACCTATCCTAACTTAAATTGGGGCTAACTAGCCTCAACCCTAATGCATTAAGACTAGAATTAGAACCCTATAACTAGGAATACACCTAGAATTCGTAGCTCACAGAAATCTCTATTTTAAACCTTGAAAACTCTCTCAAAATCACCCAAATCATCATGAAGAAGAGCTTTGAAGCTAGCACCATGGGAGAGGTGGTCTACACCTGTCCAAAACTGGCTAGAAGGGAGCATGGAGAGCTGCAGCGACTGACTTCCATCCCCAAGCACTTGAGCACAAGCTCTTCAAGAGAGGTAAGTTCAAATTAATTCCAATAATTCACGAATTTGCTTAAGTTTCCCCTCATGTTTCTGTTCTTCTTATTTTCTCTAGCTCCTTCCTGGCCCAAGATGCTACTCTAGCCTGAAGTGGGTGGCTCCCATGATAAAAGAACTCCCTTTAGAGGTTACCTCAATCCTAATGGCATGACACGTTCACCCCTTATTGGTTCTAGCCAAGAATTTTCAAAAAATTTCCAATGATTGGCCTAGCATTTCAGCTCTTGTGGAGTTATGGCACCCTCAAACACACACTTTCATGTTCCCGACCTTTGAAGCCATTGTCCTTATAGAAGCGGTAGAGACCTACCTAACCTTTCCTAGGACTAAGGTGGGGGATGAAGACTTGGTGTGTCACACGGTTGAACCCATAGACCCATCACTCATCTTGGGGGATTTCATACTTAATCCAAGGGATGTTAGGACCATGATTAGCTCCCACCACATTCATTTGATACCCATGGCCCAATGGATCGTTTCTCATTGCAAGAACAAGTGGGGGAGGTATGAAGCCATAGCCAAGGCTACCTCTATTTGCTTGTGCAGGGTCTTACTCTTTCCTACCACTGACCACCTCTTAGATATCCAAAATGTCAGTATCATTAGTGGGCTGTGGCGGGGTTTATCTATCTCTCAACCCGTCCTTTCTTACCTTAACGAAGGCCTTAGTTCAGCTTCTTTAGGGGGTCCCCTCTTTGGGTCAATGATCATCCTTGAGTGTTGGATGTGAATTAGACTTAAATTTCTACCCAAGGAGAACTTGCCTTCAACTAGCCGTATATTCGGGAGCCACCCACTCTTCTTCATAGGAGGCGCATCTGGGTTCTCTTCATTGGTTGAATGCCGGACCGCGGACAAGAAAACATGGGATGATTGGTGCCTTTTCCTCAACATTTTGCCGATTGACAAGTTCGTGATGCGACCTCGGGCTCTTCAAGGCACTACCCTCAGATTACCCTGGCGATCAGGCCTAGACCTACGGCTAGTGGGGAACACTACCCTGGAAATCTACAACCCACACCGGTGCTACTTACAAATTGGACTCCCTCGCACTACGGTTCAAGCACTATCACACTACCCTCCCCTTCAAGCTAGGAAGATCAGGACAGAGGAGGATGAGCGGGCAGTTCAGAGCACTCTGACCATGTGGGAGATCAGCCGAGTCCGTACCTTGACAGCTGAAGTGATAGAGAAAAGAGTGGAGTACCAAACTTATGTGAAGGAATTGCGCAAGATCCGGCCTCATGCGGATAAGAAATTGAATGTAATTTGAGTCTTATGATCATGTTTTTGAACTTTATTGAAAGAATGATGTATTACAAACCTTGGATGAAATGAAATAAAAGATTGGTTTAAAAGATGTGCAATGAAATCACAATTTTGGCTTGATAGATAAAAAAGACAAGGTTCTCTGTTTGAAAAAATGGTCCAGCAAAGGACCGCTAGGCAATCCTAATGGTCTGGCGATAGACCGCAAGGGAAAGCACTCAGAAAAACTTAGAGTTTTCTGGTCATCAGGAATGGCAGGGGGTCACCACTGGACCGCTAGGGGAATAAAAATAGTCTATCAAAGGACCGCTAGAGAGGCGGAGCCAAGAAACCTGAGAGTTCTGGTTCTCAGGTGAGGAAAACGGTCTCCTCATGACCGCTAGGAAAGATTAAGCGGTCTAACAATAGACCGCAAGCGATGGGAGATAGAGAAACTTGCAAGCTTTGAATCCTGGACAATGGGACCTGTGTCTGCACACACTTAAAATAAGAAAACACGTTAGATCCGTTCTTAGACTTAACCCCTTGCATGCAATAAATTAGAAAATGGCCAATCCTCGATATTTGGTCAAGGGGTGGAGCCTTATTAAATAGGCAAAATGCAATGAAAAGTATGAATGCAAATGCATGCTATGCAAGGACGATGGTATTTTGAGTTTTGGAAATATTTGATTTTTGTTTGGATTTTAAAATATCTGATTCTTTTGGATTTTAAAATATCTGATTTTTTTAGATTTTGAAATATCTATTTTTTTGTTTTTAAAATATCTAATTTTTTAGATTTTAAAATATCTGATTTTTTTAGATTTTAAAATATCTGATTTTTTTGATTTTGAAGGCTAATTTCGTCCCCGCAACAAGAGCCCGACTTGTCACACTAGGAATCTCCTGAGATCAGCGTGCTTTTGAGGTGACAAACCCTGGCCAGGGCCAACCTGTATGACAGTGCTTCTACCGAGGCCATACCCAGGGTACAGTTTAGTCCTAAAAAGGAAAAATGAATTTGAGAGGTAAGCCTAGGCCAGGTATAGAGGTTTTTAGTGCTTGAATCCTTCTCGTGACAACCCTTTCAGAGATTCAGTCTGTTACGTCGGGGCTTTTTTTTGTCCGTCATCGAACCTTTATCCACCCTAGACACATATACGACCGGGATCATAATGTCCCGCGGGGAAACTATACTGCCACTCTTGCCATGCCTAGTTTTGTATTTTTGGAACTTTTGATGTTTTGAGTTTTGAGCTTTTGAAATGAGCTTTCGGTCTTTGATTTTCTTTTGCTCCTCTTTCTTTTTTCTTTGGTGTTACTGTCACTTTTCCTTGTGGAATCAGGTCATAATGGACTACCCCTAATTGAGACCTCCTCTCGTCAGGGTGTCTAGATCAGTCATCGCCCCCTTATTTGCCTACTTGCCCCTAGATTCAGCCGAGGAGAGAAACAGACAGGGACTTTCACTTCCCCCAAGCATGGCCAAGGGAGAAACGGTGTTTACACAAAATTGGGAAACCTGACCAGGGATGTCGTGAAGTGTGTGATTGCCAAACTCGGAATCTTCCTTCGTGTTTGAGGAAAGGAATACCTTGCTACCGGGCCTTCATTAGCCTGACTCTAAGGGAAAAAATGCTTAAGATACAACCCATTCCAAGCTGCTGTCTCACCTTCCGCGTTGACTAGACGATACACGTTGCCTAGATAAGTCTCTTTAATGACAAACTGGCCTTCCCAGTTAGGTTGTAATTTGGACCTAGGACCTCCGGACCTAATGAATTTACGTTTCAAAACCATATCACCTATTTGAAATTTACGTTCGATTACCTTCTTTTGAAAATAATGTGAAACACTCTTTTGATAAACGGACACGTGATCGGCCACATTCATCCTCTTCTCATCCAAGAGTTCCAACTGGACGAGGAACGCCTCTCGACGTTCGTCGAGATTAAGTTCCTTATCAAGCTGTACCCTTAAGGAAGGGATCAAGATCTCATATGGGAGCACCACCTCCATCCCGCAAGTGAGAGCATAGGGGGTTTGCCCCGTAGGAGTACGGATGGAGGTGTGGTAAGCCCATAGTGCTTCCAATAATCATTCAGGCCAATCAGAGAATTTGTGAGATTCACATGTTTTCTTTATGATTTTAAGAAGGGTCTTGTTAGTGGCCTCGGCTTGGCCGTTACCTTGAGAAGAATATGGAGATGAATGATGCAATGAAATATTGAACTTCTTACAAAGGTCCTGGAGCTCTTGAGAGATGAACTGGGGTCCATTGTCGGTGACGATGCTGCTTGGCACTCCGAACCACGTGATGATATTCTTCATGATGAAGTGACACACCGTGGTAGGTTTGATCTCTGCGTACGCTTCTGCTTTGGCCCACTTGGTGAAGAACTCAATGGTAGTAAGGATAAAGGATTTTTGCTTGGTTTGAGAGTTAGGATCACCGAGCGGGCCAATAATGTCGAAGGCCAACATGGAGAATGGCCAAGGAGCAGAGAGAGGATGAAGAGATGAAGCAGGAGCATTGATTTTATTAGCGTGGAGTTGGCATTTAAGACACCTCCGGACATAGAGGGAGCAATCCTCCTCTAGAGTGGGCCAATAGTAACCGTGCCTAAGGATTTTCTTTGCTAAAGCCTGGCCATTGACTGACCCCCACACTCACTTCAATGGGCTGCTTCAGCCACCTTCCAAGCTTCATCATCGTCTAGACATCTCATGAGCATTCTATTGAGAGCGCGACTGTACAATTCTCCAACAATAATAGTATACTTCGAGGCGGCTCTTCTAATAGTCTTACGCTGCTTAGCACTTGCCCCTTCTGGGAATGATCCCTCTCTGCAATATAGCTCGATTTCATGGTACCACGGTAATTCTTCTTCTTCCAGAATCTCCTCTAACTCAGTTATGGATACTTCCTTCAAATCTTCCTTCTCAGCCTTTGCTTCTACAGTTTTCCTAAGGTTGTCGAACTAAGGATCCTGAAGAGAGGGGGAGTCCAATCTATGGACACCGATGGTCTCAGTGCTCTGACTGAGAGGAAAGGATAAAGAGGAAGCGAGCGATGCTAATGCATCAGCAAGGATATTCTGAGACCGAGGAGTGTGGATGTAGATCAGCTTGCGGAATTGCATAGCCAAGAGAGTGACCAAATCCTGATATGGCTTGAGCTTCAGGTCACGAGTGCGGTAAGTGGATAAAACTTACCGCAGAACGAGCTGAGAGTCTTCTATGATGTTCAAATAACGCACGCCCAAGAGGTAGGCGTGCTTCAATCTAGCCAGGAGAGCTTCATACTCGACGATGTTGTTGGTAGCAGGAAAACAAAGCTGATAAGCGAAATGAATCGTCACCCCTTTCGGAGTAATGAGAACATCACCTATCCTTCAGCCTTGAGAATTGAGCGCACCATCGAAGTGCAGAGACCAAAAGGGATGATAAGTAAGAACAGAGAGATGCTCATTAGAGAAATCATCCTGAATAGAGTCCGTGCAGGTGATAGGAAGATGGGCGAGATGCTCAGCAATGGCATATGCTTTGTTTGCCTTCTGAACAACGAATGTAATATCAAACTGAGAGAGGAAGCTCTGCCAGCGAGCTAACCTACTAGAAAGGACAGACTTTTCTAAGAGATAGCAAATTGGATCTATTCTAGAGATTAACCTAACCAGGTGGGCTAAAAAGTAATGTTTCAGCTTCTGAGCTACCCAAACTAAGACAACATAAGTTTTCCCCAAGGTAGTGTACTTGGCCTCTGTTTAGTTAAATAACCTAGAGAGGTAATAAGCTGCTCGCTCTTTACCTTCGTTATCTACTTGTGCTAGGACGGCTCCTAGGGAATCCTCAATGACAGAAATGTATAGGATCAGGGGTTTCCCAGGGACAGGAGGTTGCAAAATCAGGGGATTAGATAAATATACCTTCAAATCTTCGTAGGCCTTCTGACAGTCTTGGTTCCATTCAAATTTGACCCCCGCCTTTAACAATTCATAAAACGGGCTGCACCTCTGAGAATGTTGGGATATAAATCTTCTGATGAATTGTAATCGTCCAATCAATCCTAGAAGTTCCGTGATATTCTTGGGCGGAGGCATGTCCATGACGGCCTTTGCTTTGTTAGGATCAATCTGAATCCACCTTTTACTAACTATGAAGCCTAGCAACTTCCCTGAAGAGACTCCAAAAACACACTTCTTTAGATTCATTTTCAACTGGTACTCCCTAACTCTCTGGAGCACCTTAGCTAGAATGGCGGGGTGTTCTTCTTTAGTCCTTGACTTTACCAAGATATCATCCACGTAAGCTTCCATGTAAACATGCATCATGTCGTGGAATATAGCCATCATCACCCTTTGATAAGTGGCACCCGCGTTCTTCAAACCAAACGGCATGACCACATAGCAATACGTACCCCAGGGCGTGGTGAAGGAGGTTTTCTCTTGATCCTCAGGAGCGAGACGGATTTGATTGTAGCCTAAATAACCATCCATGAATGACAATGCTTCGTACCTGCCGGTGTTGTCTACCAACACATCTATATGAGGCAGCAGGAAATCGTCCTTGGGACATACCTTGTTAAGATCCCTGAAATCAATACGAATTCGCACCTTTCCATCCTTCTTGATGACATGGACTATATTTTCTACCCACTGAAGATATAAGACAACTCTAATGAACCTGGCCTTATGTAATTTGTCAACTTCTTCCTTCATAGTCAAGGCCATGTGGGGGTGAAATCTTCTTAGTCTTTGTTTAACGGGTGTTGTCCATGACTTAAGCACTAGTCGATGTTCTACCAAAGAGGGGTCAAGACCCGGCATGTCCTCGTAAGACCAGGCAAAAGAATCGCTATACTCCCCTAGGACCTTGACTAAATTTTCTTCCACTGCTAGGGGGAGACTAGCAGCAATAATAATAGGCATAGGGTCTTCTTTAGTTCCCATATTTATTTCCTTTATAGGTTCATCCACTGCTGACGATGGCTCATCAAATCTTTTTAAGCCTTGCGCATACAAATCGGCAGTGTCATCTACATCGCTGTCCTCGAGATCAACCGGGTCCTTTTCATCCATGACTTCGTAGACTCCTAACCCATCGTCACTCGACATCCCGCCTTGCTCCTCGTCTTCTTCAATCACAATTGCTATAGCTATGAATTTCGGGCATTTAAGAAGAACACTACATCGCTGCGCTAAGTCCTGTAAGAACCTATCAGGAACAGATTTAGAACGTCGCGCCGGCAGGCGCGGCTCAGGCAAGGATGGGTTGGAAGACCTTGAACAAGACCCTACTTCTCTAGACTTATCAAACTCTACTACCCTTGACTCGACGGACCCTATGCCTAACCTAGGAGAGAGAAAATCTAGTGGGAGGGAGGCAGTAGGGGGCTTATGCCCTTGGGAGGAGGATGGAGAGAAGATAGCGTAATCTTCCACTGAAATTTTTATTTCAAATTTGACGTTTTTTTTTTGGAGATCAGTGGAGATCATGCAGCAAGATGGAGAAGAAGGCAGAGGAGGGAGCCTAAGGGGATACATGGACGGATAGAAGAGATCGAAGAAGGGATCGGAGGAGGAAAAGAAAGGAGTGGATGATTCAACTGGAGGGCATCAACTGCATGTCCTGACAATGAGAAAATCCGTAGGAACCTCAAGTAGTAATGGATTGATCAAGATAGGAGGTGAGCGGGGAATGGATGCCATCTTTTGGAAAAGAGACATCAAACGGGAAGGAGACCAAGTGAAGATGAGGGGTGAGCTCCCCCTTTCCCGCGGGCGGTAAGCTGGCTTCTTCGACTCATAATGCACAAGCCGTACCTCTTGGTTTCTTTGACAACTGTCTTCTTCATGGAGTAATCTTGCAAATGCCTGGCTAAAATCAATCATATCATCAACGGGCCCCTTTGGTAATAGTGGCGGGCTATCAACTGTATAAGCTATATTTTCTTCCTTGGGCCGACTTGGTGATGCTTTCAATGTGCCTGGCTAGAGAGGGCCCCTAACAAAATGTTGGCGGTAGTCCCAAGTTAACGGTCCAGAGTCACCCAAAATTGAGAGTGAGGATTCTCAATAACCGAGACCCCTCCTGTTCACTTTTCTGCCTTTAGGGACCAGTTTGGTTCGCCCTTGTAGTTGTGTGCCGAGACCTCTCCCCGGCTGATAGCCCAGCTTTAATATCATGTTCCAACCCTTAGAATCTCGTATCTGGGGCTTAACTTTGACGTTTACTGGCGCAGTGGTGGGCTTGCGTGGTGCATAGGCCCATGGGAAATTCAAGTCTAAAACTAATATGACAGGACGATTGCTGGGCCATAGTGTTGGCAAGATCCTTTCCGAGACAGCTTTAACGGATTGGACTGTGGATATGCTTTTTACCTTTACCACCCTCCCTTGAAAAGGGAATTTGAGGCACTGATGAGCGGTGGATGGTACATCATTAAGATTGTCAATCCACGGGCGACCCAAGATGGCCTTGAACATAGGATCAATGTCTAGCACATAAAACTCAATTGGCATTGCGAGAGGCCCGAGCTCAGCTTGGATGGTGACTACCCCGTGACATGCTCTTCTGGAATTGTCATATGCTGCAATGGGGTCGACCTTAATAAATCTTTTGGCAAGTTGCAGGCTTTTAAAGTGTTGAGAGGGCAGACATTGATGGAGGCCCCTGTGTCTACCAATGCCGCGTCTATGCTTATTTTGTTCAGGATGATAGGAATGCATAGCGGCATCTGTCATGCCTCGAGAGGTGCTAGTTCAGTTTCAGAGAATGTGATTGCTGGCCCCTTAGAGACGGTAGCCAGGGCTGTCGGTAAGCTATCCACCGCCATGTCCTCGATTACTATAACCTTCTGTAGGAAACTGTGAAGTGCATCTTGGTGAAGCGTGGACCTCTTGATCAATTCTAGCACAAAGATTTTAGCACTCACCCTGTCTAGATGATGTAGCAAATCGTATTGTGTCCCGGGCAACGGATCTGCCTCCTACTGATCAGCAGCCTATTGTGAGGATTGGGGATTGGGTGCAGGTGCACCAGTGGAAGGGTAGCTCCTATGGAAGAAACGCCTGCTCCGTAGGGAAAGGTTTTGGGCCGGCACGGCGTCAGATGGGCTTAAGATTAGCGGCTTAATAGGCCCGACAGGATGGATGAATGAACTGGTAGAGGGTGTAGTGGAAATGGGGGTAATAGAAGTAGTGGTAGAGATGACAGGTCGCGGAGGGAGGATGACTGGTTAAGGGTTAAGCGGAGGCGAGGCAGTGACGGGGGTAAGTGTTGGCGGTGAAGTGGAGATAAGTGAAGTAATAGGGGAAGCGGATGGTAGGATGAAGGGTTTGGCAATTGCGGGAGATGGAGGGGTTTGATGGTTAAGTGGAAGGATGACGGGGGTAGAAGGGTTGCAGTAATTGTGGAGGAGGGCCATGAGCCGCTGTACTGAAGAGATGGGGACATCACCCACGATTCTCTCTGGCTCGGGACTTCACTTCCTCTTGGAGAGGAATAGGATCGAGCTCCATGTCGAGCAGCACCCCCACGACCGTTTACTTTTCTACCTGGATCATTTTGATGTATTTCTTGCTTTTTGTTTGAGTCATTTTGATGTAATTTTCCCCTTTATTTGAGTCATCATCCTAGGTCCTAAGTCATTTACCTATGTTTTAGTCTTCATCTACCCCTTGGTTGCTTTTTGGACAGCCTGGTCATTATGTGTAAAGCCAGGGGTAGTCTTGTCATGTAAAAAGTTTGGGTCCCTATAAATAGGACCCCAAACCCCCCTTGGTGAACTAATGAAAGTTTGAATTTAGCATTCCACAAAAACCTTGTGTTAACCCATCTCTCTCCCTCTCTAAAGGGGGCGACCCCCCCTCTCTCTCCTCCCCTCTCTCCTCAATTCGCAGCCCCCTCTCTCCTATCCACCTTGCCACCTCATCCTCCACATCAGCCCAACCCTTTCACCTTCCCTAGGCCCCTTCAATACTACCATTACTCTCACCACTACCCAAGTAACCTGTCACCTTCCAAGGCAACTCTCCCCATTCCCAAGCCACTCCTTCAATCTCCCAAGGGAGAATCCCAACCCCCTAAGCACCCCTTCACCCTCCCAACACAACTCTTCCCATTCCCAAGACTAGACTTAACTCCTTTCTTAATCCTATTTCAAATAAGGGAGAGAACCCTTCCCCTCCCACCAACCCATTTGCGCCCCCCCTCCCCACCTCCTCCAAAGCCACCAGCGCACCCACCTCTCCCCCCTGCTAGCTCCGCGCCTGCCATCCTCCCCCACTTCCCCTTCCCACCTCCCAACCCTTCCCCACCACCAATACCTCCATATCCTATTCCCCTCCACCAAAGAAACCACCCCCTCAACCATTCTTTCTTCTAATCTGTGTGCAGCTGAAGACCTGCAGATCAACAGCCTGTTGCAGCGCTGCACTCGACCACATCCCGGAGCCCCTGCAGGTGTGTCATACATAGACGGAAAGCACTTTCAGTCGGCTTCGCAGGCGAGGTGGTCCCGCCTCAATCCGAGGTCGGAGCTTCCTGGGAGAGCCGTTCTTCACCGACTGCGCAGAACCAGTCCGGCCTGCAACTAGAAGCGACTTTCAGAAGCTCCTGCGACCACACCCCAGCTCCCCTGGGCGCGCCATTTGACCGGGGCGAAGCTCTACCAGTCTCCTGTCCAGTGCAACCAGTGGGACGCCGTTTGAAGTCCGGAGCATTCTGTTCCAATTTTTCTACCTCAAGGACGCAGGCCAGATCAGCCAGAAGCAGTCCTGACCTTTTCCCACTCTTCAGGCTGTAACTTTTGACCCCGACATCCTCTGGCACCGTTCTTTGTTGTTGATCGAAGAAGACTCATTCACGCTCGCTTCCGTCCATGTCTCGTCTCATTCGGATCACGGTAGCATTCGTGGGTAACTCGTCATCCTGCGGTAGCATCTGGGAACCAGTCCGAGCTTGAGCCAAACCGCACCGGTCCAGCTCCTGCCCCGACCGTCAGAGGCTAGAAGACTTCCCGAGAAAATTCAGGAGTCATCATGAGCCAGTCAGTGACGATTTGACGCTGGTTTCGTTGGCTTCTGAGTTCGGGAGCATTCTCGGAAGCATCAATAGCGAGCATCTATCAGACAGGTAGACAGGCGGGCAGAACCACGAAGGGCCGTTAGGCTTCTTCCTTTGCCTCACTCCCCTTCCCGCCTGGCCGGCTTACCGCCCCTCCCTGTGAGGAGGTAGTGTTTGCTTGTACCCCCTATTCTCCCCACCCCGAGCTCCCCCCTTCTGTGTGAGGAGTAGTGCATGTAAATTACTTAAACATGGTGCAGCTTCGAGCGACGCAGTGTGCGGGGAACCCACACTTCCCCGCTCGGCCTCGTCTCCGAACGGGGTCGGTTTCTTCAAACCGACCAGGTAAGCTCTAAACCCTTGCTCCTCAATTTGGTGTTTGTTACTTTAATATCCGTGGAATTGCTCCGCTGGCGGTAAGAGAGCGCCCGACCCCAGAGCTTCCAGCTTGTGTGCGGTCACTGTGGACTTGTGAGAGAGAGTGACCCGGTGTCCCTTAGGCACCTAGCCAGCCCCTTGATTGTGGGCACCGTACCCTTGGGAGGGCAACCATAGCCCGGCTGGCCCTCTACCAGCAAGGGCCTGGTTCCACTACCTTCACTCAGCATCACCGAGTCACCCGGGGAAGCGTGTGCGCACGGTAGTTCGGTGATTCCTAAAAAAAATCAACTCTTGCGATTGTGTTTGCGATATACGTCCAAGGGATCACGGTTAGCTGCTGCATTCCCAATAGCTTGTGTCACATCAATTTTGTATCAGAGCAAGTGTTAGACTTGTCTCTACAAGCCTAAGTCCTAGGGCTATTGCATAGTCATCATCCGTGTGTCGGTCATTTCCTAATTGTGCATGTCTACCCGTAGTGGTGCCTTGTATCGGACCGACCCTTCAACCTCGGCTCCCCCTATGAGTTCCAATTCCCAAGGTGACCTAGACACTCCTAGGGAGACACCCCAAGTACCAATGGACCGAATTGAAGCTGCAATCAACCACCTCATCGATAGTGTAGAGACCCTTTCCACCCGAATCACTAGGCTTGAGGAAACCGGGCCCCCACCTAGGAACCACGTCCAAAGAGCTCCCCCTCTGCGAGCTGAAAATCATAGGAAGGGCTTGGAAAATGACCATTACCGTGAGTATGAGAGGCCCCGTCAACCTCGACCTAATGGGAGGCGACCACGGGAGGACCCGGATGATTACCTTTTAAAGATGATTAGGGTCGAAGCCCCAAACTTTGATGGGTCCCATAACCCAAATACCTACTTAGAATGGGAGAGTGCCATGGACCAATACTTTGATTGGTACCCTATGACGAAAGACAGGAGAGTTAGGTTGGCTAAAACACACCTTACCAAACTAGCCAAAACCTACTGGTTGAGTGTGGAGAGTCAAAAGAGGATTAGGCGGGAAGAACCCATTCACACCTGGATAGACATGAAAACCCAACTTAGGAGCAAGTACCTTCCCAACTCCTACACCCGAGTTCTCCTAGATGAGTGGCAAAGCCTCACCGAAGGGGGAAAAACCATAGTCGAATACATTGAAATGTTTGACTCCTACCTTCTAAAGTGTAGAGTCCATGAAGAATTGGCCGTCCCCCTATCCAGATTCAGGAATGGCCTCCAACCACACATCAAGAGAGAGCTCTTTATGAGGGATGTGGACTCCCTTGAGTTGGCTTATCAAATAGCCCGACATGCTGAGAGATTCTCTAGAAATCCTAAGTTCACCTCACCCTGACCGGTTGACCCCAAGGCTATGGGCCCTCGACCTAACCTTCCTCTCCTCTTAAAGACTCCTACCCCTATTGGGAGTACCCCGGCCAGGCCCTATAACCTCCTGCCCACCATTACTCCAACAAGAGTCACCCCAAACAACCCACTTCCCCGAAGAGAGGAGGGCCCCAAGGGTCCTAGCACGGGAGGGACAACCCCGGGTAGTCAACAAAGTTGTTTTCGGTGCAAGGGCTATGGCCACTTCGCCAGCCAGTGTCCGTCACGAGGGTTACCTAGTTTGCTTATTGAAGAAGAACAAACCCCTTCACAAGGAGAACATGAGGAAATAGTTGAGGTTCATGAGGCCGCTCTAGACTGGGAATAAGAATATGAGGCTCAAACCCATGAGTCAGGTATGGACTACACCAACACCCATTTAGGAGTGATTAGGTGCACCCTCACCAAACCTCAAGAAGAAGACTGACGTCGAACAACCATCTTTCACACCTTTATCAAAATAGGAAACCATGTGAGGAAAGTAATCTTGGACAATGGAAGTTGTGTCAATGTTGTGTCTCCCGACACTATCAAACTCCTTGGCCTTACCATCGCTCCTCACCCACACCCCTACCAGGTCTCTTGGATTAACAACAACTCCATCCCAGTCAGCACTCGCTGCATTCTGCCCCTTACCTTTTCATCCTACCATGGGCAAGTCTGGTGTGACATTATCCCTATGGAAGTAGGTAGTATTCTACTAGGGAGGCCCTGGATTTATGACATTGATGCCACCATCTTAGGGAGGCCGAACACTTTTACTTTTGAGCATGAGGGAAAGACTATCCGTCTAAACCCCTCCCCACCCCGCTCCATACCGAAGAAAGAATCTCTCCCTCAGGAGCACTACTCCACCCCAACTCAAAACCTAGGGATCCCCACCCCACCAATCCAACTAGTTCCCCCAAAGACCACCCAAGAAAACCCTACAGGAGGGATCAAAGGCCTTTACCTCATCACAAGAAGGGAGATTGAAGAAGAACTAGCCCAAGGAGCACCCTTGTGTGCGGTGGTTATATGCTTAGGAGAGTCTAACCCTTCAACCCCCACCCCGTTGAAATCCACCCACTCCTAGATGAATTTAAGGATGTGTTCCCTAATGAGCTCCCGGATCAACTCCCACCCATGAGGGACATGCAACATGCGATTGATCTTGTCCCAGAAGCCACCCTCCCAAACCTCCCTCACTACCGCCTCAATCCCACAGAACATGCTGAGTTACGGAGGCAAGTTGAGGAGCTTATCAGGAAAGGCTTTCTCCGCCTTAGCAAGAGTCCTTGTGCTATCCCAACCCTCCTCACACTGAAGAAGGATGGGACATGGCGGATGTGTATCGACAGTAGAGCCATCAACAAGATTACACTCAAGTACAGGTTCCCCATACCTAGGCTTGACGATATGCTTGATATGCTATCCGGAGCCACCATTTTTTCCAAAATTGACCTTAAAAGTGGCTACCACCAAGTTAGGATAAGGCCGGGAGATGAGTGGAAAACGGCTTTCAAAACCAAAGATGGGCTCTATGAGTGGCTAGTGATGCCTTTCGGGCTTTCAAATGCCCGAAGTACTTTTATGCACCTTATGATCGAGGTCCTTAGACCTTACATTGGGGTCTTCCTGGTGGTCTACTTCGATGATATTCTCATCTACAGCCAATCCGAAGAAGCCCACCTAGACCACCTTAGGCAAGTGTGCACTACCTTTCGAAGTGAGAGTCTCTATGCCAACCTAGGAAAGTGCCACTTCATGACTAAATCCATCACCTTCTTAGGATTTGTGGTCTCCACTGAAGGTCTGTCCATGGACCCCGAGAAGGTCCAAGCTATACTTGACTGGCTAGAACCCCACACCCTCCATCAAGTCCGAAGCTTCCATGGGTTGGCCACGTTCTATAGAAGGTTCATCCGAGGATTCAGCACCATCACAGCCCCCATCACTGATTGCCTCAAAAGGGGAACCTTTGTTTGGACCAAATTAGCCTCCAAAGCCTTTTCAGAACTAAAGGAGAGGATGACCCAAGATCCTGTCTTATGCCTCCCTGACTTTTCCAAAGTTTTTGAAGTCACATGTGATGCTTCAAGGGTAGGCATTGGTGGGATCCTTAGTCAGGAAGGGCACCCAGTGGCCTACTTTAGTGAAAAACTGTGTGATGCCAGGATGAGGTATTCAACTTATGACAAAGAATTCTATGATGTGGTTCAGTCCCTTAGGCACTGGAGACATTACCTTCTGCCAAAAGAATTTGTCATCTTCTAAGATCATGAGGCCTTAAAATACCTCAACTCCCAGCAGAAGCTTAATGCCTGACATGCCTGATGGGTAGAGTACCTCCAGTCTTACACTTTAGTGATCAAACACAAGGCTGGGAGCGAAAATTGGGCAACCGATGCACTTAGTAGGAGGATATCTTTGCTGTCCACTATGAAAGTGGAAGTCATCGGATTTGAGAGAGTCAAGAATGAATACTCTGACTGCCCTGACTTTGGGCACATCCATATCTCCTTGACCACCCAATCCCAATAGGCCTGTGAGGACTTCATCTTTGAGGATGGGTTTCTTTTCAAAGGACCCAGACATTGTATACCCCGAACCTCCCTCCGTTACCTTTTGGTATGGGAATTACATGCAGGAGGCCTGGCTAGCCATTTTGGGGTGCATAAGACCATCTCCCTTGTTGAGGGACAGTTCTATTGGCCAAGTCTCAAAAGGGACGTGGCCAAGATTGTGGGCTAGTGTCGCACCTGTGCTACGGCCAAACAAGTGAAGCAAAACACCGGCCTATACACCCCTCTACCTATCCCTGATTGCCCATGGCAAGATTTAAGCATGGACTTTGTCTTGGGCCTACCCAGAAACTAAAGGAAGCATGATTCCATCTTTGTTATAGTGGATAGATTTTCCAAAATGGCCCATTTCATCCCCTGTTCAAAAACCTCCAATGCTTCCCATGTGGCCCGCCTATTCTTTGATGAGGTGGTTCGCCTCCATGGTCTACCAAAGACCATAATTTCTGACAGGGACATCAAGTTTACCAGTTATTTCTGAAAAACCCTTTGGCACCTAATGGGGACCCTTCTCAAATTTTCCACAGCCTACCACCCCCAAACCGATGGCCAAACGGAGGTCGTCAATCGGAGTCTAGGAAATCACCTCCGATGTCTTGTCGAAGATCGCCCCGGGAATCTGGATCTCATTCTACCCCAGGCCGAGTTTGCATACAACAACTCAGTAAATAAGTCTATAGGCATGAGTCCCTTCGAAGCTGTGCACGGGTACAAACCTAGAAAACCTTCAGATCTCATTCCCCTACCCCCACATGCTAGGGTGTCTATCACTACTGAGTCCTTTGCACAACACCTTAGAGAGCTGCATGTGGAATTTCGCAAACACATTAACAAGAGCAACGAGGTATACAAGAAATTAGCCGATTCCCACCGCCGCCACAAAGAATTCCGTGTCGGTGATTTTGTGATGGTGAGGACTGAGAGATTATTCCCTGGAAATGTCCCAAAATTGAGGTCTCGTGGAGCAGGCCCCTTCCAGGTTCTGAGGCGCATTGGCACTAATGCTTATGTGTTAGACCTCTCTGAGGAATACGGAGTAAGTCCCACTTTCAACGTGGCTGACCTGGTGCCATACAAGGGTCCCACGGTGACACCCAGTGAGGACATCCAGCCTGTTCCATCCTTTGAGAGAGCCCCTACCCATAAGAGAGCTCCACCAGGCCCAAGGAACCAGTGTGAGCAAGTGGAGCGGATATTAGATGAACAGATCACTATGACCCGGAGTAGGGCCTATGAGCGATATCTGGTTAGGTGGAAGGGACGGCCTCCGTCGGATGACACATGGGTAAGTCGGGAGGATCTCCAGCAACTGGACCCTGACATATTGGAGCAGTATCGCAGTAGGGTGGGCCCCTACTAGACAGAGTCGAGCTTTTCGTAACCCGGGGGAATTGATGGGGACATCACCCACGATTCTCTCTGTCTCGGGACTTCACTTCCTCCTGGAGAGGAATAGGATCGAGCTCCATGTCGAGCAGGGCCCCCACGAACCTTTGCTTTTCTACCTGGATCATTTTGATGTATTTATTACTTTTTGTTTGAGTCATTTTGAGGTAATTTTCCCCTTTATTTGAGTCATCATCCTAGGTCCTAAGTCATTTCTCTATGTTTTAGTCTTCATCTATCCCTTGGTTGCTTTTTGGACAGCTTGGTCATTATGTTTAAAGCCAGGGGTAGTCTTGTCATGTAAAAAGTTTGGGTCCCTATAAATAGGACCCCAAACCCCCCTTGGTGAACTAATGAAAGTTTGAATTTAGCATTCCACAAAAACCT
This sequence comes from Amorphophallus konjac, assembly GCA_022559845.1. Lineage (NCBI taxonomy): Eukaryota > Viridiplantae > Streptophyta > Magnoliopsida > Alismatales > Araceae > Amorphophallus > Amorphophallus konjac. The sequence goes on from CM040122.1 coordinate 282,184,571, forward strand.
TGTGTGAACCCATCTCTCTCTCTGTCTCTCTCTCTCTCTCTCTAAAGGGGGCGACCCCCTCTCTCTCTCCTCCCCTCTCTCTCCTCAATTCGCAGCCCCCTCTCTCCTCTCCCCCTTGCCACCTCATCCTCCACATCAGCCCAACCCTTTCACCTTCCTTAGGCCCCTTCAATACTACCATTACTCTCACCACTACCCAAGTAACCTGTCACCTTCCAAGGCAACTCTCCACATTCCCAAGCCACTCCTTCCATTTCCCAAGGGAGAATCCCAACCCCCTAAGCACCCCTTCACCCTCCCAAGACAACCCTTCCCATTCCCAAGACTAGACTTAACTCCTTTCTTAATCCCATTTCAAATAAGGGAGAGAACCCTTCCCCTCCCTCCAACCCATTTGCGCCCACCCTCCCCACCTCCTCCAAAGCCACCAGCGCACCCACCTCTCCCTCCTGCTAGCTTTGCCCCTGCCATCCTCCCCCACTCCCCCTTCCCACCTCCCAACCCTTCTGCACCACCAATACCTCCATATCCTATTCCCCTCCACCAAAGAAACCACCCCCTCAACCATTCTTTCTTCTAATCTGTGTGCAGCTGAAGACCTGCAGATGAAAAGCCTGTTGCAGTGCCGCCCTTGATGACATCCCGAAGCTCCTGGAAATGTGTCATACATAGACGGAAAGCTCTTCCAGTCGGCTTCGCAGGCGAGGTGGTCCCACCTCAATCCGAGGTCGGAGCTACCCGGGAGAGCCGTTCTTCACCGACTGCGCAAAACCAGTCCGGCCTGCAACCAGAAGCGACATTCAGAAGCTCCTTCAACCACACCCCAGCTCCCCTGGGCGCGCCATTTGACCGGAGCGAAGCTCTACCAGTTGTTTGTCCAGCGCAACCAGCGGGACGCTGTTTGAAGGCCAGAGCATTTTGTTCCAATTTTTCTACCTCAGGGACGCAGGCCAAATCAGCCAGAAGCAGTCCCGACCTCTTCTCACTCTTCAGGCTGTAACTTTCGACCCCAACATCCTCTGGTGCCGTTCTTTGTTGCTTATCGAATAAAAAGCATCCACGCTCGCGTCCGTCCAAGTCCTGTCTCATTCGAATCACGGTAGCATTCGTGGGGACTTCGTCATCCTACTGTAGCATCTGGGAACCAGCCTGAGCTTGAGCAAAACTGCACCGGTCCAGTGCCTGCCCTGACAGTCAGCTGTGACAAGACTTCCCGAGAAAATTCAGGAGTCATCCCGAGCCAGTCAGTGACGATTTGACGTTGGTTTCGTCGGCTTCATAGTTTGGGAGTGTCCTCGGCTGCATCAACAGCGAGCATCTATCAGACAGGCAGACAGGTGGACAGAACCACGAAGGGGCGTTCGGCTTCTTCCTTTGCCTCACTTTCCATCCCGCCTGGCCGGCTTACCGCCCCTCCCTGTGAGGAGGTAGTGTTTGCTTGTACCCCCTATTCTCCCCACCCTGAGCTCCCCCTCTCCTGTGTGAGGAGTAGTGCATGTAAATTACTTAAACATGGTGAAGCTTCGAGCGACGTAGTGTGCGGGGAACCCACACTTCCCCGCTCTCCCTCGTCTCCGAACGGGGTCGGTTTCTTCAAACCGACCATATAAGCTCTAAACCCTTGCTCCCCAATTCGGTGTTTGTTCCTTTAATATCCGTGGAATTGCTCCGCTGGCGGTGACAGAGCACCCGACCCCGGAGCTTCCAGCATGTGTGCGGTCACCGTGGACTTGTGAGAGAGAGTGACCCGGTGTCCCTTAGGCACCTAGCCAGCCCCTTGATTGTGGGCACCGTACCCTTGGGAGGGCAACCATAGCCCGGCTGGCCCTCTACCCGCAAGGGCCTGGTTCCACTACCTTCACTCGGCATCACCGAGTCACCCGGGGAAGCGTGTGCGCACGGTAGTTCGGCGATTCCCAAAAAAAATCAACTCTTGCGATTGTGTTTGCGATATAGGTCCAAGGGATCACGGTTAGCTATTGCATTCCCAATAGCTTGTGTCACATCAATTTTGTATCAGAGCAAGTCTTAGACTTGTCTCTACAAGCCTAAGTCCTAGGGCTATTGCATAGTCATCATCCGTGTGTCGGTCATTTCCTAATTATGCATGTCTACCCGTAGTGGTGCCTTGTATCGGACCGACCCTTCAACCTCGGCTCCCCCTATGAGTTCCAATTCCCAAGGTGACCTAGACACTCCTAGGGAGACACCCCAAGTACCAATGGACCGAATTGAAGCTGCAATCAACCACCTCATCGATCGTGTAGAGACCCTTTCCACCCGAATCACTAGGCTTGAGGAAACCGGGCCCCCACCTAGGAACCACGTCCAAAGAGCTCCCCCTCTGCGAGCTGAAAATCATAGGAAGGGCTTGGAAAATGACCATTACCGTGAGTATGAGAGGCCCCGTCAACCTCGACCTAATGAGAGGCGACCACGGGAGGACCCGGATGATTACCTTTTAAAGATGATTAGGGTCGAAGCCCCAAACTTTGATGGGTCCCATAACCCAAATACCTACTTAGAATGGGAGAGTTCCATGGACCAATACTTTGATTGGTACCCTATGACGAAAGACAGGAGAGTTAGGTTGGCTAAAACACACCTTACCAAACTAGCCAAAACCTACTGGTTGAGTGTGGAGAGTCAAAAGAGGATTAGGCGGGAAGAACCCATTCGCACCTGGATAGACATGAAAACCCAACTTAGGAGCAAGTACCTTCCCAACTCCTACACCCAAGTTCTCCTAGATGAGTGGCAAAGCCTCACCCATGAGGGAAAAACCGTAGTCGAATACATTGAAATGTTTGACTCCAACCTTCTAAAGTGTTGAGTCCATGAAGAATTGGCCGTCACCCTATCCAGATTCAGGAATGGCCTCCAACCACACATCAAGAGAGAGCTCTTTATGAGGGATATGGACTCCCTTGAGTTGGCTTATCAAATAGCCCGAGATGCTGAGAGATTCTCTAGAAATCCTAAGTTCACCTCACCCCGACCGGTTGACCCCAAGGCTATGGGCCCTCGACCTAACCTTACTCCCCTCTTAAATACTCCTACCCCTATTGGGAGTACCCCGGCCCAGCCCTATAACCTCCCGCCCACCATTACTCCCATAAGAGTCACCCCAAACAACCCACTTCCCTGAAGAGAGGAGGGCCCCAAGGGTCCTAGCACGGTAGGGACAACCCCGGGTAGTCAACAAAGTTGTTTTCGGTGCAAGGGCTATGGCCACTTCGCCAGCCAGTGTCCGTCACAAGGGTTACCTCGTTTGCTTATTGAAGAAGAACAAACCCCTTCACAAGGGGAACATGAGGAAATAGTTGAGGTTCATGAGGCCGCTCTAGACTGGGAATAAGAATATGTGGCTCAAACCCATGAGTCAGGTATGAACTACACCAACACCCATTTAGGAGTGATTAGGTGCACCCTCACCAAACCTCAAGAAGAAGACTGGCGTCAAACAACCATCTTTCACACCTTTATCAAAATAGGAAACCATGTGAGGAAAGTAATCTTGGACAATGGAAGTTGTGTCAATGTTGTGTCTCCCGACACTATCAAACTCCTTGGCCTTACCATCGCTCCTCACCCACACCCCTACCGGGTCTCTTGGATTAACAACAACTCCATCCCGGTCAGCACTCGCTGCATTATGCCCCTTACCTTTTCATCCTACCATGGGCAAGTCTGGTGTGACATTATCCCTATAGAAGTAGGTAGTATCCTACTAGGGAGGCCCTGGATTTATGACGTTGATGCCACCATCTTAGGGAGGCCGAACACTTGTACTTTTGAGCATGAGGGAAAGACTATCCGTCTAAATCCCTCCCCACCCCACTCCATACCGAAGAAAGAACCTCTCCGACAGGAGCACCACTCCACCCCAACTCAAAACCCAGGGATCCCCACCCCACCAATCCAACCAGTTCCCCAAAAGACCACCCAAGAAAACCCTACAGGATGGATCAAAGGCCTTCACCTCATCACAAGAAGAGAGATTGAAGAAGAACTAGCCCAAGGAGCACCCTTGTGTGCGGTGGTTATATGCTTAGGAAAGTCTAACCCTTCCAACCCCCACCCCGTGGAAATCCACCCACTCCTAGATGAATTTAAGGATGTGTTCCCTAATGAGCTCTCAAATCAACTCCCACCCATGAGGGACGTGCAACATGCGATTGATCTTGTCCCGAGAGCCCCCCTCCCAAACCTCTCTCACTGTCGCCTCGATCCCACAGAACATGCTGAGTTACGGAGGCAAGTTGAGGAGCTAATCAGGAAGGGCTTTCTCCGCCTTAGCATGAGTCCTTGTGCTGTCCCAGCCCTCTTCACACCTAAGAAGGATGGGACATGGCGGATGTGTATCGATAGTAGAGCCATCAACAAGATTACTGTCAAGTACAGGTTCCCCATACCTAGGCTTGACGATATGCTTGATATGCTATCTGGAGCCACCATTTTTTCCAAAATTGACCTTAAAAGTGGCTACCACCAAGTTAGGATAAGGCCGGGAGATGAGTGGAAAACGGCTTTCAAAACCAAAGATGGGCTCTATGAGTGGCTAGTGATGCCTTTCGGGCTTTCAAATGCCCCAAGTACTTTTATGCACCTTATGACCGAGGTCCTTAGACCTTACATTGGGGTCTTCCTGGTGGTCTACTTCGATGATATTCTCATCTACAGCCAATCCGAAGAAGCCCACCTAGACCACCTTAGGCAAGTGTGCACTACCCTTCGAAGTGAGAGTCTCTATGCCAACCTAGGAAAGTGCCACTTCATGACTAAATCCATCACCTTCTTAGGATTTGTGGTCTCCACTGAAGGTCTGTCCATGGACCCCGAGAAGGTCCAAGCTATACTTGACTGGCCAGAACCCCACACCCTCCATGAAGTCCAAAGCTTCCATGTGTTGGCCACATTCTATAGAAGGTTCATCCGAGGATTCAGCACCATCACAGCCCCCATCACTGATTGCCTAAAAAAGGGAACCTTTGTTTGGACCAAATCAGCCTCCAAAGCCTTTTCAGAACTAAAGGAGAGGATGACCCAAGCTCCTGTCTTATGCCTCCCTGACTTTTCCAAAGTTTTTGAAGTCACATGTGATGCTTCAGGGGTAGGCATTGGTGGGATCCTTAGTTAGGAAGGGCACCCAGTGGCCTACTTTAGTGAAAAACTGTGTGATGCCAGGATGAGGTATTCGACTTATGACAAAGAATTCTATGATGTGGTTCAGTCCCTTAAGCACTAGAGACATTACCTTCTGCCAAAAGAATTTGTCATCTTCTCAGATCATGAGGCCTTAAAATACCTCAACTCCCAATAGAAGCTTAAAGCCCGACATGCCCGATGGGTAGAGTACCTCCAGTCTTACACTTTCGTGATCAAACACAAGGCTGGAAGCGAAAATCGGGCAATTGATGCACTTAGTAGGAGGATATCTTTGCTGTCCACTATGAAAGTGGAAGTCATCGAATTTGAGAGAGTCAAGAATGAATACTCTGACTACCCTGACTTTGGGCGCATCCATACCTCCTTGACCACCCAATCCCAACAGGCCTGTGAGGACTTCATCCTTGAGGATGGGTTTCTTTTCAAAGGACCCAGACTTTGTATACCCCGAACCTTCCTCCGTGACCTTTTGGTATGGGAATTACATGCAGGTTGCCTGGCTGGCCATTTTGGGGTGCATAAGACCATCGCTCTTGTTGAGGGACAATTCTATTGGCCAAGTCTCGAAAGGGACGTGGCCAAGATTGTGGGCTAGTGTCGCACCTGCGCTATGGCCAAACAAGTGAAGCAAAACACCGGCCTATACACCCCTCTACCTATCCCTGATTGTCCATGGCAAGATTTAAGCATGGACTTTGTCTTGGGCCTACCCAGAAACTAAAGGAAGCATGATTCCATCTTTGTTATAGTGGATAGATTTTCCAAAATGGCCCATTTCATCCCCTATTCAAAAACCTCTGATGCTTCCCATGTGGCCCGCCTATTCTTTGATGAGGTGGTTCGCCTCCATGGTCTACAAAAGACCATAATTTCTGACAGGGACGTCAAGTTTACCAGTTATTTCTGAAAAACCCTTTGGCACCTAATGGGGACCCTTCTCAAATTTTCCACAGCCTACCACCCCCAAACCGATGGCCAAACGGAGGTCGTAAATCGGAGTTTAGGAAATCACCTCCGTTGTCTTGTCGAAGATCGCCCCGGGAATCTGGATCTCATTCTACCCCAGGCCGAGTTTGCATACAACAACTCAGTAAATAAGTCTATAGGCATAAGTCCCTTCGAAGCTGTGCACAGGTACAAACCTAGAAAACCTTCAGATCTCATTCCCCTACCCCCACATGCTAGGGTGTCTATCACTACTGAGTCCTTTGCACAACACCTTAGAGAGCTGCATGTGGAAATTCGCAAACACATTAACAAGAGCAACGAGGTATACAAGAAATTAGCCGATTCCCACCGCCGCCACAAAGAATTCCGTGTCGGTGATTTTGTGATGGTGAGGACTGAGAGATTATTCCCTGGAAATGTCCCAAAATTGAGGTCTCGTGGAGCAGGCCCCTTCCAGGTTCTGAGGCGCATTGGCACTAATGCTTATGTGTTAGACCTCCCTGAGGAATACAGAGTAAGTCCCACTTTCAACGTGGCTGACCTGGTGCCATACAAGGGTCCCACGGTGACACCCAGTGAGGACATCCAGCCTGTTCCATCCTTTGAGAGAGCCCCTACCCATAAGAGAGCTCCACCAGGCCCAAGGAACCAGTGTGAGCAAGTGGAGCGGATATTAGATGAACAGATCACTATGACCCGGAGCAGGGCCTATGAGCGATATCTGGTTAGGTGGAAGGGACGGCCTCCGTCGGATGACACATGGGTAAGTCGGGAGGATCTCCAGCAACTGGACCCTGACATATTGGAGCAGTATCGCAGCAGGGTGGGCCCCTACTCGACAGAGTCGAGCTTTTCGCAACCCGGGGGAATTGATGGGGACATCACCCATGATTCTCTCTGTCTCGGGACTTCACTTCCTCCTGGAGAGGAATAGGATCGAGCTCCATGTCGAGCAGGGCCCCCATGAACCTTTGCTTTTCTACCTGGATCATTTTGATGTATTTATTACTTTTTGTTTGAGTTAGTTTGAGGTAATTTTCCCCTTTATTTGAGTCATCATCCTAGGTCCTAAGTCATTTCTCTATGTTTTAGTCTTCATCTATCCCTTGGTTGCTTTTTGGACAGCTTGGTCATTATGTTTAAAGCCAGGGGTAGTCTTGTCATGTAAAAAGTTTGGGTCCCTATAAATGGGACCCCAAACCCCCCTTGGTGAACTAATGAAAGTTTGAATTTAGCATTCCACAAAAACCTTGTGTGAACCCATCTCTCTCTCTATCTCTCTCTCTCTCTCTCTAAAGGGGGCGACCCCCTCTCTCTCTCCTCCCCTCTCTCTCCTCAATTCGCAGCCCCCTCTCTCCTCTCCCCCTTGCCACCTCATCCTCCACATCAGCCCAACCCTTTCACCTTCCCTAGGCCCCTTCAATACTACCATTACTCTCACCACTACCCAAGTAACCTTTCACCTTCCAAGGCAACTCTCCCCATTCCCAAGCCACTCCTTCCATCTCCCAAGGGAGAATTCCAACCCCCTAAGCACCCCTTCACCCTCCCAAGACAACCCTTCCCATTCCCATGACTAGACTTAACTCCTTTCTTAATCCCATTTCAAATAAGAGAGAGAACCCTTCCCCTCCCTCCAACCCATTTGCGCCCCCCCTCCCCACCTCCTCCAAAGCCACCAGCGCACCCACCTCTCCCCCCTGCTAGCTCCGCCCCTGGCATCCTCCCCCACTTCCCCTTCCCACCTCCCAACCCTTCCCCACCACCAATACCTCCATATCCTATTCCCCTCCACCAAAGAAACCACCCCCTCAACCATTCTTTCTTCTAATCTGTGTGCAGCTGAAGACCTGCAGATCAAAAGCCTATTGCAGCACCGCCCTCGACCACATCCCAGAGCCCCTGGAGGTATGTCATATATAGACGGAAATCTCTTCTAGTCGGCTTCGCAGGCGAGGTGGTCCCGCCTCAATCCGAGGTCGGAGCTGCCTGGGAGAGCCGTTCTTCACCGACTGCACAGAACCAGTCTGGCCTACAACCAGAAGCGACTTTCAGAAGCTCCTGCGGCCACACCCCAGCTCCCCTGGGCGCGCCATTTGACCGGGGTGAAGCTCAACCAGTCGCCTGTCCAGCACAACCAGCAAGACGCCGTTTGAAGGCCGGAGCATTCTGTTCCAATTTTTCTACCTCAGGGACGTAGGCCAGATCAGCCAGAAGTAGTCCCGACCTCTTCCCACTCTTCAGGCTGTAACTTTCGACCCCCACATCCTCTGGCACCGTTCTTTGTTGCTGATCGAAGAAGACTCATCCACGCTCGCGTCCTGGTCCCGTCTCATTCGGATCACGGTAGTGTTCGTGGGGACTTCGTCATCCTGCTGAAGTGTCTGGGAACCAGTCCGAGCTTTAGCCAAACCGCACCGGTCCAGCGCCTGTCCCGACCGTCAGTGGCCACAAGACTTACCAAAAAAATTCAGGAGTCATCCCGAGCCAATCAGTGACGATTTGACGCTGGTTTCGTCGGCTTCTAAGTTCGGGAGCATCCTCGGCAGCATCAACAACGAGCATCTATCAGACAGGCGGGCAGAACCACGAAGGGCCATTCGGCTTCTTCCTTTGCCTCACTCCCCTTCCGGCCTGGCCGGCTTACCGACCCTCCCTGTAAGGAGGTAGTGTTTTCTTGTACCCCCTATTCTCCCCACCCCGAGCTCCCCCCCTCCTATGTGAGGAGTAGTGCATGTAAATTACTTTAACAGGGTGAAGCTTCGAGCGACGTAGTGTGCGGGGAACCCACACTTCCCGACTAGCCTTCGTCTCCGAACGGGGTTGGTTTCTTCAAACCGACCAGGTAAGCTCTAAACCCTTGCCCCCCAATTCGGTGTTTGTTCATTTAATATCCGTGGAATTGCTCCGCTGGCGGTGAGAGAGCGCCCGACCCTGGAGCTTCCAGCTTGTGTGCAGTCACCGTGGACTTGTGAGAGAGAGTGACCCGGTGTCCCTTAGGCACCTAGCCAGCCCCTTGATTGTGGGCACCATACCCTTGGGAGGGCAACCATAGCCCGGTTGGCCCTCTACCAGCAAGGGCCTTATTCCACTACCTCCACTCGGCATCACCGAGTCACCCGGAGAAACGTGTGCGCACTGTGGTTCGGCGATTTCCAAAAAATCTAAACTCTTGCGATTGTGTTTGCGATGTAGGTCCAAGGGATCATGGTTAGCTGCTGCATTCCCAATATCTTGTGTCACATCATGAAGCTTCATCATCATAGGACCACCCGACGTCGGGAGCTGGGGGTTGGACAAGATTAACCTGAGCCGGTGCTGGTGGCTGGGGTTGCAGAGCGGGCGGATGATTCGGCATGGGGTTTTGGTGGATCCCCAAGTCCTGAACGTGTTGCGGCTGTTGCGGCTGCGGCTGTGTTGCGGTGCTTGTTGCTTCTGCACTTGCTGCCTCGGCACTTGCCTTCTTTTCTCTTTTATTTCAACAATGGCAATATGCATCTCGGCCCAATCAATGCGCTGCCCTTCATGTAAGTCGTATACCAGATCTCAGAACTGATAACACCCTTCAATGGTGTGCCCGGGCTACCTATGGAACATGCAGTATTTAGACTGATCAACGGCCGGGTTCCAATTAGGCTGTTCCGGAGGGAGTTGAATTGCACTTATCGACATGAGAGCGGAAAAGATGTCTATGAGGGACTCGGGCAAAGGAGGATATTGCCCTTTTTTTGGAGCCGGGTGTTTATTTGTGTAGCCGTTGGGTGGAGGAACATTGTGATATTATGAAGGTTGTTGCGGCTGTTGCAGAGCGGGGAGGGCATTTTGTGGAGCGGAGAAGGTAGGCTAGGTGTTTGGTGGAGTAGGAAAAATGGGTTGAGCATTTTGAGGAGTGGAGAATTGGGGATTGCGTGGGGTTTATGAAAAGCGGAGTGGAGCAGACTGGTTAGGAAAGGGGAATGCAACGGCTTGCACCTGTTCATTGGTCTGGACTCCTTCGGTAATGGGCCCCTGAGACTTTTTATTGTATTTGGACTTTTGGGCCTCAAAGAGAGAATGGATAGGGGCGTCCTTGAACTGGGTTTGAATAAATCTCGTCCGGCTATAAAGTTGGTGCATGTTGGCAATATCGTTCACGGCCAGTATGTTGCGAAAAGTGGGTGTAGCATTGGATATGAGCAACTTGACCTTTTCCTCCTCTGGAATATGACCCGGCACACGGGCGGCCATCTTCCTCCATCTGTCGACATAAGTAGCAAAGTCTTCGTCTGTCTTCATTTTCTCGGCCACAAGATTTGTGAATGAATATTATGGGCCGACCGTGTCCTAGAATCTTTGAATAAATTTCTCCTTTACAACTTTGAAACTCTCAGTGTCTTCTAGCAGCAAAGCATAGAACCACTCCAGTGCAACTCCATCTAGAGACCAGCGAAATAAATACACCATAATGCGATCATCATATTGAAATTACGCCGACTCATATATAAAATCCCTCACATGAATAAAAGGATTGTTGTTCCCATCTTACTTTCGGTATGTGGGGAGCTCAGATTGAGGAGGGAATCGAATGTTGTGTAAGCTGGGAGTTGGAACGTCTGCGAAGGATTGTGGGCCAACCTACTTTTGAAGGAAGTCGAGTTGTTGTTGCATGGCGGCCCATTTATCAAGGAGTTCCTGCTCCCGAGATGGAGTAGGTGGGGTGAAAGGTGCAGGCTCAAGGTGAGGAGCCGAAGGGTAGACGGAAGGAGGGGGAGGCCGATAAGAAGGATATTGGGCTGAAGAATAACCTAAATTGGAGTGGACATGGGCTGCCCCTTGCTGAGGGCGAGTGAAATCGGCCGGGCCAACAAGAACTTGTGGCACCGATGGAATGGTCCTATAAGAATTAGTTTGAGTGGATGAGGGAAGGATAGTCTTCACTTTATCAAGGACTTGAGGGACCGATCCAGAGGACTAACCTGCCTCCAGGCTAGAGAATTGAAGGATCTTAGGCTGAACCGGGGTAAGATCAATGGGAATGGGTGGAACCCTGAGCCCATCAACCCTAGATTGAAAGACAGAGGTAGTGGACAAACCCTGTGTAATTGTGGGAGACGGGGCACCGGACCCCTGCAAGGTCTGATAAAGGGCCTGAAGTTGGGCCGGATCCAACTGGGCCATCATCTGCAAGATGCGATTGGTGGGATTATTAGTGGAGAGGGAGGGTTGCGCGCCCCCCATGGAGACAGAGGATGGAGGAGGGACGGACCCTTCTCCGGATGGAATTTGGATGACCCTAGGCGGGTCCTCTAGGAGTCCCTGGGGAAGAGATTCCTCATGGGAACGGGAAAGATCGTAGGAAGACATGTGGGACTCGAACAAAGGATTGGAGTAAGAAGTGAAAGAGGAATTTCCCCTAGGAGATGAATCTAAGGATCGAAAGTGATGCGGGACGGAAGTGGGGGGTCTTCTTCTTCCTTCTGGTCATGAACGCGCTATACCCATTACGCGCGTTCTGAAGAACGTGCTATATCGATTACACGCGTTCACAGACAGTAGCAGAACGAAGGGTCTCGACGTTGGGGCTCCCGTGGACGATTCTGGGAGCTCAAAACACAAGGGGAAAACACATAGGACGATGGGAAACACACTGGGGATGCTGAAATCGAAATCAAACCAAGCAAATACTATCTAGGATAACATTTGTGAAGGTGGATGTGGGGGTGAATGGCAAGGGAAGAAAGGTGGATGTGGATGATGTTAGGGCCTAGATGAGGCTTGGTTGGGGCCTCTCACTCGAACCCATCATAGGCACGGTGCAACCGAGCTCCATCCAGATCTTAACAACACCCTTGGCGGAGGTGGGGGTGGTGGGATCGTTGGTGGAAGAAGATCAAAGCTCCGAATGGAGCCTCACACTCGACCCCATCTTACAGCCGATGCACCCGGGGCTTCGATCGTCCTCCATTGAAGGGGAAGGGGAAATAGAGAGGGTCAAGGGAGTAGAATTGGGCCTCGTGCCCACATAGGATCGGAAGAAGGGGGGGGTTTCCAAAGATTTGGAGGAATAGCCATGGGCTTCCTCAAGAACACTCATACTTCAACTCATACTTCGATTATATTGCTTAATCAAGTGAAAGGGTTACATATATAGGGAAAGGGGAAGACAAACGACGCTAACACGTCGATTTACAACCATGGAAGACAGCTAACATCGAAGACTTTGAGGATTTCGGCGCCGAGAAGTTGGACTAGCTTTAAACACGTTTCTGCCTGAGATCGCACTAGGGAAACATAGCACGTTCTTCATGTCGCGCTAGGGAAACCTAGCAATTTCATTATCAGATCGAGCTAGCTTTGCATAGCGCCTTCTTCATGTCGTGCTAGGGAAAGCTAGCGCCTTCATCCTTGGGTCTGGCAGTTGCATGGATGAGCTTTGGCCTTGCAGTTGACTTGATTCCCATCAAAACCCCTCCACTTTGGAAGGTTCGTCCTCGAACCTCATAGCTCAAGATCCCAGACTGTGAGAACAGCCTAGTTCCCTAAGCTCTGATACCAAGTTGATGCGGGACGGAAGTGGGGGGTCTTCTTCTTCCTTCTGGTCATGAACGCGCTATACCCATTACGCGCGTTCTGAAGAACGTGCTATATCGATTACGCGCGTTCACAGACAGTAGCAGAACGAAGGGTCTCGACGTTGGGGCTCCCGTGGACGATTCTGGGAGCTCAAAACACAAGGGGAAAACACATAGGACGATGGGAAACACACTGGGGATGCTGAAATCGAAATCAAACCAAGCAAATACTATCTAGGATAACATTTGTGAAGGTGGATGTGGGGGTGAATGGCAAGGGAAGAAAGGTGGATGTGGATGATGTTAGGGCCTAGATGAGGCTTGGCTGGGGCCTCTCACCCGAACCCATCATAGGCACGGTGCAACCGAGCTCCATCCAGATCTTAACAACACCCTTGGCGGAGGTGGGGGTGGTGGGATCGTTGGTGGAAGAAGATCAAAGCTCCGAATGGAGCCTCACACTCGACCCCATCTTAGAGCCGATGCACCCGGGGCTTCTGTCACGCCCCGAGCGCGGAAGATACCCGGAGATGCGCGACGTGTCTATATCAATCATGTCAATCAGAGTGGTCATGTATTCGACACAAAGACAGAGATGCGCAAAATAGCAAGATAACCCAATCCTTTATTTCATAATGGATAGACTATTACAAATCCAATACTCTGTTTAATAAAAAGGAAAAGAATACATATTTGACTCAAGAAACTATAGGAAAGACTAGATGACACTTGGAGAATCTCTATCTCTTCACTCTTGACAATTCCCATCCGATTGACTTCCATCGTCGTCGGACTTACCTGAAAAGTAAAAAGGGACAAACGGAATGAGCGAACGCTCAGTGGGAAATTATATCTCAAGTACTAGCAAGTGGTTTAAGTAATTACATTTTCATGGATGCAATAAAGCTATGCATGCTCGCATGAAACGACAAGATAGAGAGAATGTAATATCAAAGAAATAAGATGAACTTTCATGAACAAGATACAAATTATTCAAGATATTCAAGCAAGTACCATTATCGAGTCATGTCAAGAACTTTGGCTATCATGTATCAAGCAAGTAAATTACCCTTTTTCGGGCCACGCATTTCATTTCATGTCAAGTACGAGTCAAGTACAAGATGTGTGTGGAATGTCCAATCAAGCAAGTCAAGTACTCGGTATAATGCCAGATACCTTATCATTTTAACTCCCATGGGCACAAGTACTTTCGGGTGCTCCTCCCAGGACCAGATCGGGCCCTATATGCGCAGGCATTTATCATGTGTTTTGACATCCACTCTTGTTTATATAGCCAATATAGAATTTCAATAATCAAGCTTGTAGACACGTATGACAACTTTGATAGAATAGAGTTCAAAATATGACAAAGGAGATAGAATGGCGATAATAACGGTATAATCACGATGTCGGTAAAACTAGGTAGATTATGGTTCCTTAACTTAGGTACCATGACCAATCAATATGGACATTCTTTATATAGAATTGAGGTCCACATGAATATTAGATCAAGCAAGATATCCTCATTCTTATCATAGAATTGGGGTTTACAAGAATGACACGATATGGCATGATATCATCATCCCATCAAGAATTTCTTATGATATACTCTTTGTATAATCATAAGGGCCGGTATACCATGTTTTCTTTAGATTGACATGGCAAAAACTGTGTAATGGGTTTTTAGGGTACAACCAGCTCAGTCGGCCTTGAGGGAATCCAAGGCTACGAGGAGTCTTACGGAGGTCTCTATGACTAACTCGCTAGTCCAAAGGAACGGAATGTCCAATGGAGAGCTTGTATGTCAATGAGAGTTGAGTGTGGTCGGTAAATCAACATGAAAACATGGGACTATACTCACGGAGTGGAGAATAGTGCCGATATATATATATATGTATAATATATAAACCATCGGTTGGCAAATCAGAGGAAAAATCAGTTTACAGTAAAATAACGACTTAGGTCAAGTCGTGTATTGAATAATTAACGCCTAACAGAAGGGCGTTTACATGTATTGCCAATTTGTAGAATTTCCATTTATTTCATTAATTTATCAAAAACACGCCTTTCCTAGGGGCGTTTCTTCAAAGTTGACGACTGCAGGGGCAGGCGTCTCATCATTTACATATTCGACAGGATATAATTATTCTCAGAAATTTATCAAAAACGCGCCCTTGGAAGGGGCGTTACTTCTAATTCCTTTATACAGATAATGTAAATTTCAGGGTTTTAACAATTACACGCCCAATGAAGGGGCGTTACCTTTAAATTTACGCCTTATATACAGACGTTAGTCCAGTGAGAGACGACCTTGTCTAGGTCGTGAATTCAAGAAATACCATGATTTTTCATGGGCAGTACTAATTTCAGGTTACAGGATAATAGAACTCATGGGAAAACGAATATATGGTCATGACAATAATATCAACATGTTCGAAGACATAGGATCATGCATTATTAGTGTAGAATCAGGTTTTCATATGTAATCAGTTCTTAGCATGGGTGAGTAACGATTAATGAAATTAACGCCTGAGTGCAGGGCGTCAATCCAAAATTGACGACCTTGGCAGGGTCGTGATTTGTAAAGTAGCGCCCTAATCTGGGGCGTGTATTTCATAATCACGCCCTTGCTAAGGACGTGTTTTTCAAGAAATTAACAGAAAGCCGTTGAAAAACTATAGTAAACCAAACCATGTATATGCATGATAATTATTGTACTGTATCAATTTAGTTTGGGCTACAGTGACTTGAGAAAACCTACCTTAATAATGGATTTGAAGATGACCGTGAGGGGTTTGACTAGCAGAGGATGATGCTCGGTTAGGCTCCTGAAGACCACGGCTATTGGTTGATGGAAGAAGACGATGGCTTTGATTGTAGAAGAAGAACTGCAGTTATCCTATAAGAAAATAAAGAAACTGTATCAGTTTCTTTGTGATATGAACATCATACGAAGGTAAATAATTCTTTTTACCCGGATGAAGAACTATGCTTCTTCAAAACGTAGGGCTTCTTAACCTGTAACAGAAGAAGATGAAGAACTGTTAGTTCTTCATGTAACAGACGTAGGGATTTTAAGGAAAATAAGAAGGAATGCTCCTCTTACGTACCTCTGCAGACGAACGAATCAAATAGGTTTAGGGTTTAAATGAACGAGAGTTTTTATAGGATTTTGGATGTCCTAGTAGGGTTGGTGATTGTGTGGAAGTAATACTTCTATGATAGAGTCATTACCACGTTTGAACTCTTTCTAATGCTTATCACTTACCCTGGATAAGTTCTGGGTTCGAACGAGTCACGAACTGAATTAACGCCTTTGGTCAGGGCGTGTATTCTTGAATTAACGCCTTGCATAAGGGCGTTTCTTAAAAAGCGCCTTGAAAAAGGGCGTTTCGTTTTTTTCTTTTTTTTAAAACACGCCCAAGATAGAGGCGTTTCTTTTACTTGCCTATTTGGTCGTGAGAATTGACGACCGCACGTGTGGGCGTCCTTTCTTGAGTCACGCCTTTGATAGAGGCGTTTCTTTTTTAATTAACGCCCTAATAAGAGGCGTTATTTTTAATTTGTTTTATTTCGTCCAATTAACCCTATTCCTTTTATATATATTACTTCTGTAATATATATGTTTTAATTCATTTCAATTATTCATTTATTAGGGTTGCTACACCCTCCCCCACTTAAAAGAATTTGGTCCCCAAATTCAATATATATATAATTATACATGCGGAGAGTGTAGGACATATACCTCTTAGAATAACTCGGGAAATCGTTTCTTCATAGATTCCTCGGTCTCCCATGTCGCTTCGCGTTCAGGATTCTTATTCCATTGCACCTTGATCATGGGAATAACCTTATTCCTTAGAGCTCGTATTTCTCGATCCAATATCTTCAAGGGCCTTTGTTCATATGTGAGATCTTTCTGGATCACCAGATCTCCATGCTCAATAATATGTGACGGATCGTGTACATACTTCTTCAACATAGATATGTGAAATACATTGTGTACCTCGGACAACTGAGGAGGCAACGCGATGCGATAAGCAACCTCGCCAACTCTTTCGAGTACCTCAAATGGTCCGATAAATCTTGGCGTAAGCTTGCCTTTAACACCAAATCTTCGTATGCCACGTCCAGGGGATATTTTAAGAAATACATGATCTCCAACCTGGAATTCAAGATCTCTTCTCCTGGTATCAGCATAAGCCTTTTGCCTTGTCTGAGCAACTTGTAATCTTTCTCTGATTACTTGTATCTTCTCGGTTGTATCCCTTACCATGTCTGGACCTAATAGTTGTTTTTCTCCAACTTCGTTCCAACATATGGGAGATCGGCAACTCCTTCCGTATAAGGCTTCGAAAGGTGCCATTTGGATACTAGCTTGGTAGCTATTATTATATGCAAATTCAACTAAAGGTAAGTGGTCATGCCAGCTTCCTCCAAAGTCAATAATGCATGCTCTCAGCATATCTTCAACAACTTGATTAGTTCGCTCGGTCTGACCATCCGTTTGTGGGTGAAAAGCAGTACTAAAGTTGAGCCTTGTCCCCAACGAATGTTGTAATCCCTTCCAAAAATGAGAAGTAAAACGGGGATCCCTATCAGACACGATTGAGACAGGAATTCCATGTATCCTGACTATTTCTTTAATGTATAGTGCAGCTAGTACATCAATCGACCATCGGCTTTTGATTGGCAAGAAATGTGCCGATTTAGTCAATCGATCAATGATAACCCAGATTCCATCATGTCCTCCTTTAGATTTAGACAAACCCATGATGAAGTCCATACCAATATCCTCCCATTTCCACTTAGGAATATCTAGAGGATGTAGTTTTCCCGCAGGCTTTTGGTGTTCCGCCTTGACCTGTTGGCATGTGAGACAGCGTGATACATAGTCCGCTATTTCTCTTTTCATATTGGGCCACCAAAAGTTCCTCTTTACATCTTGGTACATTTTGGTTGATCCCGGATGAATAGTGTACCTTGATCGGTGAGCTTCATCTAAGATCTTCTTCTTTAATTCCGGACAATCGGGTATACAAATTCTATCTTTGAACGATAACCTTCCATCAGAAGTTAGTTGAAAATCAGATTGTCCTTCTAATCTGCCTTTGATTTCTACTAACATGGATCATCATCCTGAAGTGTTTGTATTTCAGATAACAAATCTGACTGTATGCTTACATGGATAGTGTGACAAATTTGGATTCCATGTCCAAGCTTATATTGAGCTCAGAGAATTGTTCAAGTAGCCTCCATTCTTGTATCATACAATTTGCTATTATTGCTCTCGGCTTTCGACTAAGGGCATCAGCAACATAATTACCCTTTCCGGGATGGTATTGTATATTGAAGTCGAAATCCTTGAGATATTCTAGCCAACGTCTTTGTCTCATGTTCAGCTCCTTTTGCGAAAATAGATATTTGAGACTTTTGTGATCAGAGTATACAGTAAACTGTACCCCATAGAGATAGTGTCTCCATATCTTTAGGGCAAATACTACCGCGGCCAATTCCAAGTCATGGACGGGGTAATTCTCCTCATGCTTCTTCAGTTGACGAGAAGAATATGCTATGACCTTCCCATGTTGCATTAGAACGCATCCGAGGCCAATGCCAGAAGCATCAGTGTAGACCTCGAATTCCTCTCCTTCAATTGGTAGGGCTAAGACCGGAGCTGTGGTGAGATGATCCTTGAGAGTTTGGAAACTGCTTTCACATTCCTCACTCCATTCATATCGGATCTCCTTACGAGTTAATCTTGTAAGTGGTACGGCGATCTTAGAGAAATCTTTGATAAATCGCCGATAATAGCCTGCAAGACCCAAGAAACTTCTGATCTCGCTTGCATTAGTGGGTCTCTCCCAGTTTCTCACAGCTTCAACTTTTGACGGATCCACAGATAAACCGTCCTTGGATATGACATGTCCGAGAAAAGCCACTTCTTCAAGCCAGAACTCGCATTTGCTGAGTTTAGCATATAATTGATTTGTCCTCAAGACTTGCAATGCAATCCTCAAATGCTCTTCATGTTCTTCCTTAGTCTTAGAATATATCAATATATCATCGATGAAGACTACTATGAATTGATCCAAGTAAGGCCTGAATATGCTATTCATTAACTGCATAAAGGCAGCAGGGGCATTTGTTAGTCCAAAAGGCATAACAACAAATTCGTAATGGCCATACCTGCTTCTGAATGCGGTCTTGTGAATGTCATCATCCTTGATCCTTAGTTGATGATATCCCGACCGGAGATCAATCTTGGAGAAATATTTGGATCCTGAAATCTGATCAAACAATTCATCGATTCTCGGCAGTGGATACTTGTTCTTGATAGTAAGATGATTCAACTGTCGATAGTCAATACACAATCTCATGGATCCATCCTTCTTCTTTACAAATAAGACTGGTGCTCCCCACGGGGAAGTACTTGGTCTAATAAACCCTTTTCGGATTAGTTCCATCAACTGCTCCTTCAACTCCTTGAGTTTAGCAGGGGACATTCTATATGGTGCCTTTGAAACCGGACCAGCACCAGGGACTAAGTCGATGGTAAAGGCCACATCTCTTTGCGGGGGTAATCCCGGCAATTCTTCCGGAAATACGTCTGGGAATTCTCGTACTACTTGAACGTCTTCTATCTTGGTTTCCTTAGCTTCTTTATTAGTGACAAAAGCAAGGAAGGATACACATCCTTTCCTGACGAGCTTGCTTGCTCGAAGAGCCGAAATAAGAGGGGATTTGCTTCGACTCTTAGGACTAGTATAAGTCAGTTTCGGAAATTCCTTGAAAACAATCTTGCTTTCACGGCAATCAACCGTTACCTGGTATTTGGATAACCAATCTGCTCCTAGTATAACATCATATTCTTTTAGATCTAAGCAGATAAGATCAATAGGAAAATTCTTTCCTCGAACCAACACCTCACAGTTTTGGTAATGATGCGTGATATCCGTCTCGTTTCCGAGAGGAGTAGACAACACTATTTTCATCCATTCTGGTTCTAGAGGTAATGGGTCAGCAAACTTCTTGGAAATAATAGAATGCGATGCACCCGTATCAAATAAGACATGTGCATATTTGGAACAAATTTTTAATGTACCTTCCACCAATCCGCCTTCTTCTTCTGGTTCGGTCTCTTGGATTGCATGAAGACGCGCGTTCCTTGTCACTGGGCGTTTACCCTCACCGTCTTGGTCATTCATTAATGGACAATCGGGAATCCGGTGTTCACGACTCCCACAACGGAGACATGCTCCTAATTTCCTCCAGCATTCTTCTGTTTTGTGACCAGCCTTGTCACAATGCTTGCATACTATGTTTGAAGGTGTAGTGGTGATAGAGAAAGGCTTGGATTTCTTGTTCTTCTGATCTTGAGAGGAAAAACCTCCATTATTGGGCCTCTTCTTAAAGTTGGGTTTAAAAGAACCCGAACTTGTGACTTGCTCCTTTTTGTCTTTCCCACGGATCCTATCAGATAGTTCCGTGGCATCTTCAAGCAACTGAGCTCGGCGCACTATTTCAGTATAAACTTGAATATCCATAGGCGCCAGTTGAGTAATGTAGTGGGGCCTAAGCCCATTAAGAAATCTACGGGCTTTCATCTTTTCCGTGCCAATTAAATGCTTAGCATATCTAGACAGTCTAGAGAACTGTGCTTCATAATCAGCCACCGATAAAGATCTTTGCTTTAATGCGGCAAATTCGGCGGCCTTCTTTTCCTGGACCCTATCAGAGAAATATTTGGCGTTGAAATATTCAACGAATTCTCCCCATGTAACTTGAGTTGGGTCAATTGTGGCTTCAATCGACTCCCACCAGCATCTAGCATCCTTTTCTAACTGGAAAGTAGCTAATAAGACTTTGTCCTGATCCGTGCATTGCATGACACGGAATATACGTTCAATCTCCCGAACCCAATGCTCGGCATCGTCTGGATCGGTCGATCCCATGAACTTCGGGGGATTCATATTCTTGAATGCTTGGTGTAAGCTTCCAGCTCGTGGAGCACCACCTTGTGCTACCTGTTGTAGCACTTGGGTCATCCCTTGAAGGGTACGCTGCATGTTGCGCCATTGAGCACGTTCGGCAGCCATTATCCTACAATTACAATAGCTATGTTAGTATTATATCACTATGATCTTATAAAGGACTCATTGATCATTTAACCCTTGGTTCTACCCACTCTCACTTGGTTAAAGGTTTTGAAACCTATCCTTGGACTTGGGTTTCCTAGGAATTGAATACCTTAGGCTCTGATACCACAAAGACTGTCACGCCCCGAGCGCGGAAGATACCCGGAGATGCGCGACGTGTCTATATCAATCATGTCAATCAGAGTGGTCATGTATTCGACACAAAGACAGAGATGCGCAAAATAGCAAGATAACCCAATCCTTTATTTCATAATGGATAGACTATTACAAATCCAATACTCTGTTTAATAAAAAGGAAAAGAATACATATTTGACTCAAGAAACTATAGGAAAGACTAGATGACACTTGGAGAATCTCTATCTCTTCACTCTTGACAATTCCCATCCGATTGACTTCCATCGTCGTCGGACTTACCTGAAAAGTAAAAAGGGACAAACGGAATGAGCGAACGCTCAGTGGGAAATTATATCTCAAGTACTAGCAAGTGGTTTAAGTAATTACATTTTCATGGATGCAATAAAGCTATGCATGCTCGCATGAAACGACAAGATAGAGAGAATGTAATATCAAAGAAATAAGATGAACTTTCATGAACAAGATACAAATTATTCAAGATATTCAAGCAAGTACCATTATCGAGTCATGTCAAGAACTTTGGCTATCATGTATCAAGCAAGTAAATTACCCTTTTTCGGGCCACGCATTTCATTTCATGTCAAGTACGAGTCAAGTACAAGATGTGTGTGGAATGTCCAATCAAGCAAGTCAAGTACTCGGTATAATGCCAGATACCTTATCATTTTAACTCCCATGGGCACAAGTACTTTCGGGTGCTCCTCCCAGGACCAGATCGGGCCCTATATGCGCAGGCATTTATCATGTGTTTTGACATCCACTCTTGTTTATATAGCCAATATAGAATTTCAATAATCAAGCTTGTAGACACGTATGACAACTTTGATAGAATAGAGTTCAAAATATGACAAAGGAGATAGAATGGCGATAATAACGGTATAATCACGATGTCGGTAAAACTAGGTAGATTATGGTTCCTTTAACTTAGGTACCATGACCAATCAATATGGACATTCTTTATATAGAATTGAGGTCCACATGAATATTAGATCAAGCAAGATATCCTCATTCTTATCATAGAATTGGGGTTTACAAGAATGACACGATATGGCATGATATCATCATCCCATCAAGAATTTCTTATGATATACTCTTTGTATAATCATAAGGGCCGGTATACCATGTTTTCTTTAGATTGACATGGCAAAAACTGTGTAATGGGTTTTTAGGGTACAACCAGCTCAGTCGGCCTTGAGGGAATCCAAGGCTACGAGGAGTCTTACGGAGGTCTCTATGACTAACTCGCTAGTCCAAAGGAACGGAATGTCCAATGGAGAGCTTGTATGTCAATGAGAGTTGAGTGTGGTCGGTAAATCAACATGAAAACATGGGACTATACTCACGGAGTGGAGAATAGTGCCGATATATATATATATGTATAATATATAAACCATCGGTTGGCAAATCAGAGGAAAAATCAGTTTACAGTAAAATAACGACTTAGGTCAAGTCGTGTATTGAATAATTAACGCCTAACAGAAGGGCGTTTACATGTATTGCCAATTTGCAGAATTTCCATTTATTTCATTAATTTATCAAAAACACGCCTTTCCTAGGGGCGTTTCTTCAAAGTTGACGACTGCAGGGGCAGGCGTCTCATCATTTACATATTCGACAGGATATAATTATTCTCAGAAATTTATCAAAAACGCGCCCTTGGAAGGGGCGTTACTTCTAATTCCTTTATACAGATAATGTAAATTTCAGGGTTTTAACAATTACACGCCCAATGAAGGGGCGTTACCTTTAAATTTACGCCTTATATACAGACGTTAGTCCAGTGAGAGACGACCTTGTCTAGGTCGTGAATTCAAGAAATACCATGATTTTTCATGGGCAGTACTAATTTCAGGTTACAGGATAATAGAACTCATGGGAAAACGAATATATGGTCATGACAATAATATCAACATGTTCGAAGACATAGGATCATGCATTATTAGTGTAGAATCAGGTTTTCATATGTAATCAGTTCTTAGCATGGGTGAGTAACGATTAATGAAATTAACGCCTGAGTGCAGGGCGTCAATCCAAAATTGACGACCTTGGCAGGGTCGTGATTTGTAAAGTAGCGCCCTAATCTGGGGCGTGTATTTCATAATCACGCCCTTGCTAAGGACGTGTTTTTCAAGAAATTAACAGAAAGCCATTGAAAAACTATAGTAAACCAAACCATGTATATGCATGATAATTATTGTACTGTATCAATTTAGTTTGGGCTACAGTGACTTGAGAAAACCTACCTTAATAATGGATTTGAAGATGACCGTGAGGGGTTTGACTAGCAGAGGATGATGCTCGGTTAGGCTCCTGAAGACCACGGCTATTGGTTGATGGAAGAAGACGATGGCTTTGATTGTAGAAGAAGAACTGCAGTTATCCTATAAGAAAATAAAGAAACTGTATCAGTTTCTTTGTGATATGAACATCATACGAAGGTAAATAATTCTTTTTACCCGGATGAAGAACTATGCTTCTTCAAAACGTAGGGCTTCTTAACCTGTAACAGAAGAAGATGAAGAACTGTTAGTTCTTCATGTAACAGACGTAGGGATTTTAAGGAAAATAAGAAGGAATGCTCCTCTTACGTACCTCTGCAGACGAACGAATCAAATAGGTTTAGGGTTTAAATGAACGAGAGTTTTTATAGGATTTTGGATGTCCTAGTAGGGTTGGTGATTGTGTGGAAGTAATACTTCTATGATAGAGTCATTACCACGTTTGAACTCTTTCTAATGCTTATCACTTACCCTGGATAAGTTCTGGGTTCGAACGAGTCACGAACTGAATTAACGCCTTTGGTCAGGGCGTGTATTCTTGAATTAACGCCTTGCATAAGGGCGTTTCTTAAAAAGCGCCTTGAAAAAGGGCGTTTCGTTTTTTTCTTTTTTTTAAAACACGCCCAAGATAGAGGCGTTTCTTTTACTTGCCTATTTGGTCGTGAGAATTGACGACCGCACGTGTGGGCGTCCTTTCTTGAGTCACGCCTTTGATAGAGGCGTTTCTTTTTTAATTAACGCCCTAATAAGAGGCGTTATTTTTAATTTGTTTTATTTCGTCCAATTAACCCTATTCCTTTTATATATATTACTTCTGTAATATATATGTTTTAATTCATTTCAATTATTCATTTATTAGGGTTGCTACAGCTTCGATCGTCCTCCATTGAAGGGGAAGGGGAAATAGAGAGGGTCAAGGGAGTAGAATTGGGCCTCGTGCCCACAGAGGATCGGAAGAAGGGGGGGGGGGTTTCTAAAGATTTGGAGGAATAGCCATGGGCTTCCTCAAGAACACTCATACTTCAACTCATACTTCGATTATATTGCTTAATCAAGCGAAAGGGTTACATATATAGGGAAAGGGGAAGACAAACGACGCTAACACGTCGATTTACAACCATGGAAGACAGCTAACATCGAAGACTTTGAGGATTTCGGCGCCGAGAAGTTGGACTAGCTTTAAACACGTTTCTGCCTGAGATCGCGCTAGGGAAACATAGCACGTTCTTCATGTCGCGCTAGGGAAACCTAGCACGTTCATTATCAGATCGAGCTAGCTTTGCATAGCGCCTTCTTCATGTCGTGCTAGGGAAAGCTAGCACCTTCATCCTTGGGTCTGGCAGTTGCATGGATGAGCTTTGGCCTTGCAGTTGACTTGATTCCCATCAGAAAGCAACTCCACATGCAACATAGTACCTTAGATATGATGCAAACAACACAAACAACCACAAATAAGTAACTAGACAAGATGACCTCAAACTTATGAAAATGAAAAAGGGATGAGAGGCAACCAAAGTCAACCAAGTTATGATGATGCACAAATTTTCTTTATTTCTTCCTTTGGAACCTTAGTGATTTGAATTTAGTATATTCTCTCCAACAATAGGTTCCAAATGGGAAGGATATCGAGAACTTGGTTAACTCTAGGTGTAAACTCTCCCTTACTTATGCAACCTAGACACGGGGTGGTGAAGGTATAACCGGCATGACGTCCGTGTGGGAATCCAATGCTAGCGGGGACTTATGGAGGTCCCTGATGTGGTCACCTAGTCGACCCCAAGGAATATGGAGGCGAGAGGATCACAGACCAAGGTGGGAATGCAACTATGATATGAAAGATGGATGACCCTATGTGCACCGGAGTGCATGTAATTTCTAGCCTAGAAACTAGCAAACAATATGCAAATAATGATGTGAATATATACCACAACAATAGGAGGAGACCAGATAGCACCCAGGAGTAATAGACACAGCCAAAAACTGTAGAAATAATAGCAACCTTGGTGTTCATACCTATAACTTGAGAAACGGTCGTATAGGAGACCACTAAGAAGATAAGACGGTCTATCGCTAGACCACTTTTAAGCTAGAAATGGCTAGGGAGGAGACCGCCAGGGAACTAGAGAGCAGAAAATAACAGAGAATAAATGGGAAAATCGAGAAAAATAGAAGGGCCACTGAGAACAATTAAGAACAGTAGGTCAGATAGAAACTCAGCATGATTGGCACTAGCTGTTCCACCGTGATCGTAAAAAGATAGAGGTTGTTGATGTTTTTGTGTCATTGATTAGTGTTTGTGTGTTGGTGATGTGTGTGAATGAATATGAGAGATGTGAAATATGTGTGAGCAAGTGGTGCACTAACTCAAGCAATCGATATGAAATTGGTGAGCATGCCATCTCAATGCTGTAGAAATGAAGAGAAGGAAATAAAAACACACGCCGTGGGCGTGGAGCAAAGAAGTAATAGAAAAACACACACCGTAGGTGTGGAGTAACTAAGAATAAAGAGGAAACAAGCAAGATGATGAACAATGCTCAAATAAAGGAAAGTGTGATCGCCACCAAGGTAAATAACACAATAAAACTACACTATGTACCTTGGAAAGAGCCGAGTGAAGTCACCTGCCCATGGGAGAGAGAAAACCAGGCACTGCGGAAGGAAAATAGTCTTCCAGATGACCGCAAATAGAGCACAAACGTTCCTGCGATAGACCGCCTGAGATCTACAAACGGTCTTCCAAACGACCACAAGGGCACCCAGAACAACAACGTGGAGCTTTAAATCTCTACCCCTCCTGGCCGGCCAGAAGTGTTGGGCCTCGTGCAATAAGTCTTGTAAACCTGCAGAAGAATGTAGACAAAGAAAAATAACCCAATAAGCCCTTGGACTAGTGTAGTATCTATAATGCAATTAAGTTAAAGTGCATAAAAGGAAGGGTGAATACTTGGGGGTTGGTGGTTTTTTAACCGTTGTGGGGCCTGAAAAAGAGTAGGAGGATGTTTAAAGATGTGATTTGAGTGCAGAGAACGTGGAAGAGGAAGAGGGAATATGCTATGATGGGCACAAACGGTCCCACCGTGATCGTCGAAAGATGTAGATCGTAAAATATACCACCCCAAAGATGATAATGAATAATGGAGAATATGAAGCGTATAATGATGGAGATAAATAAAAAGGGGGGTTGGGTGCATGCGATATATGATAAAGAAAATAAATCCGTGATCTCCACTGAGGCCAATAGCATGCCAAATAGTACGAGACTACAAAAGGGGACACACTACTTACCTCAAAAATTAAAAGGGATGCCGAAGGAGGGCCTGATGATTAACTCACTGATTGTGATGGGCGCGTTCTTTAGATCGCGCTTATAGTTCTAGGCACGTTCTTTGGAACGCGGTGATAACGTATAGTGTGTTATCAGATAAAACTGTGGGATGTGTGAGTTGATTCCTTCCTTGCTCCAAGGCTGGCAAAGGTGCAAGGGCCTCACGTCTTCTTCTTCTTATGCCTGCAAAATAGTGAAAACCACTAAAAGAAAACCCATTAGAACGTGATTAAGTGTAGAATCTATCCCTATTTTTAATAAAAGCATGCAAAAGGAGGGCTAGATCACCTGGGGGTTTGGTGGTTTTTAACCCCTATGGGAGGGCCAAAAATAGGTTTGGTGTGTGTGTATCCGTGTGTTTGAGAAAAGGAGTGATTTTGAGAAGAATATGCTATGCTATGCGTTGATTAAAGAGGGTTAAAAGACATAAAGAAAAGGGGGAAAATGAAGAACGAGAAAAAATGCCCTAAATACTCCCTTGGATGAGAAAGGGACGAGGAATTGAAGATCCTGAACGAAGCACAGCCTCGTCCCTTCCCCGTGGTCAAGTCCTCTGAGTTGCATCCCCTGAGATCGACGGCCATGGACCCAATTTATAGAAGAAAGGTGGACTAGAAACCCTAGGTCGGAGTTCCCAGAAATCCAAGGATTTGGAGGCCCAAGATCGGGTAATCCTGCCAATTATTGAGGGGGAAAGACTCCTAGAAGGATCAGGAACCTTCCCTGAGTGGATCGAGCTCCAAAACTTACCCAGATATGGATTAAAAAGTGTAAAGAGAAGGTTTCGACTTGACAGGGTTTTCGTTTGAGAATGCGCTCAGGATGAGCACCACGATCTTGAGGAACGCGCCGCCACGATACACCGCGATCCAGATTGACCGGTCGGTCGCTCAATTAATTTAAATGGAATTGCGCCCTTGCAAGAGGTCGCGCCATCAATGTTTGAATTGGAACGCGGTATTATTCTATAGCGCGATAATCAGTAATGCGCCGACAGTGGTGAGCACGTTAATGATGGATTGACCAAAGCCTCGGCCTGATATCCAGGGCACAAAAGTTGAATCCAAGAGAGAGATGTCTCACAAAATAGACCATAAAATCAACCAATTAAGGACCAATTGGGGCGTTAACAAGGAGAACAAGAAAATGGCTCAACTTATGGGTCGAAAACGGGTGTCTACAGCCACTAATCCTAGTCCACCCAAACCGGTCAAACTGACACAAATACTAGGTAGCGGTCACCCATAGGGCCGCTACCCCCAAATGGCGGTTAGTCGCATGGCCATTACCAGTGAACTGACTTAAACAATAAAAACCAATTAACGATCTCCCTAGGACCGTTTCTCGGGAATGGCGGTCACGTCGTGGCCGCCAAAGCCACCTAGCGGTCGGATGCTAGACCGCTAGCCCGAATCGGCTTAAAACTGTTGACCAAATAAAACATCGAATAGAGGTCGCCCAAGAGCCACTAAACCATGGTTGCGGTTGGTCGCAAGACCGCTAAACCAAACCGACAATGGAACTCCGCCCAGTGGTCTCCAGAGGGCCGCCAAGCTCAAATAGCGGTCACTGGTAAGGCCGCTAAATCGTTCCGGCGGGAAAACTGTAGGACTACCCAACACTCGATCTTTCCACGCCCCAATCACATCTAAACGACGGGGAAACATTCATAATCATAATACCATCCTTCCACAAGTCGGAAGGGATCAAACCGACCTCAAAACAGCAAGAAATGGGCGATTCCCACGAATCGACCAAAACCGAGTCACATGGACAAACATGCTCATACCCTAATTCACAACCAAACGAGTTCAAACTGGCGGGAAACGATTCCCAACATGCCAGGGGTTCAAATGAATCCATTTAAACTACAAATCGTCGCCTAGAATGGCGAACACGGCTCATACCCCCCGAACATGCATTTCGCCCAAACATGGCAAAACCCGCTCAAACTCACACCATTCGGCTCCAAATCGAGAGAGGATGCATGAAAAGACAAGGGTATCCATCCCCCTACCTCCACCAAAGATCTCACACGCCGAGATGGCCAAAACACGTTGAAAACAATCACACGAACAACCCACGTCAGCTTTGAATCCACGAACGGGATCGTGCTAACGCCATGCTCCGATACTCGCGCCATCACGCCCCAGGTCAGCTCCACACCGTCACCGCCTCACCCAGCTCCACACCGGTCGTACGCCCCGAGGGAGAAGAGAAGAGAGGAGAGAGAAAGGAGGGAGAGAAATGTGAGAAACGTGAGGGAGGAGAGAAGAGAGAAATGGTTAAGAAGAAAAGAAAATAGAAAAATTAGCAATTTTCCTAAAATTTGATTTTCTGCATGAAATTCTGTAAATTCAAAAAAATATGAAAAAATAGTTTACATGATCCTCGGAACGAGCACAATGCACCTGTAGCATCCCGGAGTCACAAAACTCAACGGTTCACTCTCCACAGGGTTCCGCAAGTTATACAAGGGAAAAACTTGAGTGGATCGTAAAACATGTATCCAGACCCACGAAAGCGCTCTGAAAGCTCTCCGATTCCGATCAGAAGAATCGAGGATATTACACGGGATGTGACAGTTAAGTTGATATTAGAGCCTAGGCATAAGTAAGTCCTAGAAAAATGTCACGTCATAGACTAAGTCTAAGGATTTAGGACCCACACCTATGAACTAGGAAAGAAATGTCCAAACCCATGAGAGATTGGGTAGAGCCCGCGATGACATAGTATTTAGAAATTATCTCTAAGTTAACTCCCTCCAATTCCATAGGAATTAATTACTTGTTTACTTTCTCAAGCACTTCACTCTTATAATGGCCACTAAACGTGCCGCTAATCGCGTGAATTGGGAAGCGATGCAACAAACAGTTGCAGGTCTTACCCAGGCCCTACAAACTGTGGCCCAAGTTGGCGCAAGGGCTGGTGCGGGAAATTTGCACGAGAATTTCTGGAGTATGAATCCTCCAAGATTCTCTAGATCCTCCAACCCCGACGAGGCGGAGAATTGGATCAATGAGATGAACAAGATATTCGACGTCATGCAATGCTCTGACCAAGAGAAGGTCCGTCTCGCCACCTTTCAACTAAAGAAAGATGCGTGTACGTGGTAGAAGGCCACTTCGGCACAACCTCAAAATGCCCAACCGACATGGGAGGAATTCCTTACACTCTTCCGTGCAAAATACTTCTCCGAGCACGTCAAGGAGAGAAAGGCTGCGGAATTTTCTTCCTTACAGCAAGGAATGATGTCTGTGGCAGAATATGAACTTCAATTCTCTCGGCTGGCACCATATGCTCCTCAATTGGTTAGCACGGACTTATTAAAAGCTCACCAGTTCATGGACGGCCTAAGGCCAGTTTTTATTGCTCAACTTGGACCTCATAATATTTGTACTTAGATGGAAATGGTCCAACGGGCTTATTTATGTGAAAGGACCTTGGGAAAGGTCGTGAAATTCAAGGGGAAGAGCGAGGAGTCAAGCCGCAAATTTGACAAACGCAGACGAAAGGAAGGAAAGTTCAGCATCACAGGCACTTACAACTACCGTAATAACAAGAAGAGGTTCCGCAATGGGAACAGAGGAAATAACAAAAAGAACAAGAAGGTAAAGGAGGAGGAAACACAAGTCACGACGGCTTGCTCATTTTGTGAAAAATTCAGCTTCACGGTCGAGGAATGCTGGAAGCGCCTTGGCACGTGTTTACGTTGTGGAACCCGGGAGCACCGCATGCCAGATTGCCCCCTTATGAAAAAGAAAACTTCTGGCAGTGGACGCAAGCGACAAGCTCATCTTAACGTCGTATTGGATGAAGAAGCGCCCATGGATGATGGGCTAATGGAAGGTACCGTTCAAATTTATTCACATCCTACATTTCTGCTATTTGATACTAGTGCTTCTCACTCCTTTATATCTACTGCTTTTGCAAGAACTTTACCTATATCACCTGTTCCTCTACCTTCGGACCTAGCGATCACAACAACCTTAGGTTCTGGAACTAAACTTACTGCCCACTATCCAAATAGTGAGGTAATAATAGAGGGTCATAATCTTCTCGTAAACCTCATATGCCTTGACATGGAAGGCTATGATGCTATCCTAGGGGTAGATTGGCTCGTTGATCATTATGCCGACATTAATTGTCGCAACAGAAGAATTTCCTTCCAAAAACCTGATCTTCCAAGATTTTCCTTCCTTGGAATCAAATATAGAAAACACCCAGCTATTATTTCTTCTCTTCATGCATGCAAACTCATCTCGCAAGGTTGTGAAGCTTTCTTTGCTTCCGTGATCGTCACCAAGTTCAAGGAAATCATCCTGGAGGATATCCCTATTGTGAATGAATTCCCCGATGTCTTCCCATCTGATTTACCCGGTTTACCGCCCAAAAGGGAAATAAACTTCTCCATTGAACTCATTTCTGGAGCAGCACCTGTTTCAATAGCTCCCTATAGGATGTCCCCCACGGAACTCAAAGAATTGAAAAAGTAACTTTAGGAATTATTAGATAAGGGCATCATCCGACCTAGCACATCCCCTTGGGGTGCGCCAGTTCTATTCATCAGGAAGAAGGACAGATCTCTCAGGTTATGTATCGATTACCAGCGACTAAATTAACTCACAGTCAAGAACAAATATCTGTTGCCGCGTATCGAGGAGCTCTTTGATCAAATCTCTGGAGCGGAATATTTCTCCAAGATAGACCTCAGGTCGGGATACCATCAGCTCAAGATTAAAGTGGAAGACATATACAAGACTACTTTTCGGAGCAGATATGGGCTCTACGAGTTCGTTGTGATGCTGTTCGGGTTAACTAATGCCCATGTAGCATTTATGTAACTTATGAATAATATCTTCTGGCCATATCTCGACTGACTTGTGGTCGTTTTCATTGATGACATTCTCATTTACTCCAAGATCAAGGAGGAACATGAAGTGTTGGGAGCAGTGGATTGTCAAGCTAGAGGGGGAGGGGGTGAATAGATTGACCACTTAAAATTTTAAACAGAATGAGACGATCGCACACTCTGTGATAGCACAGGCTTAACCTCACTCAGTGAACTCTAGAACGCAAACGCAATATCCAAGTGCACTAACCGAGACAATAAACACGAAATCAAGCCACAAGCACAAACCACGGGAGACAGGAGTTTTAAGGTGGTTCGGTCTCTATCCCGAGACCTATGTCCACCCCCTCACCAACCCGGTGGGGATCACTGCTGAGCTTTACAGCTTATGCTAAAACCAGAGAAGAACCGTTCTCTGACCTGCAGATCCAATCTACAGAAGACAGCAACACACTGTCACATAACCGCTGTCAAACAGCTTGCAGACACGAAGTCTGTTCTCCCTCTGATCTCAAAACTCACTCTGGATCAGAACAAGCCTGTCCACTAAATCCCAGTGGAACAGTAATCCGAATATAACAATGTATAAGAAAAATAAAAATACAGAGTAAAGAATGAACTCAGAAGATGCTGGTCAATGAATCTTCAGGCTTCTTGCGCAGCAGAAGAGAGTGTAGCCTGAAGGGATGAACAACACGATCTGAGTATGATCTTCTCTACAATTGAGGCTAGATCAGACTGACGCTTCCATGGTTCTTCAGTGTCTGATCTACTTCACCAGGAGAACGAACCTTCACTTCAAACTTCGCACTGGACAGTCTTCTAATATCCCCTTGCTCTTAGTTCTCCTCAAGAAGAATGCCTCAGCCCCTTCCGCTCTGCTTTTTCCTCAACTCCTCGAATAGAGTTCCAGATCCACTTCTCTATCTCCCTTTTTCATTTTCCCACGTAGGATTGGGCCCCACGAGATTCCCAATCATTTGCCCACGTGTGGAGAAGCTTCTGGACTAACGAAGGAAGTGTGAGCTTCATTTGCAGACGTGGCTGGTCCACTTTATCCAATTCTTCTGCCCGATCACTTGTCTGGGTCTGGGTGCGTCGACGCCAGCATCTGGATGCGTCGACGCTGTGTGAAGATAGCTTGAGGACAGATTTCTGTCTTGGGCTTTTGGAGGCAAACGCGTCGACGCTGCACCCGAGTGGCGTTGACGCAGTTAGTATGCGCGTGACTTAAACAGCTTGAGATCCAGTCTCAGCTTCGACGCTATCTTGCTTGAAGCGTCAACGCAATCTTGATGAAGTGTGCTTCAACTTGGAGGAACTGAAGGCTGCGTCGACCCTTTGAGCTTGTGGCGTCAACGCTGTGTGTTGCCTGCAGTAGTTCTCAACAAAAATACTTGACACATAACAAATTATCAAATAATACATCAACCTGTCGTATCATGGTGGTCATCATCAAAACCAGGAGGACAGCAATCTCCCCCTTTTTGATGATGGCAACCATGATGGAATTCTAGCACTTTAATGATCATGCAATTCAATAACCAATGAATCAGAGGCATGCACGACCATAGCAATCAAAAGCAAGTATCAACATTCAACTCATTCACCATTCAACTAAACACAACACATGATCAAATTATAAAGATGAAAAAGTGAAGTGCATCACAGTATCACAGTCTCCCCCTTTGACATCAGCAAGAAGGGGAGGCTACAAGTCAAGTAATTATAACAAAACATCTAGACCATTACTTAGGAAAAAATTGTCCATATCTCCTAGACGACTGATTAGAGGACTGGCCATGTGGAGGTGGAGGACGATGCGATGAGAAGGTCTGTTGGGCGTGTAGAGCTTGAATTTCCTGAGTGAGCTCGCCCAACTGAAACATCAGATTACTTTTAAGACCTCCCAGCTCTGAACGGACATCGTCAGATCCACGTGTTAACGTCTCAAGCGTACTGCAAATTGTTTCAATGGAGGATGAAAGACTAGTTAGCTTATCAACAACAACTTGAAACCGTGGGGCAATCGAGGTTACTGGAGATTGCAGAGTAACTATCGCAATTTGAATGTCATAACACAGGGATTGCAGCTGGGCCATGGTCTGAAGAGTAGAGATCTGTGCATCGTGCATATTGGACACTAACTCTGCAGTCTTGTTTACAATCTTTGCAACACTCTTCAGGACCTTCCTCATTGCTTTGTCAGTTTTCTGCTTGGCCTCCATATAGTTTTTCCATGAGACCAGTATAGAAATTTTAGACATGACAATTCTTTTGTACAGTCGTTCCAGCTGAAAGTCAGTGTACAGAATGAAAGAATTAATTTTGTCCCCTTGATGCTGCATCATTCTAATGAGGTGAACCAGTAAATCCTTTTCTGTGGCTGTTGGCCATTGGACCCAAGTTCTCTATTAGTATTATGTGAGCTGGACTCACCCTGTTCCCACTGAGTCTTGGGTTCCTTTCTAATGTCATGCCACTTAGGTTCATCATCTTGGAAAGGAGGTGCATCAGGCTGAAATTCTTCCTCATTAGCTGTTCTGGGTGGCTCATCAGCATCTTTGGGAGACTCCACCGTATATGAAGGAAAAGCCTGCTCACCACCAGCATATGAAGGAGGTGACCTAGCAGGAGCTTGGTCTTCACCTCGGAACTCAATGTCCACATCTCTCTCCTGTCCTGCCCATTGTGGAGGAGAAGCAACTGGCTAAGGAGGTGTCCTGACTAACTCAGGTTCAGGCTCAGAAGGAGGGGCAGCTGCCCTTACATCAGATTGTTGACTAGGCAGCACTCTGACTGGCTTTCCATCTACTATTTTTATTCCCATAAAATTCTGGACAAAAGACATGGAGTAAACATTACCTCTAGGAACTACACATTTCTTCTCATTGCCAAAAGGAACTCCAACCTTTCTGAACAGGGCTGTGAGGTGTGCTGCGTAGGGTAGAGTCCTAGAGTTGTCCAAACAAGTGCCCATTGTCTGAATAATAACATCAACCAATGAAACTTTGATTTCTTTCAACATGCAGTACAGTAAAAATCTCTGCATGATAGTGACCCTTTCACGTCCACTGCTCTGTGGGGTAAAGATGGATGTGCAAATATGATGCAGTAGACGAACAGGAGATGAAAATTGATTCGCTTTTAAGCTGGACAAATAGGTCTGCTTAATGTCTGAAGGGTCCTCTGGCTGGCCGGTCAAAACAGCAAATGCTTCATGTTCATTCAAAGGAAACGAGTGTAGTTCGGCGCCCTTCTTAGGAATCTTCCACACACTGGCGAGTAGACGAGCCGTGAGCTCAAACTTAAACACCTTGTACAGAGCTGGTGAGTATTCCAAGGTTGGGTTGATGGCAGAGATTGTGATAAAACTCCCTGACAAACGTAGGATAATAAATGGAATACTTGGTGGCAAAGTCCCACCAGCCTTGAAACAATAGGCCGAATTTCAGGGAAGGCAGCATGAAAAGCTTCATCCGATTCAAGAATATACCGTGGAATTAAAACTTTCAGGGGTTCGTCTGTACCGGAAGTAGGAGCGGACACAGAAACCCCAGACTTGGATTTTTTGGAGGAAGCTTTCTTCTGAAGAAAGGAAGGCTTGGAAGACGAACGAGCTTTCTTCTTCTTGGAAGGAGGAGAGGGACTGCGTGGACGCTTCCCCTTGTCCTTGCGTTTTTGCGGAGAAGAAGATTTAGGAGGAGGAGCCGCCCCAGGTGATTCAGGAGCTTGGGCTTCAGCGGCTAGCTCAGGAGCCGGAGGAGCCGAAGATGGTTCCTAAGCAGCCTTCTTTCCTTTCCTGGAGTAGGTGAGCGCCATCACCACGGATAGAGGAGAAGAGGATGGCCGTGAGGTGTTTCAGAAGGAGGAGATGAACAGTTGCCTGAGAAGGATGAACGAGAAGGTAGCCGACTGTTTCCTCGGTTGAGGGTTTAAAAGAGTGAAAAGAGAAACCCCCAATCCGGTTATCGGGTAAACGGGTAATGGATCCAGGCCATAATCTAAGCAAGCTAGATAGAGTGGATGCGTCGACGTGAGGAGATCAATGCGTCGACGTCATAGTGTAAATAGACTCTGCCAGACAAAGAATTTGAAAGAGAAGAAGAAGCAGCTTAAAGAGTAGAACTTGGGAAAAATTGTTAGAGTCCAGGGTTCATAAGGTAATACACTCATATTCAGGGATTTTTAATAGCTTCAGTTCAAATTCCCATGAAAATGAGATTTACTCAGATTAACTTCGAACCATTCAGTGACATAAAATAATGATATTCTTCCAAGTTTGAAGCACAGAAATGAACATTAACAGTGCAGAAATGGAATAATTTCTAAACTAGCTTCATACTGGGGATCTTCTCACATCAGTATCCTGCATTATTCAATTTCGAAAAATCTTTGTAGAAAGAAATTTAATGAGCATTGAGGATGAGTTCATTAGATCTGTTGAGCCTTTTGATTTCATACTAACACACATGTGTTTTAATTTTTATTGTATTTATTGCATCCATTAGCAGTCAAGTATAGCTAGCCTTGTGACACAAGTACACATGCTTATCAGGCACCAGAGTCCCCGGTTACTCAGCATAGCTAACCATTTTGCCTTGAATCAGAGGTAGTGATCAACCTCATGACATGCCTTTCAACACTTCATGGGTGAGGAAGGTAGTTTCTCGGTTGAGAGTCACCATTGCTCTAAAATGGATAAATTTCATTTCATGAGATAGTAGTCCACCTCATGACTTGCTCTTTAGCACTTCTTTGGTGCATAGAGCTAGTTTCTCAGTGAAAGCCTACCAGTGCTCTGTGTATTACAGATACAATGTGTGTTGTACTTTATCTTTTAGCTCTTTTTAGACCTAAACAAACTTTAGCAACAATACCAATTAAATTCCAATTCATTGAAAGATCTTTCTACTTTTGATTAATTTGGGATAAAGAGATAATAGGACCCAAGTCATATTAACTTGTTTAGTCCTTATTCTAGATTCAATCACTTTTAGGTTCAAGGACTGTTGAGTTCAAACATTGAAGGATACACATTTTATATCAGTAAGTAGTGTGAAGCTATTCTGAGAAAGACTTGTTTTCATTAGAAATTATCCCCTTAGCTCCCCCTGAATTTAAGGCATTTACTTTTCACCCTAACATTTGAGACAATTCCCTTATTCTGGAATAGAAGAGTACATCAAGAAATCTTGGTAGCAGAAGGTGGATAAGATAGAAAATAAGCATGATGGGATGCAAAGGAGACTCTTGAAGAAGAACAAATCTAGCAAGAAGGATGGATGAGTCGACCCTATGGACTAGACGTGAGAACACAGTCACCACCACAGCTCTCTGTTTCTAGTAGAGCGTCAACGCAGAACACCTGCAGCGTCGACGCACTCAGCCATTCTGCTCGGACAGTTTATCAGTGATCAGAGGCAGTCCACCGCTGCGTGGACGCATCCTAGAGGCTGCGTTACCGCATCAGACATCTTATCTACAGACTTCCAAATTTATTCCAAGGACTATTTATACCTAACTCCCCCTTAACTCAAGCATGATTTAAGAGAATAAAAACGGATGAAATTGTGAACATGCTGAGGTTTTATTTCAGATGAACAAAAAATAAGTCAAACTAACAGGGATTCATACTCCCCCTAAGTGTATGAATTATTAAAACATGGACATTTTGACCATAGCAGGACACCAAATGATCATGACAAGGCCAATCAAAGAGCATTCAGACATTTGAACATGCAATCAATTCAAGCTTCAGAATGTAAATTACAGAGTCCAAGCTCTCTCCTAAGATATGAAAAACGCTCATTATTGAGAGGCTTGGTAAAAATATCAGCTAGTTCTAGTTCAGATTCTACAAAAACAAGCTTGAAACTCCCTTTACTGACCTCATCTCTTAAGAAATGATGTCTGATTTCAATGTGCTTGGTCCTAGAGTGCTGGATGAGGCTTTTGGCCAGGTTTATAGCACTTGTGTTATCACACAATATTGGGACACTTCCAAGATCAGTTTGATAATCTTGGAGCTGATGCTTGATCCACAACACTTGAGTGCCACAGCTCCCTGCAGCGACATATTCTGCCTCTGCAGTGGACAGTGCCACTGAGTGTTGTTTCTTGGAAGCCCAAGAGATCAAGCACCCACCCAAAAATTGGCAGTAGCCACTAGTGCTTTTTCTGTCCAATTTACATGCAGCATAGTCTGCATCCGAATATGATACCAGTTCAAAGGAGCAGGATGCAGGATACCATATCCCTAAGTCTTGAGTTCCAACAAGGTATCTAAAAATACGCTTGACAGAACTTAAGTGGGATTCTCTAGGATCTGCTTGAAAACGTGCACACATGCAAACACAGAATTGAATATCAGGTCTTGATGCAGTAAGGTATAAAAGTGACCCTATCATACCTCAATAGGTCTTGGCATCAACTTGTGTACCTTTCAAATCTGCATCCAAGGGTGTGTTTGTGCACATGGGAGTGCTGATTGCCTTCAGATTTTCTATTTTATACTTCTTCAGTAGCTCCTTGATGTACTTTGTCTGACAAATAAAGCATCCGTCTCTGCTTTGAATGATCTGCATACCTAGGAAAAATTGAAGTTTACCCATGAGGCTCATTTCAAATTCTGTAGTCATTAAGTTAGCAAACTCCTTACACAAACTGGGTTTAGTGGAACCGAAAACAATGTCATCAACATATATTTGAACTAGAATGATATCTGAATTCCTTACCTTTGTAAACAATGTCTGGTCCACTTTACCTCTTGAATATCCTTTTTCAGTGAGGAAGGAGCTGAGCCGGTCATACCAGGCTCGAGGTGCCTGCTTGAGTCCATACAGTGCTTTGTCTAACCTGTATATGTGGTTAGGATTTTCTGCACATTCAAAACCAGGGGGTTGTTCCACATATACTTCTTCTTTTATTATTCCATTTAAGAAAGCACTTTTTACATCCATTTGTTGTAATTTTATTCCATGACATACAACATATGCAAGCAACAATCGAATGGCTTCTAATCTGGCTACTGGTGCAAAGGACTCTTCGAAGTCGATACCGAACTCTTGATTGTAGCCCTGTGCAACCAGTCTAGCTTTATTCCTAACAACAACACCATTTTCATTTTGTTTATTTTTATAGACCCATTTAGTTCCTATTATAGATTGATCCTTGGGTCTAGGCACTAGATGCCACACTTCATTTCTTGTAAATTGGTTGAGTTCTTCATGCATGGCATTTATCCAATTGGGATCTTTTAAGGCTTCCATGACATTTTTGGGTACAGTTTGAGACACAAGTGCCATGTTATCCAATTCTTGAATTTGAGAATGTGTCCTAACAGGTTCATGCAAGTTGCCAATTATGCTAGATGAGGGGTGATCCCTTAACAACCTAATGTTAGTTAGAGGGTTACCTCCATTGATACCTGCATTACCCTGATTACTCGACTCTGGCTCATCTTCTTTTGGCCTTGAATCTCCTTCCAATGTTTCTTTCTCCTCCTGCTTGTCAAGGAAGTCTTCATCACCCTCGTTCCTGCATGAAGATTCAACTTGTGAATTTTCAATTAGCTCATCAAAAACGATGTGAGGTGATTCCTCAACCGTTTGTGTTTTCAAATTTAGGACCCTATATGCCCTAGAGTGACTAGAGTATCCTAAGAAGATGGTAGGTTCACTCTTGGGTTCAAACTTATCTAGGGCCCGTTTATCATTATTCTGAACAAAGCATTTTGAACTGAAAACTTTAAAATGAGCAATAGAGGGCTTCTTACCTTTAAGCATTTCATATGGAGTCTTTTTGGACTGAGGTCTTACCATTGCCCGATTTACAATGTAGCATGCAGTGTTCACTGCCTCTGCCCAATACTTCCTTGGGAGTTGCCCTTCAATCAGCATGGTTCTGGCCATCTCCACAAGGGTTCGGTTTCTTCTCTCCATGACTCCATTTTGTTCAGGTGTTCTTGGGAAAGAAAACCTGTGATTTAGCCCTGTTGCTCTGCAGAAATCTTCAAATTCAGAGTTGTCAAATTCTCCACCATGATCTGACAAAATGGAAGAAATGACAAACTTACCATCCTGTTGTGTTTTCTTGAAGAATGCCTGAAATTCCTCAAATGCCTCATTCTTATGAGTTAGAAAGAATACCCAGGTAAATCTAGAAAAAGCATCCACTAGAACAAATCCATATTTATTACCACTAATGCTTGCTGTTCTAGTGGGTCCAAACAAGTCCATATGAATGAGTTCAAAAGGTTTAGTGGACTGACTCTCTATCTTGGACTTAAATGACTTCCTAGTGTGTTTGCCTTGGGTGCATGCATTACAGATTTTGTCATTTTTCTTGAATGAAGCATCAGGCAGGCCATTTACCATGCTGTGTTTGGCTAACTTATGCAAGACACTATAGCTAGCATGTCCTAGCCTACGGTGCCACAACCAAGCTAGTTCAGTTTTATTTACAGCAAGGCAAAGATTATTATGAGCAGGATCGTCTAAATCTACCATGTACATGTTGTTTATCCTTTTTCCAACAAATTTAACTTTTTCTGATTCTTCTTCTAAAATGGTGCATGTATTTGCATCAAACACCACTTTATTACTCCTATCACACAGCTGGCTTATACTGAGTAAGTTATATTGTAGACCCTCTACTAAAAGAACATCATCAATAGAGGTAGAAGGTGTCACGCCCCGTACTCTATACCATCGAGGTATTGTCCGCTTTGGCATACCGGCCTCACGGTTTTGTCCCTTACTAACAGTGATCGGCTCCAGAATGGAGGACTTCCTGGGAGGTCACCCATCCCAGTACTGCTCCCCATTAAACACGCTTAACTTCGGAGTTCTTTACAAGAACTGAGCCGATACTTCAAAAGGCGCCTCGATGATATAGAGTACAACTTAGCTATATTTGAGGGTGTTACAATCTACCCCTCTTATATAGGCGACATCCTCGTCGCTGGGCACATATAGCACGCAATCACGTAATCAAGCCCCCAGGTAGGTAGGACTCTAGAGGTGGCCCCTACAGGCTCAAGAGGTAGCTCCCACTATGTAGCACTTTGCTCCATTACGGACTCAAGAGGTGGCTCCCATAGTGTAGTACTTTGCCCTGCATGGCACTTAGTTCCCACACTTCCGGCTGGGGTATAGCTCTGATACCATTCTGTCACGCCCCGTACTCTATACCATCGAGGTATTGTCCGCTTTGGCCTACCAGCCTCACGGTTTTGTCCCTTACTAACAGTGATCGGCTCCAGAATGGAGGACTTCCCGGGAGGTCACCCATCCCAGTATTGCTCCCCATTAAGCACG
Organism: Amorphophallus konjac; assembly: GCA_022559845.1. NCBI lineage: Eukaryota > Viridiplantae > Streptophyta > Magnoliopsida > Alismatales > Araceae > Amorphophallus > Amorphophallus konjac. Next base: position 282,225,313 of record CM040122.1, read on the forward strand.
CTTAACTTTGGAGTTCTTTAGAAGAACTGAGCCGTTACTTCAAAAGGCGTCTCGATGATATAGAGTATAACTTAGCTATATTTGAGGGTGTTACAGAAGGGTTCTTGCCAACTTTACCTTTGCCAACTATTTTACCTTTATTGTTTCCACCAAAGGTGACAAGGCCTACATCCTTCTCAACCAAGAAATAAAACTTGGCCTTGTCCACTATCATATGCCTTGAGCAGCCGCTGTCAAGATACCACCTGTTGTGCACGGCCGCAAAGCATTCCTGCATAAATCATCAAACAATAGATTTTGGAACTCAAATACACTTGGGTCCCATTTGATGCGGGACGGGATTGAAATGAGCTAAGACCTACGAATGCAACAAGTGCGGCCAGCACTCGCACGCCAAAGGCAAGTCGGGCGGCTGACCTCCATAGCGTTCCTCCGGGTGGAGGCGTCTCTCAACAAGAAACTCAAGCCCAACGACCGTCCCTATGAGAGAAGCGCGGGGATCTCAGCGGCTAAGGAACCGCCTTACGTCTAAGGGAATCTAGTCCGAGCTCGGCGCTCGGCTAGGGCCCCGGGATGGGTGCTCTCAACTCGCAGTCACGCGGTGACTAAAGACTATCTAGGAACCTAAACACTCACGCGGCATAATAGAAAGCATACTAGTAAAGCAAATGCCAACTAAGGGAGCGTCGCACGTACCTCCACGCCTAGGCGTGGGGAAGGAACCTCGGTCGAGATCAACAACCCCGATACACAAGGACGAACAATAATACAACCTCAACCACCAACGCCCACTCCTCGCAGGGAGATAACAGGCTACACAAAGAGATTCGGGGCTACCGATGTACGGGCTGACGGGCGGCACTCGGTGAAGGGTTGGCCGCGAGGAGGATCCGAACGGTGGTCGGCAGGTTCGCAGCAATGCGTGACTCCGCGGTGAAAGCTCCCACGACCTGGTCCGGTGTCCGATTGAGGCGCCGTCAGCGATGGCGCGTAGCTAGGTCATGGGAAAAAGCCTTGGCCAAAGGGGGCGTGCAGATTCCGTCCGTGGAAGCCGGGGGGGCACCTGCAAGTTGCGACAGGATTCTGCTCCCAGAACTGCGCGCTCGAGCGGGAAAAATCAGAAAAAATAGCTCCGAAGGGTGAACGGAGCTCCGCTTGTTGGAGGACGAAGAGGACGCAGAGCAGCAGGTCCCGACCGAAGGGATCGGTCAAATCTGGTCGGGGCTGAGAGCAGCAGGCTATGGAATCCGAAGGTGGTCCTGGCGCCGGGTGGGCAGGGCAGATCTGCGTGACCTCACGGGAATGGACGCCACGAACAGCTCGGACGTCGTAACATAGCGAGGTCGGCGGCGTTGGAGAGAGGACGAAGAGAGGTACGACCGGTGAAGATCTCACGTCCAAACTCGCTGAAGTCCATCCCATGGGAGTTTTGCAATGGGGTGGACAGAACCTGGCTCGCAGGGAGAGGGGGTCCTGCGCGCGCCCACGAAGAAAATCGCCACGGATGATGCCGAACTCCGAATGAGGCGAGACCACCTCGCACGCGTCGGCGACTCGTAGTAGAATCACCCAAAAATGGGTTGGTAGCCCACAGTCGCCAAGAACAGAGGAGGACGTCGCAGCTCTTGGAGATGAAATCTGGTTGCAACGAGCTTGAACCTGTGAAGAGATAGAAGAGAGGGGGAACCTCGGCGTCGCACCGAGGGGATGGGGAGTCACACCCCAGGCTTGCTCCCATCGCAGGAGCAAGGAGGAACAGAGGGGGGCGCAGCCACCTTCAAGAGCACAAGCAATTTTCTTTTCTATTCATTCAATAATTCCAAAAGAAAAATTACAAGGCTTATATATCCGGGGGGGAAACTAGGGTTTCCTCCAAGCCACATGGAAGGGGGGGGGGGCGCAAATGGAAGGGGGGTGTGACCCAGCCCTCCTCCATTCAAGGGGGGTGCGGCCACCCCCCCCTCCAATCAAGGAGGGATCAAGGGGGGGGGCGCCCAAGGGGGAAAGGGGGAGGGAGATGGAATGGGGAAAGGGGGGCGCCCAAAAAGGCAAGTGGAGGGGCCAAGGGGGGGAAGGTGGCGCAGCCACCATGGGTGAGGGATGCGCCCTCCTCCCCAAAACCCTAACCCTAATCCAACCAGCAATGGGCCAAGGCTAAGCCCAATAAGAAAGGAAGACAACCCACCACTCCCTACACATAATTTGATGACATAAAAGAACTAGATAACGTGTCCACGCAGGGACCAAACCTAGGCCCAACATGGCCTCAAATGAGAAAAAAAGGATCCTCTAGTAGCTGCCGTAGTCGCCTAGCCAAAGAGATGCTGGCGTGCTCCGTGTGCTCCGTCGAGTGATGCGGCACGTGTCCTCACCACCATTGAATCACTGGATGACTTCAGGTAATTCAACAGGTTCTTAGGAATGCACATTTGTCTTTGTTGAGGTTTTTGATGGATTTTAGTTGAGGAGGCAGCAGGTTTCTGATTTGATTTTAAGGTTGTTTTAGATGCTTTATTGAACCATCGTTTATTTTGACTCCAATAGGTTTCTTGGTGGTGTGGGTTGAATGCCCTAAATGAATGCATTTGGCTTATTGGATATGCATACATGGGATGCGTCGACCTACCTGAATGAGTGCGTGGACGCACCCACCCATAGTTGCTTATGTGTGCATGATAGAATGTAGGGTGCGTGGACGCATTGTGATGTGTGCGTCGTCCCATCCACCCAGACTGATTGAAGTGTTGGCCATGGTGGTTTGGGTGCGTCGACGCATTTCCCTGCATGCGTCCACCCATGTGGTCATTCCTATTCCTATGGACTCTCTAGAATCCGGTCTGCGTCGACACATTACTGGCCTTGCGTGGACGCATCTAGCTCTTGCCAGACTTGGTGCTTTCAGTCTTTCTACTACGATGCTGGTGAGGGGAGGGTCTGGAGCTGGAAGCCTTATGTGGTGATGAAGTGACAGGCTTGCAGCTGGTTACATTCTTAGCAGATTTTGCCTTAGGAGTTTCACTCATCTTCTCTTTTCCTTTCTCCTTTGTCATTTCATTTTTCTTAATCTGTTTCCCTTTGCCTCTTTCAACATTTTTTACTTCAGCCACCTGTTTCTCCTCAACTTTCTTCTCTTCTGACACGAAGGTCACCAGCTTAATTCCAATTTCTTTCTTTTTGCTTGGATTATATCCAAGTCCTTCCTTGCCAACATTGCATTTTGTTCCCAGTAAAGCATCAAGATTATGTTTGCCTTGTGTCATTTTCTCCAAGGAAGCTTGTTTGTCCAATTTTTCTTCTTTAGCTTTCTTCAAATCTTCCTGAAGTTTCAAGTTGACACCATTTACGGCTTGGTATTTTTCTTCAGCGATTTTGGTATCCTTTTCCAGTTTCTGCATTCTTAACTTCAGTTCATCGTGCGTATTTAATAAGAATTCATTTTCTCTTTTCAATTCAATCAATTGAGATTTGTATTCATTTTCTTCATTCAGAGTTTTCTTCAGACAAACAATTTCATCCTCTAGCACTTTAACCTTTTCATTTGACAAGTTCTCTTGATTTCCCTAGTTTTTCTTCTTTTTAAGCATTTTATTTTCTTTCTTTACAGCATCATATTTATCCATAAGGTCATTGAAAGCTTCTTCCCAGTCACTACAAGTAAATTCATCAAATGGAGAATTTACCTCAGCAGAGTCCTCTCCCCTGGCCATTAGGCATAGCTTCACCTCTTTTTCTTCCTCTGAGGTGCTATCCTCCTCTTCTTCTTCTTCATCACTCCATGTACTGATCATGGCCTTGGGCTTTTTATTTTTGAACTTGGGGTGAGCTTTCTTGGAATTTTCTGGACACTCTGACTTGATATGTCCCTGTTTCCTACATTGATAGCAAACCACTTTGTCATATTTCTTAGATTGGTCAGACTTAAACTTAGAATTCATTTTACCTTGATAGCTTCTAAATCGACCAGTTTTACCTTCCCTTCGTAAGAATTTTTGAAATTTCTTTGTGAGCATGGCAATCTCACCTGAATCACTGTCGGATGAAGAGGTCAGACTCTCATCTGAGCTCTCCTTACAGCTTGGAGCAGCTTTGAGAGCTAGCGGTTTCTTCTTCTTTATTTCCTCATCAGATCTTTTCAAATTCAGCTCATAGGCCATAAGGGAACCTACCAGCTCGTCAGGGGTGGTCTTGGGAAGATTCCTAGATTCTTCAACTACTGTGGCTTTTGTGTGCCACACGGGTGTCAAGGATCTAAGAATCTTTCTCACCAGCTCATAATCTGAATAGGCCTTCCCTAGACCTTTAAGACCATTGACAAGCAACGTTAAACGAGCATACATTTCAGAAATACTTTCTTCAGGTTTCATGTGGAACGACTCATATTCAGAGATTAACATGTTAGCCTTGGTCTCCCTTACCTCCGAGGTACCCTCGTATATTACCTCGAGTCGATCCCACATTTCTTTTGCACTTGCACATGAGGAGACGCGTGAGAATTCCTTGGGGTGCAGGGAGCATTGCATAATGTTCATTGCCTTCCAGTTGACGGTTGATTTTCTTACCTGCTCCTTCACCCATAATTCTTCGTCGCCTTCAATTATATAGGGCCCCTTACTCACGACCTTCCATGTTTCATAGTCCTGCGCCCTGAGAAAAACTTGCATGCGATTCTTCCAATAGGAATAGTTAGTCCCATCGAAAAATGGTGGTCTATTCACAGCATAACCCTCTGGCATGAGTCCTTTGCTCTCCATTACTTCTCTCTAGGCTGTTAAACCCTTCAAGAGAGCCTGGAGCTCTGATACCACTTGTTGGGAGCAGTGGATTGTCAAGCTAGAGGGGGAGGAGGTGAATAGATTGACCACTTAAAATTTTAAACAGAATGAGACGATCGCACACTCTATGATAGCACAGGCTTAACCTCACTCAGTGAACTCTAGAACACAAACGCAATATCCAAGTGCACTAACCGAGACAATAAACACGAAATCAAGCCACAAGCACAAACCACGGGCGACAGGAGTTTTAAGGTGGTTCGGTCTCTATCCCGAGACCTACGTCCACCCCCTCACCAACCCGGTGGGGATCACTGCTGAGCTTTACAGCTTATGCTAAAACCAGAGAAGAACCCTTCTCTGACCTGCAGATCCAATCTGCAGAAGACAGCAACACACTGTCACAGAACCGCTATCAAATAGCTTGCAGACATGAAGTCTGTTCTCCCTCTGATCTCAGAACTCACTTTGGATCAGAACAAGCCTGTCCACTAAATCCCAATGGAACAGTAATCCGAATATAACAATGTATAAGAAAAATAAAAATACAGAGTAAAGAATGAACTCAAAAGACGCTGGTCAATGAATCTTAAGGCTTCTTGCGCAGCAGAAGAGAGTGTAGCCTGAAGGGATGAACAGCACGATCTGAGTATGATCTCCTCTAAAATTGAGGCTAGATCAGACTGACGCTTGCACGGTTCTTCAGTGTCTGATCTACTTCACCAGGAGAATGAACCTTCACTTCAAACTTCGCACTGGACAGTCTTCTAATATCCCCTTGCTCTTAGTTCTCCTCAAGAAGAATGCCTCAGCCCCTTCCGCTCTGCTTTTTCCTCAACTCCTCGAATAGAGTTCCAGATCCACTTCTCTATCTCCCTTTTTCATTTTCCCGCGTAGGATTGGGCCCCACGAGATTCCCAATCATTTGCCCACGTGTGGAGAAGCTTCTGGACTAACAGAAGGAAGTGTGAGCTTCATTTGCAGACGTGGCTGGCCCACATTATCCAGTTCTTCTGCCCGATCACTTGTCTGGGTCTGGGTGTGTCGACGCCAGCATCTGGATGCGTCGATGTTGTGTGAAGATAGCTTGAGGACAGATTTCTGTCTTGGGCTTCTGGAGGCAAACGCGTCGACGCTGCACCCGAGTGGCGTTGACGCAGTTAGTATGCGCGTGACTTAAATAGCTTGAGATCCAGTCACAGCGTCGACGCTGTCTTGCTTGAAGCGTCGACGCAGTCTTGATGAAGTGTGCTTCAACTTGGAGGAACTGAAGGCTGCGTCGACCCTTTGAGCTTGTGGCGTCGACGTTGTGTGTTGCCTACAGTAGTTCTCAACAAAAATACTTGCCACATAACAGATTATCAAATAATACATCAACCTGTCGTATCATGGTGGTCATCATCAAAACCAGGAGGACAACATGAAGAACAATTAAGAATAGCTTTGCAAAAACTAAGAGAGTATCAACTCTACGCAAAGCTCAACAAGTGCGAGTTCTGGCTAAAGGAGGTCTCTTTCCCTAGCCATATTATTTCAAAGGAAGGTATCGCTATTGATCCTTCTAAAGTGGAAGCTGTTAAGAACTGGAGTCGACCGACGAACGTGTCAGAAGTTAAAAGTTTTCTGGGTCTAGCTGGCTATTATAGGTGATTCATCAAGGATTTCTCTAAGATCGCCGTCCCCTTGACTAGACTTACAAGAAAGGAGAATCCCTTTGTATGGTCGAAGGACTGCGAGGAGAGTTTTCTAACTCTTAAGGAACATCTCACTATAGCCCCTATATTGGCACTGACGGTTGAAGGTGGTGGCTTTGAAGTCTATACCAATGCATCTGGCATTGGCCTAGGATGCGTTCTTATGCAAGATGGCCAGGTGATTTGCAATGCTTCGAGACAGTTGAAAAGTCAGGAAGAAAATGATCCTGTGCATGACCTGGAGCTGGCTACTGTTATCTTCGCCTTGAAAATCTGGCGACATTACCTTTATGGGGAAGTTCACTCTATTCTCGGACCACAAATGTTTGAAATATCTCTTTACCCAGAAGGAGTTAAACATGAGGCAACGAAGATGGTTGGAGTATCTCAAGGACTTCGACTTTTCTATACAATATCACCTTGGCAAAGCAAATGCTGTAGCTGACGCTCTCAACAGGAGACCACTAGCAACTCTAGCATGCCTCAGGAAAGGTATGACTTATCTAATCGAGGATTTTGCTCAATTAAATCTAGATGTCGATGTAGATGAAGAAAAGGGTACGATTGCTAATATCAAGTCGCAACCCATGTTAATTGAAGACCTAGTTAAATTACAAGAGAATGATCCAATGTTGATGTTGATTAAAACCAATATTGATCAACGGTCGGAGTTTTCTATTTCGACCGATGGAAGATTATTATTCAAAAATCGAATATGTTGGTCGGATCATGCCGACACTAAGAAGTTGATCATGGAAGAAGCTCAGAAATCAAGATATGCTATTCACCCTAGTGCCACCAAGATGTACCAAGATTTGAAAAGAAATTTCTGGTGGCCCAATATGAAGCGAGAGATATCAGATTTTGTATCTCGCTGCCTCACTTGTCAGCAAGTTAAGGCGGACCATCAACAACCCACTGGAAAGCTACATCCCTTAGAAATTCCCGAGTGGAAGTGAGAAAGTATAAGGATGGATTTCATCATGGGTTTACCTAAGACAAGAGGTGGACATGATGGTATTTGAGTGATCATAGACCGATTGACTAAATCTGCACATTTTCTGCCAATTAAAAGTCGATGGTCTATGGATATTCTAGCAGCTTTATACATAAAGAAGATCGTCAAGTTACACGGTGTCCCTGTCACCATTATTTCGGATCGAGACCCTCAATTCACATCTCAATTCTGGAAGGGTCTACAACATTCATTAGGAACCCGACTCAATTTTAGCACTGCTTTCCATCCTCAAATCGATGGACAGGCTGAGAGGACAAATCAGGTGGTAGAAGATATGCTCAGGGCATGTGTTATTGATTTTAGTGGGAGTTGGCACGACCACTTGCTTTTAGTGAAATTCACCTACAACAATAGCTATCAAGGTAGTATACAAATGGCACCATTCGAGGCTCTATATGGAAGAAGTTGCCGCTCATCTATATGCTGGAATGAAGTTGGAGAAAAATAATTTCTAGGCCCCGAAATCATCAGGGATATTACTGAGAAGATAAAGCTTATTCGGGAGAAACTCCAGATGGCTAAAGATAGGCAAAAATCATATGCTGATAATAGAAGGCGCGACCTAGAATTTCAAGTGGGTCGAGGCATTCGAAGATTCAGCATCAAAGGCAAGCTCACTTCAAGATTTATCGGCCCTTTTGAAATCCTTGAAAGGGTTGGTGAAGTGGCATATCGGATTGCCTTGCCCCCTCAATTAGTTGGAGTCTACGATGTATTCCCTGTTTCTATGTTCAATAGGTACATCTATGGCCCTTTCCATGTTATAAGTCATGATGACTTGGTGATTCAAAAGGATATGACGTACGAGCAAAAGGCGATCAAAATCATTGATCGAGAGGTACGTCAGCTTCGGAATAAGACTATTCCCATGGTAAAAATCTGGTGGAATAAAGGATCGGACCAAGACGCGACATGGGAGACGGAAGTAGCTTTGCGCAAGAGATTCCTGGAACTATTTAATTGTAAGTATACTCTCCATAAGAACCCCATGCAATAAATTTGGGGACCAAATTATTTTTAAGTGGGGGAGGGTGTACCACCCTGGAATTTTCTAGGAATTTTTAAGAATTAAAAACTATTTATTAGCATTAAAAAGTATTAATGGGCTATTAAATGAGTTATGGGTTAATTAGAATTAATTTAAAGGCCCTATTTTAACCAAAGGGTTAAGCCCACTCATATTAGGCCCATAAACCCAATTCTGTGACTTTAGGCCCAGGAACACACTCTAGAAACGTAATTTGGGCTATTTACGGATTTAAATTGGATAAGTAGGCCAATTAAGGGGATAATAGGAGATAAATAGAAAAATCTAAATTTTTCGTATTAAATACCAGATGCCGATCTATCGCGAGACCGCCACTTGCTGATGGTGGTCCCGCTGTGACTGCTATCTCCTTCCTATTTCGTGAGTTGTAGAAGCGTGGAAAAATTAGGATCTTTGGCATCCAAATCCCCATGGATCGAAGTGGGTAGACATGTAAACATGTCTAGGACTCTTAGGGATGAATCCTACCTCAATTTAGGACTCCTAGATGGATCTAAATCCTCAAACCCTAGCAAACCCAATAAATAGGTCCCATGTTCAACCTGCGCGAACCTTACTTTTGGCTCGCCTGCTTCGATGGTAAGACGATAGAATTTCATGTAAGTTCTTTAGAAGAATTTTTTTCCCTTAGTGTTGTGTAACATATCTCAAAATATCATGCTAGGAGATCAAGCCGTTGGAGAGCTAGAAGCCCCCGAAGTTGTTGTTCCTCTATAGAGCGCGTAGGAAACAGTGTGTCGGTCCAAGGAAGATCTGAAGATTAGAAGCCCTAATCGAGGTAATCTCGTGTCCATCCTTTAGAATAAGTTATTCCCCTTTGTATCTTCTACCTACCATCCAAATTTCATGAATTTAGGATGGGAGGATCAAGAGTTAGAACATCTGGGAATCGACGGTTCCACGTAGGACGCACAGGAGCCAACATCGACTTCCAGCCCAAAATTCAAAATCTAGAGCCTAGTTCAAAGGTAAGTTATCTCATGAACGGCTTAAATATCAAGTTATGATTAAAATCTCTCAATTCTCTCATGGTTTCATGCATTATACATAGAGTATTTTACATTTTCCAATGATCGTGCATGTATAGTTTTCATAACATGTTATCCTTGCACCTTAAGAAGGAAAGATGAAAACTTTGGCTTAGTTCATGCAAACCCATGTTTTTCCATGATTTAAATTTATCATAGGATGTTTTCTATCTTAGCCCAACATGTTTACCATGCTTAGTTTACCCTAGATTTGCCCTGTACATCAGTTTTTATTTTTGTCTGCCACAGACAGAAAACGGTCCATCAGAGACCGCTACCCTCAGATAGCAGCCATGCGATAGACCGCAGCTTGATGATTGCGCCTCATCAAGACCGCAACTAGTTTCCTGTATCTTGTTTATACATATGTATATCCTTAGTCTACAATGATAGAAACCATACCTTAGCCCTGTTATTTCTGGCATTATCCCATGGTAAGAAGTCATTCCATGATTCTTACTACGTTTTGTTTTATGTTAGCATGTTTTAACTTTATTTTCATTTATATTAATTTCATGCCTAAAAGTCATATAGTTTGTATTAAAGCTATTTTTACATTGGTTATACACTTGTTTTATGGATGTATTCATCGCTGTTTTCTACACAATTCCATCTCATCTATGAGTCTTTCTTAAGTACATGACACATATTCCAGTACGATGTCATTAGTTAGGCCTTGCACATGATAGGCACACTCTCTTGGACTTATGAACCTCTTCGCTAGATATTTCTTGTGTCGGACTAGGGGATCATATTTCAAGGCCTCCGTAAGTCTCCGCGAGCCTAAGATTCTCACTAGGACGCCGAGCTAGTTGTACCCTAAAAGCCCACTGGATTAGAAAGCACATGTTCACACCGAAGTTTCTGCATTCTAGATAAGATAGCGTCCCTCAGGAAATCGCCACATGCTGGTATCGGCCTTCCCAGGACCGCCACTTTCTAGACTGAACCCTGCATCGACCCTTTCCTTCTCTAGCATCGACTCTGTCAAGAAACGGTCCAGACTTGATCGCTACTTTCTAGTTGCAGCCAGGCTTTGACCGCTACTTCAAGAAACGGCCTAGACTAGACCGTTTCTTGTTCCAGTGTACTTAACCTGAGGTTTGACCCACGGGTTGATTTTCTTATGTTCTTAGATGGACTATGGATTGTCTGGAACCTCAAACCTTATTCAATAAGTTATTAATGAATGATTTAAAGCTGCGTGAGAATTCGACCGTGAAACCCTAGCGCTCTGGCGACCGTGAAACCCTAGCGCTCATCGTCGGCCGCGGTGGGGCTCCCCTCCTGGGGGAGGCCATGGCTCCCCCTGGGGCCCCTTCCGGTGGTGAGGAGGATGGCCCTACCCTTCGTCAGTCTGGGGTAATTGAAGGAAGGTCGTTCACGCAGGTGTTGGCGGCTTCCCTGGAGCTACCCAAGGTGGATATAGACTTGGACCCTCCATCGTCAACTGACAGGGGGGAACCTGCGTGTTTCTTTACCAAGGAAGAGATCGAAGCTTCCCTACAGCCCTTGATGTTTGCTGTTGTGGCGAAAACATCTTTTGGACGTCCGGCGTTCCCGGAGATCCGCTCGCACCTTGTAGCCAGGTGTGGGCTGAAGGATTCCTTTGTCATCAACGCTTTGGACAATCAGCACCTTCTCCTGCGGTTCAAGACCCATGATGATTACCTTCGTGTTTTATTACGTGAAGCCCTGCATGTTAAAGGTAAACTGTTTCGGTTCTTTAAGTGGACGCCGTTATTCCGTCCGGAGGAGGAGCCGTCGGTTTGTCCAGTCTGGATTGAGTTTCCACATCTGCCTGTTAATCTTTATCAGAAGAGTTTCCTTACATCGATAGCAGCAAACGTTGGTCCTGTTCTTCAGGTTGCTCATGCAACGGAGTTTCTTATAAACACCAAGGCTGCTAGGGTTTGTGTGGAGTTAGACCTACTTAAGAGTCGGGCCGAGAGATTATGGATAGGCATGGGTCTAGAATATGGGGGCTTTTGGCAAGATATTCATTACATTAATGCGCCTCTTTACTGCACTTCATGCAAGCGGCTGGGTCACAGTAATGATACATGTAGAGTGATCGCCAAGGCGGATGCAAGAACCTTCTCTATACCTGCTGGTAAGCATGTCCCTGATAGAACCTGGATCCCAATTCTGAGGGATAAAGAAAAGGAGCGTAATGATCTAAGTAATGTTAAGCATGATGGCAATCCTCATATTGGTCGTGGTAAGGAGGTTGTGGTCGACTGTGACTCTTCGCTACTAGAGAACTATGATTCAAATCCACCAGTGGCGGGGGAGAGCTCTAACCCTGATATTCCGATCTATGAATCTATAGAAGGCAATAACACGACTGGTGATCTAGTGGCTAAAGAGAGAACAGCAGTGCGAGGAAGATTAAGGGATCTCCCTACCGGATCCCTGGAAGACGCTGATGGGACACTTGCTCGCAACCAGAGTCAGGATATGAAGGCCTGTGAGCCTATGGCTCTACGAAGGACCAATAACCAGTAGGAGAATCTGGAGTCGACTCGATCGGGTATTGTTATGTCCTCCAAGGCTACTACAGCTGATGTTATACCCTCGGGTGCTCCTGGAATTCTATCACGGGATGAGAACACGGAAATCTCCGTTCTAAGTCGGGGAGCGACAGCCGGAAATCCCAGTCCCATGCCTACTATGATATCGTCTGAGGTTCAGGTATTCTCTGCTCCTATGGCTGCACCTATTGCTTTGGGCACTGTTGCGCGCGCAGCTAAGGATAACAACTTAATGCCGCATAATGCGATCCAAGCAAGCTCCAGAACCAGTGGAGGTAAAGGTGTTTTAACTAGATCCAAGGCCAGATCGGTGGATGGTAGTGTGTGTATCCCTCCCAGTAATTGATTATGGATTCCATATTAATTTGGAACATTAGGGGAGTTGGTAGTGTGGGTTCTAGAAGATCTCTTCGTCGAATGGTTTTCAAGATGCGACCGTTGATTGTGGCTATCAGTGAACCCAAGATTGATTTCTCTAGGGCGTCTTCGCTGGCCAGGCTGCTTCAACTGGACCAATATGCTGGTAATGATGGGGAAAGCTCTAAAATATGGGTGTTCTGGCATTCCTCTTTGGCTATTTCGGTGGTTGGTAAATCAGCGCAACATATAACCTTGGGTTATGAGGAAAGTAATTACTTTAATAAATATATTACTTGTGTTTATGCTAGCTGCTCTAGAGATCTCAGATGGACTCTTTTTGATGAGCTTAGCTCTTTTGCTTCCTCTGTCACTGTTCCTTGGTTAATAGGAGGCGATTTTAACTGTATCTCCCAATCATCTGAGAAGACTGGTGGCTTGCCCTATAATATTGATTATATGTCAGATTTCAATTCCTTTTTGGGGGACGTAGGGCTCTTTGATGCTGGTTATGTGGGTCCTGCTTTCACCTAGACAAATAATCGAACAGGTGGGGCCAATGTTAGGGCCCGCCTTGACAGAGTTCTCTATAACCATCCCTGGCAGGTCAATTTCCCTCATACCCAGGTGACTCATTTGCAGAGAGGATCCTCGGATCATGCACCTTTATTTGTCTCTGCCATGATACCTACAGCAGGTCCGAGTAGGTTTATCTTCTAGGAAATGTGGAGCTCACATCCTAGATTTCTGCAAACTGTTCGGAGCATTTGGGATGGGGTCTCTGTAGCACACCCCAATGCTTTTGTCAGGTTACAGCTGAAACTTAAAGAAACCAAGCGTATGTTACAAATTTGGAATAAGAATGTGTTTGGCAATGTTACTCAGAATGTCGTAATGCGGAGGATCAGGTTGATAGATGCCAATCTAATTTTGATAATTCCCCCACTGATGATACTAGAATGGAGCTCAGTGAGGCCAATGCCAGATTGCGTATGGCTCTGAACCAGGAGGAATCTTTTTGGCGGCAAAAGTCCAGAATTGACTGGCTGAATAATGGTGATCGGAATACCGATTTTTACCACGCTGTTGTCCAGGTCAACCGCAGGAGGAATTACATATCCAGGCTGAAAATAGATGATGTTTGGTGCTTGGAGCAAGAAGTGCTGAAGGCCAAAGCTGGCGAGTTTTACTTAGATCTTCTCTCCTCGGCTCCTCATTGTGTGGATCATGACTTGTTGAACTGCCTTCCTAAGGTTATCAATGAATCCTGTAACCAGAACCTTTGTGCTGTCCCTTCTGGGGAGGAAATTAAAGAGGCCGTGTTTGCCCTTAAGGGATCCAGTGCGCCAGGTCCAGATGGTTTCACTGGTATGTTTTATAAAACCTGCTGGGATATTGTATCTGATGACGTGGTGCGGGCCGTGCAGGGTTTCTTTCAGGGCTTCCCACTTCCACAAGGAATTACCTCCTCTATTATCACCATGGTTCCCAAAGTTAAAGAGCCCACTCACTTTGGAGAAATTTCGCCTCATTAGTTTATGTAATTTTGCCTACAAGATTATCTCACGTATCATTTGTGATAGACTGACTCCACTGCTGCCCCAGCTCATCTCAGAAGAACAAAGCGCCTTTGTGAAAGGAAGATCCATTCTGGATAATGTGTCTCTATCCCGCCAACTGCTGGCTGACTTAAACAGAAAGGTCCGAGGTCACAATATAATTTTTAAATTAGATATGGCTAAAGCTTATGATAGGTTGGAATGGGACTTCTTATTTGAGGTGATGAGGAGGTTTGGCTTCAGCAATAGATTTATCTCCTATATAGGTATGCTCCTCACTAATTGCTGGTTTTCCATCTCATTCAATGGAAGCTTAACTGGGTATTTCAAGTCGACCAGGGGCATAAGACAAGGAGATCCGCTAGCACCGATGCTCTTCATCATTGCTTCAGAGGTTCTTAGCAGAGGCCTGAAGGAGTTGTATTCGAATGGCACCCTTCAGTATTTCCATTCACCTCGCGGCTGCCAGGCGGTCTCACACCTGCTTTTCGCTGATGACACTGTGATCTTTACTAATGCGTCTGACAAGAATATAAGAAGGCTTCTATGCTTCCTGACCCGGTACCAAGGTAGTTCGGGGCAAGTAGTGAATGCAGGAAAAAGTTGCTTTATATTATCTACAAAGGCCCCTCGAAGAACTGCTGAAAGACTGCGTCGACGCACTGGATACAGGCAACACACGGGTACCATCACCTACCTGGGTGTCCCTCTGAAAGAAGGCAAGTTACTGTCATCGGACTTTCGGCCTTTGATTGATAAGATTAGTGCAAGGTTAGCGGGCTGGCGCACGGGACTATTGTCCCAAGCTGGCAGAGCCGTCCTTATAAAATCTGTGCTGAGAAGTATGCCCATTTTCCTTGCATCCTCTGTGCATATTCCTGCTTCTGTGTGTAAACAAATTGATAGGATCTGTGCCAATTTCTTCTGGAGTGGCGCGACTGGGGAAAGAAGGAGGCATTGGATTTCTTGGTCGAATGTACAGAGCCCAAAGGCTGAGGGTGGTTTGGGCTTCCGAAGGATGGAGGATATTCAGCTGTCACTATCTATTAAACAACTTTGGAATATTCTGTATGGTAGCTCCCTTTGGTCCAGATATGCTAGACACCGTTTCCTTAGGCTACATCTACTGGATACTGTTAAGCCTTTCCCACGGGGAATATCTAGTCGTAATTTCTTCAAAGCCAAAGATATTATCTTATCTAATTCGAGATGGATGGTTGGCAGTGGGGAGGGAATTGATTTCTTTCGGGATGTCTGGATTGGTGATCGGTCCCTTATGCATTTCTTGAACAATGATAATTGTGTCAGAAGCCAACAACGAGTAACTGTCAGGGAGATGATGCTAAATCCCCAACATAATCTCTGGAATTGTCTCACTCTTAACGCTGATAATATTCAGGTTCAACTGACATCTGAACGGGATTTATGCTGTTGGACGGGTAGTAGCTCTGGTCTGTTTACTTCATCTTCTGCTCATAACCTTGTAGCCTCACAGGGTATCCGGCGGAGGGCTTGGCAGAAGATTTGGCACGATAAATTCAATCCTAGAGCAGCTATGTTTGTCTGGAAAGTCATCCACCGGGCAATACCTGTGGATGCCAGGATTGGTGACTGTGGTATCTCCTTAGCCTCCAAATGTGAATGCTGTCTTCTGCCGAACAATGAAGATTTAAATCATCTCTTTATCACTAGCGATCTTGCAAAATCACTTTGGGCATGGTTGGCGCCCCTACTTGGACCAAGGGTCAATTTGAGCAATCAGATAACCATTAGGTGCTGGAGCTTCATTGAAAGCACTAATATGAAGTCAGCTTTTCAATTTGCTGCCCTCTATACCTTCATGCTAATCATTTGGGAGATATGGAAATCAAGGTGCACAGCTCGGTTTGAAGGTGTTGCTACTGACAGTGAAAGAATTAAAACCGGGTCATGCACAGCCTGGCTACTGCTTGCAATGGTATCTATTTTCGCCAGCCAATCCAGCAATGTGAAGCTATCATTCTTAGTAGGTTCAGCGTTTAGCCTAAGGTGCAAGTTCGTCAGCCTATTATTGTTTATTGGAACCCTCCCACGTCTGGGTATTGCCTGAATACAGATGGTGCATCCAGAGGCAATCCGGGTCATAGTGGAGGTGGTGGTTGCATAAGGAATATGAGGGGTGAATTTATGGCTGGGTTTTCTTTCTACTATGGTATTGGGTCCAGTGGCCTTGCTGAAGCAAGGGCTCTGCATGATGGCCTCAGTTTAGCCTTGGAATTGGGTTATACTATCTCCACTGTAATGACAGATTGCAAACCCTTAGTCTAGGCGATCCACAACGGTGCTGTAATGCACTGGTCCATATTCCCTTGGTGGAGGGGGATAACTAGGATGTTACAGCACCTCCGTTGCAAAATTGTGCATGTATACCGTGAAGGTAATTCGGTGGCAGATAGCTTGGCAAAGGTAGCTTGTGAGTCCAATGTTAGGAGAGTTTTCAACAATACAAGGGAGCTTCCCAGCAATGCTAGAGGGGCTGTTCGGGTTGATAAACTGGGGCTCCCTAGCTTTAGACATGCAGCTTAGTTTGTTGCTTTTAGTGGAGTTGCTGGATGCACGGGCTCCCTCTCTTGGAGGTTATGCACAGGGCCAACATCTTCTGCACGGGTTGGAATGGTTGCGGCTGGATGTTGCACGAGCTAGCACTTACTATGTTGCACGACCTCCTTCTATATTCTGCACAGCCTTGTCATGCTCGAAGTCGTTGGGAGTTGCACGGGCTCAGCTTGTGGCTGAATGCTGCACGGGGGGCTAGCAGGCTTGACCTTTGAGGTTAGCACGTGCGATGATTCCTTGCACGAGCTTGTATCTTGCCCGAGCTTCTCTTCAGCACGAGCTTTCCTCATATGGCGTATGCTGCACGAGGTCCTACTATGTTGCTGCACTGGGTTCTCTGCCACAAGCATGAGCTTCTTCCACGGTCACCACGGGAAGTTTAAGCACGGTTCTGGAGACTTATTGTGGAGGCATTTTATTTTAGGACGTGGAGGCCTACTCCTCTTTAGCGTTCTTGATAGTATAGGGTATACACTGTTATCTCTGGTTGCTTCAGAGGTTTTATTTTTGTGCTGATGTAACTATTCTTTATTAATGGAAAATAGCATCTAGTGATTTGAAGGTGGAGTGAGAACATTCCCTTCCCCTGGAAGGGGGTGCGCTCTCCCTTTTACCTATTAGATGACTGAGTTTAATGATTAAAAAAAAAGAATGATGGAAGTTAATGAAGGTACCGTTATGCTGTCGGATTCTTTCCGTGGCATAACCTTATCATTAAATCATCCTTGATCTCATGATTTCAATTTGGTACGTTCTCACCTTGGTTGTTGTTATCATATAACTATTGTTTGAACTTGTTACATTATTGGCCATATTTATATTTCTCGTGGAAGTAGCTTGATTTATAACTTGAAGATGCAAGAGCGGGCACGGACAGTGTCCAAGGGCTCGACACTAGCCCCCTCGACAGATAGCAGGAAACATACTATAAACCATGGGGTATGATGAACACTGGCGTCGCTTTACACTATGAGTAATTTTTTTATAAATGGGTGAAAACCACGAGGCAATCTTGTGAATTTACATGCTTACTAGTACATTCTTGTTACATTGCTTTCTAGTGCATACCCTTTATGGTTATGAAAAGTACATTCTCATTCATGAAGGGGCAAGTTACATTCATGATTATATTCGTTCTCGATCTTGCTCTCATTCTACATGAACTCTCATATCTTTTATGACTTGATACTAGCGATGTTACTTTGGCTCATTATCGTATGATTTATCGCATTTCATTTATCTTACATCCTAGAGCTAAATTGTTAATTACTTAAACATTGCCTTGATGTTTATACGAAGATACCTACTGGGCAAGTGTTCTCACTTCTACTTTTCCAATCCTTCCAGGACACTCTAGTGGATCGGATTCCGAGTATTCCGATGATGGATCAGAGAGTTATGATTAAAGGCCTGAGAGAAGACTTAGAGTGTCATGAGTCCCTACGTTAGTTTGGAGTCATATCATGTAATTTTTACTTTATTGGGTCATATTATGTAATTTTTCTCTTTATTGAGTCCAGTTAGTCTTTCGAGTCAAAGTCAAATGTTATGTAAACCTTGATCATTATTATCAATAAAGGTTGGATTTTTGGTCAATTATTGTGCATTCCTCTTTATGTGTGGATGTTTATTACGCTCTGTTTACATTGCTAGCTCGAGACGTATTGTCGGCTGTTCATGTTCCCCGAGCATCTTCCGTTGTATCTATATCTCGGGGCATGATAGCAGACAATCCGGATCTCATGCGGAGAGGAGAAAGAAGAGGTTTCTAGGGTTGGAAGGAGGGTTTGTGGGTGTTTAGGGTTGGTGGAGAAGTTTTGAGAGTGAAAGGGGGTGAGAGAAGTGAAGAAATGGGGTGAAAGACCCCTTTAAAATGAGTTCGGTCGTGGCCTTAGCTGGACTGGCTCTACCGATTTCGGTCGATCGAAGTGGGGCGTCGGTCGACCGAACTGGTCGGCCTAACCCTTTCGCATTTTTTTTAAAAAATCTCCTTCTTCCTTTTCTATTTTCTTTTTCCTTTTTCTTCTCTCCTTTTCTTTTTTTTATTTTCTTTTTTTTGTTTCATTCTTCCCTTTTTTTTAATATATCCTTTTCTCATTTTTCTTCGTTTTGAAAAGGATTGGACTTGGTGAAAAAATGATGAGGCATTCTGAGATAGCACTGCTTCAGAAATCCCTCTAACTCTCCCCCTTAGAAAATGCCTCAGATCCCGAGGTCACTGGGTCCACATTTATTTATCAAGAAATATTTGGCCTTAGAAAATTTTGATGGAGGGGCTATATAAATAATTACATTCAAGCATACAAGGATGGCATATCAATATACAAGGAACTAGAAATAGTCACACAAAATATGCATGTCTTCCATACAACCTATCCTTTATGCAACTGACCTTTCTGCATATGCAATACTTACCCTTAATGCAGACCTAGGTATTTATGCTCTCACCCTTGCACATGCCAAGTTCTTTTCTTATTTTAGTGGATTGTTCCTGGTTTAGGTGTTTGGTGAAGGTATTTGCTAACTAATTGCGTGTATAAATGAAGTTCAACTCAAAATCCCCTTTACCTATATGATCTCTCAAAAAATGATGTCAGATGTCAATGTGCTTCATTCTAGAATGTTGGAAAGGGTTTTTAGACAAGTTGATTGCACTGGTATTATCACATAGAATTGGAACATATTTTACTTCAACATTCAGATCAAGCAATTAATTTTTGATCCAAAGTACTTGGGCCCCACAACTTCCTGCGACTACATACTCAGCCTCGGCTGTTGACAGAGCTACTGAATGTTATTTCTTGGAAGCCCATGAAACTAGGCACCCACTAAGAAATTGATAGTACCCATTAGTACTTTTACGATCAAAAATATAGCCAACATAATCCGCATCGGTGCATGCAATCAGATCAAATGAACTACCGATGGGAAACCATAAACCGAAGTCTACTGTGCCAATCAAATATCAAAAAATCCGTTTAACATCCAATAAATGAGATTCTTTAGGATATGTCCGAAAATGAGCACAGAGACATACACTATATTGAATGTCAGAATGGCATGCTATAAGGTACAGTAGTGATCCGATCATACCTCAAAATAGTTTAGGATCTACTATTTTACCCTTTTCATCTTTGTCTAACTTTGTGGTTGTGGCCATCGGAGTTGACATTGGATTTGCATTTGTCGTTCTGTATTTCTTCAAGTGTTCCATGGTGTATTTGGCTTGATTGATGAAGATTCCTTCAGATGTTTGCTTTACCTGCAAGCCAAGGAAGAATGTCAATTCAACCATTAAGCTCATTTCAAATTCACCCTGCATGATTTTTGTAAATTCATCACATAAGGAATCATTAGTAGCTCCAAAGATGATATCATCTACATAAACTTGAACCACTAATATGTCCTTACTTGAATTTCTTGTAAAGAGGGTTTGATCAACCTTACCTCTCTTAAATTGTAGCAGCTCGGATAAAAGGAAAGAATAAAAATTTATTCTAAAAACCCTTACAATTATATGAGAAGGCCTAATAAAGAAATGAGTAATTCAACCTTTATATATATATATATACTAAATGGGCTTTAACCCATACCCATGTAGGCCTCACGTTCACATACATAAAATGAGCCAACCATATGTAACTTTAACCTCGTATTTAGCTTCCACATGAAGAGAACAATGGGCCTTGTGTTATAAACCCATGTGTGTGGGAAGGTAATGGGCTCAACCTGCATAACCTTGTTCAATGGGCCCTAACCCAAACGAACCGATACTCAAACGCTGCATGAGGTAGAGCCTTAGGGTTTTCGCAATCCAAATAGGGTAAGTGGCTGTTGATTTGGCACGATGAGTAACATGCGGAGCAACACACGAAGGAGTTTTTAGAACCCTGCTCTCATTGGACTTTGACCCCCCTTAGGGTTTCAACCCCTATAAATAAAACCTTCTTCCAAACGAGCAAAAGCTACTACTTTTGCTGTTCGACGATCCTGCTGCCCATCGACGTCATCGTCTTCCCGGTGCGGTTGTTGCTCTTATTGTTGCTGCTGCTCGTTCGCTTCCTCCTGCCACCGTAGTCACCGAGGGATCTCCTCTACTGCGACCACAGTTGCTGCTTGGAGCAAGTTTCTTCTTCATCCGCTATGGTTGTCTACTATTGCGGTTGTCTTATTGTTTCTACGGAGATATTCTCCTTCCTGTTGTGCCTGCTACTGCTACTTGGTTCGCGTTGCAGTTGCGACTTCTATTATTCATCATCTCCTATCTTCTCAGTTTCTGTCTGTCGTCCAGAACAAGCCCCACAAGGTAGGTTTTCTCTAATCCAAGATCAAACACCATTAATATGTAAAAATAATTGTCATATGCATGTAAAGTTCATGTCTTGCTAGCTCTCTATATCTCGTTATTTCATTTTCTGATATAAAAAGAATTAGCGTCCAACCCCGTGGCCGCTTATTTTTGAAATATGCGACCACCAGTTCTGATGCTATTTTAATGAACGTCGGCCACAACCGACACCAATTTTTGCATGCTATTAATAAATCACCCATGTTTAAAAATCCAAATATATTGAACCATATATCTGAAATTTGCATAAAGTATATTTTTAGATTCCTGATAATTTTCTCTTCATGACCATATTTTTACTTTCATGATTTTCCCCATAAAAAGCAAAATGACACTATTCATCCCCAATATGAACAATATCAATAGCGTTATGCATCTGTGAACGCCCCCGCTCGGTGCCCAACAGCCTCTAAAACAAAAAGAATGAGCGTCTGCCTCACTAGACGCCAACTCTTGATTTATCTAATAAACAGCTAAAAATTAATGAATAAGCGTCTGACCACACGGACGCCAATTCTTATTTTATTTAATAAAATACTGGCAATAAAGAATGAGCGTCGGAATAGATTGACGCCCATATATGAATGAGCACCTGCTACACCAGACGCGAATTTCTGTTAACATATTTTGAATTTCAAAAAATTATAAATTGACGCCTCTTCAGGGAGACGCCTATTCTTGAATGGGCGCCTACCGTGTGAGATGCTAATTTCTTGATCTCGTGATTTTCTCGCATTTTTAACCCTTAACCGTGGGTTTCTAGGCACTATCATCTCACATCCATAGATGAAGTCCCAATTTTGGTTTATATCGTTTACCCCTCAACTCTCGGTGATGTTTGAGCCCTCCGCGGGATATTCCTTCCTTCGGATCGGTAATTTCATCATAGAGACCTTCGTAAGTCTACGCTAACCTTGGATTCCCTCAAGGTAGCCGAGCAGGTTGTACCATAAAAACCCTATACACCGAGTCATAGTTATGCCCCTCTGAAGAAACATGACGAACTAGCCCTCATAGAGAGATGTTTCTGGCCTCTTTTAAGAAATTAGTCACTTTCTGGAATTAGCGTTAGGAAAGTAGACGCCAATTTGAATGGGAGACCGAGTGCACGAACGCCAATTATTCGTTCTTATAACTTTTTCCCAGAATGAGCGACCACAATGGTGGATGCGAATTCTGAATCGACGGCGACAATGATGGATGCCATTTTCCCAGATTTTTATATGTCTCGAATTTGTACATGAGTCATCCCTACATGAATTCCTTTCCTTGAAATCCAAATTCCGTGAATCTACCTTATCATCTTACAAAGACTTATTCCTTTGGAATTCCATTGGCTATAAAACTATAGTGGATGTCTAAATAAATATTACATGACCCAATGTCTGTGCATATAGGGCCCGATCTGGTCCTGGGAGGAGCACCTGAAAGTACTTGTGCCCATGGGAGTGGATTGATCACAGTGTGGCATTGCACCGAACTGCATGACTAGGTTGATTTATGGCATTCCACAATCTCTAATAGTACTTGACATGATACATGACACGACATGACTTGCGTGACCCGTTACTGGTATTTACTTGCTTGAATGAAATAGCCAATTCTCGTGACTCGACTTGTTAACACTTGCTCAGCACACTTGATATTACATGTTTGTACACTTGATATTACTTGCTTATCTCCCCATGAATTTAAGGCAATATTCTTGATATTTCCTTTCTTAGTATTCTCAAATATTCTTGCATACATGAGCATGCCACGTTAATTGATTGGTTAATTACTTAAAGAAATGTCTGGATTAGAGATATAATTCCTACTGAGCGTTCGCTCACCTAGCTTCATTCCAACATTTTTCATTTTTCAGGTAACTCGGATAGCGACAATCAATCGGATGGGAATGAGACCGAGTGAAGAGAGTAGAGCTTCTGAATGTCAAGCTGTTGCTGAGTCGTGTCTTGTCCTTTTATTTAGTCCTATGTCATTTTACCTTTTTGTCATTTGGGTCTAGTTGTGAAACTTGTTAAGGCTTGTAGCCTTGTGGTTATTATGGGTCATTGTCTTGTGGTTGTTTGGATTATTGTCACTTTGAAATATTAGTGTTATTATGGAAATTTAAATTCTGGTTATTAATTATCTTGCCTTTTGTGCACTTCGTCTTTGTGTCGAACTCCTTGTTTGCTCTGATTGACATGATCGATATAAACTCGTCACGCGTAACAGGTTCCTTCCGCGCTCGGGGCATGATGGTTTTTGTGGTATCAGAGCCTATGATTTCAAATTCCTAGGAAACCCAAGTCCAAGGACAGGTTTACTCCTTACACCTAGTGAGATGGGTAGAGCCATGGGCTAAGTCCTATATTGTCATTCGACCTTATAGTCATACACACAATTAATTAAAACTTAATATCTCTTGTAGGATAATGGCCTCCGAGAGAGCACAATGGCGTGAAATACAACGCACCGTCCAAGGCCTCACTCAGGCGCTACAACAGGTAGTGCAAGGCGTAGCTAATCATGGAGCAGGTGATCTCCACAGAAGCTTTCGTAACATGAATCCACCTAAGTTCACCGGCTCGTGTGACCCTAACGACGCCAAGAATTGGATGAATGAAATAGAAAGAATTTTCCGTTTAATGTAATGCACGGATGAAGAAAAGATTTTTCTAGCCACTTTCTTACTGGAGCGGGATGCTCGATGTTGGTGGGAGTCCGTAGAAGCAACGTTGCCAAGAGACTATGTCACATGGGCTGAATTTGTTGAGCACTACAATAACAAGTACTTTTCTGACCGCATTCAGGAGAGGAAAGCCGCGGAATTCACCGCACTCAAGCAAAGGGCTCTATCAATATCCGAGTATGAGGCCCAATTCTCCCATCTATCTAGATATGCACCACATCTGGTGGGAACTGAGAAGATGAAGGCTAGGATGTTCCTCAATGGGCTTCGGCCCCTATACATTACCCAACTGGCACCGATGGACATCCAAGTCTATTCGGAAATGGTCCAACATGCACAGTTGATAGAGGACGCCACTGAATTATCTGACAAGATTCGAGGAAGGGACAAGAAGGAGCAAGTCACGAGTCCTGGAAGTTTTAAACTATCAACCAATAAGAAGCGGCCCAATAATGGAGGGGAACCCTCCAAAGACAAGAAATTCAAGAAAAATGACAAGCCTTTCTCCATCACCACACCTTCTAAGGAGGTGTGTAAACATTGTGACAAGGCCAGCCATAAGGTCGAGGAATGCTAGAGGAGATTGGGAGCCTGTCTCCGATGTGGGAGCCGATAACATCGAATCCCTGATTGCCCATTGTTGAATGAGCAAACCACTAAAGATGAGAAGTGTTCGGCAAAGAAACAAGGCCGTCTACAAGCTCTCCATGAGGTAGAACCGACGGAAGGTGGAATTGTAGAAGGTACACTAATTGTTTGTTTGATACCGGAGTAACTCATTCATTTGTTTCCAAGAAATATGTTGTTTCATTTTCTAAGGAACCTGAATTGCTAGACTTGGTCATCTCTACTCCTCTCGAGAGCGAGTCCGAGATTACATATCAATACCCAAACTGTAAGTTTATGGTTAAAGGAAACAATCTACCTGCCAACCTGATATCCCTAGATATGAAGGGGTATGATGTCATACTAGGTGCCGATTGGTTATCCGTATACACCAAGCAACTGTAGACTGCCGAAATGGCAAGATAACTTTTGTGGATTACCCAGAATAGGTTTACATTAGCCCTCGAAATAGATCACATCTTATATCGGCCCTTCGAGCTAGCAAACTTATAAGTAAAGGATGTGTGGCTTTCATAGCATTTGTGACTGCCACGGAAGTCGAAGAGTCTAAACTTGAAGACACCCGTGTAGTTCGGGATTTTCCAGACATTTTTTCGGAAGAATTGCCCGGCTTACCCCCGGAGAGGGAAGTGTCGTTCACGATCAACCTTGTCCTCGGTGCTGGTCCTGTTTCTAAGGCACCTCACAGAATGTCCTCCACTGAGCTAAAGGAGCTAAAAGAGCAGCTAATGGAGTTATTGAAAAAGTGTTTCATCAGGCCGAGTACTTCCCCATGGGTGCACCCGTGCTATTTGTCAAGAAGAAGGACGGATCCATGAGACTCTGTATTGACTATCGATAGTTTAACAACCTTACAATCAAGAATAAGTACCCACTGCCGAGGATTGATGAGATGTTCGATCAAATATCTGGAGCTAAATACTTCTCCAAGATTGATCTCTGGTCTGGTTACCACCAACTGAGGATCAATGAAGAAGACATTCATAAAACGGCATTTCGGAGTACGTATGGGCATTACAAATTTACTGTTATGCCTTTTGGACTAACAAATACCCCTGCAGCCTTTATGCAGTTAATGAACAACATTTTCAGGCCTCATTTAGACCAATTTGTTGTGGTCTTTGTTGATGACATTTTCATATATTCTAAATCGGAAGAAGGCCATGAAATACATCTGAGGAAGGCATTACAAATATTAAGGGAGAATAAATTATATGCCAAATTAAGCAACTGCGAGTTCTGACTTGAAGAAGTGGATTTCTTGGGTCATATAGTCTCGAAAGATGGGATTTCTATGGACCCTGCAAAGGTCGAGGCCGTGAAGAATTGAGAATGACCAACAAATGCAACGGAGATTCGAAGCTTCCTAGGTCTAGGTGGTTATTACCGAGGTTTCATTAAAGACTTCTCAAAAATTGCGGTACCACTCACTAGACTGACTCGCAAGAAAGTACCGTACGAATGCAGTAAAGACTGCGATACGAGTTTCCAAGCCTTGAAATATCACCTAATAACTGCTCCAGTCTTAGCATTACCTATTGAAGGAGAGAAGTACGAAGTGTATACCGATGCTTCTGGTATTGGCCTCAGGTGTGTATTGATGCAGAACGAAAGAGTCATTGCATACTCTTCTTAGCAACTAAAGAAGCACGAAGAGAACTACCCAATGCATGACTTGGAGCTGGCTGCAGTAGTGTTTGCCTTAAAGATCTGGAGACACTATCTCTGTCATGCCCCGAGCCTTTATTACAGCGGAAGACTAGCTCGAGGAACGTGAACAACCGACATGGTAAGTCTCTTGCAAGCAAGAACGATCAGGGCGCAAGACAATCACACACATAAATGCAATTGCACAATATTTACTCAACTCCAACTTTCAATTCATTATCAATCAAATATCAAATACAATCACTAATCTTCATCATACTAGACTCAAGAAATAAAAAAATTATATAGACTCAATCTAAACAATGTAGACTTCCTAAGTCTTCACTTATTCTTCATTCACTCTCGGACCCGCTATTTGAACATTCCAAATCAAATCCTGACTCACTTCTATCTCCTGAAAAGATTGGAAATAGGTAATGAGCACACTTGCCCAGTAGGTATCTTCGCATCAACATGAAGGCACTATTAAAGTGATTAACATTTTTGCTCTATAGGAATAAGGTAAAATCATGCGAATGTGATAAATCACAAGTAACCAAAGTAACAAGATGATCATGTAAGATACAATGAACAAGTATGAACTAGCAAGAATGTAACAAGAATGGCCTTTCATGAATAAGAATGTACTAGCAAGTCACATACTCATCACCCAAACATCTTTTGCTTATGAGTAAGTATTTGGTGAATTTCTGTGGAACATCATGCAACAAGTAAGAAAGTCATGTACGTATATCGGGGATTTCACTTATTTATAGAGAAAGTACTCCCAGTGCAATGCGACGCCAGTAGCATCATACCCCATGGTTTACAGTATGTTTCTGACAATCAGCCGAGAGGACTAGCATAGAGCCCTTGAACACACTCAGTGCTCAATCGCATCTTCAAGTGTAAATCAAGCTATTTCCACGTTTCAAGCAATAAAATATGGCCAAGAATGCAAATAAGTTCTTGATAACAATAATCAACAATGAACGCTTCAACTTAGGACATGAGATATCAAGGATGATTTAAGACGATGTCATGCTCATGGAAATAATTCGGCATCATAATGGTACATTTATTATCATTCATAATTTAAATTAAGTATCTTTAGACAATATGCCGAGTCTTGGACCATCAATACTCCATCCAGGAACTTAGAATATCAACCCTTTGGTCAAACCTCGGGTTAAAGAATTTAGAAGTGTGACGGTCTAATACTGGGCCGTTACATTAACATAACGGTCGAGTGTTGGGCCGTTAGAAAGGTTGAATTCAGAATAAAATAAATATGGACTCAAACAACATGACAGTCATATATTGGACCGTCATATGTTCCTGACGGTCGAATATAGATTCGTTACATATCCAGAATCCGAAAACATCGATAGTACTTTCTAACAATTGGGCTTTCATGGTACAACCAACTCGGCGTCCTAGTGGGAATCCCAGGCTCGCAGAGAAGTACGGAGGCCTTGAAACAAGATTTCCTAGTCCATTGGAAGGAATATCCAATAGAGAGGTCCTCATGTTAAAGAATAGGTTTCTATAGTGTAAAGTGTGAACTAATGGCCATATACCAGAATATATGTCATGTACTTAGAGAACTGACTCTATAGACAGAAGGAATGTGTAACGATAGAAAATCATGATAAAACTCGTCAATATCTTTTTTAAATCAAAGTTTAAATACAAAACTATAGTGCTTTGGGCTTGAAATTATCATCTACTTGAAAATAACTCTAAAGTAACATAAATCATGTAATTTTGAACATGAATCAACACCTGAACTTTAAAATCATGAAAATAGGTTAAGATCTATTTAACTAGGCATATATATAAGCTATTTGAGCCAATCTTAATTCTACCTTAAGTTGACAGAACACAATGATGTGTAACGGACTTGTCTGGGCGCGTCACAATATGGTAACGGTCCACTGTAGGTCCGTTAGAGTTCTCAGAACCCTGCAATCATTTACAGAGGTGTGACGGATCAAGGTAGGTCCATTACACGTCCCTGGCGATCTTACGATAGACCGTTAGGTCCTCTGCTGATAGGAAATAGAAACTATAGAAATTTATAGTTAATTCATGGCATGCTAACTACTCTAATCAAATATTTGACCGTCAGGAACATATAACGGTCCAATATATGACCGTCATGTTATTTGAGTCCATATCTATTTTCTTCTGAATTCAACCTTTCTAACGGCCCAACACTCGACCTTTATGTTCATGTAACGGCCCAGTATTAGACCGTCACAGTTCTAAATTCTTTAACCCAAGGTTTGACTAAAGGGTTGATATTCTAAGTTCCTGGATGGAGTATTGATGGTCTAGGACTCGGCATATTATCTAAAGATACTTAATTTAAATTATGAATGATAATAAATGTACCGTTATGCTGCCGAATTACTTCCATGAGCATGACATCGTCTTAAATCATCCATGATATCTCATGTCCTAAGTTGAAGCGTTCATTGTTGATTATTGTTATCAAGAACTTATTTGCATTCTTGGCCATATTTTATTGCTTGAAACGTGGAAATAGCTTGATTTATACTTGAAGATGTGATCGAGCATTGAGTGTGTTCAAGGGCTCTATGCTAGTCCCCTCGGCTGATTGTCGGAAACATACTGTAAACCATGGGGTATGATGCTATTGGCGTCACATTACGCTGGGAGTACTTTCTCTATAAATAAGTGAAATCCCAGATATACGTACATGACTTTCTTGCTTGTTGCATGATGTTCCACATAAATTCACCAAATACTTGCTCATAAGGAAAAGATGTTTGGGTGATGAGTATGTGACTTGCTAGTACATTCTTGCTCATGAAAGGCCATTCTTGTTACATTCTTGCTAGTTCATACTTGTTCATTCTATCTTACATGATCATCTTGTTACTTTGGTTACTTGTGATTTATCGCATTCGCATGATTTTACCTTATTCCTCTAGAGCAAAAATGTTAATCACTTTAATAGTGTCTTCATGTTGATGCGAAGATATCTACTGGACAAGTGTGCTCATTACCTATTTTCAATCTTTTTAGGAGATGGAAGTGAGTCAGGGTCGGATTTGAAATGTTCAAATAGTGGGTCCGAGAGTGAATGAAGAATGAGTGAAGACTTAAGAAGTCTACATTGTTTAGATTGAGTCTATGTAATTTTCTTATTTTTTGAGTCTAGTATGATGAAGATTAGTGATTGTATTTGATATTTGATTGATAATGAATTGAAAGTTGGAGTTGAGTAAATATTGTGCAATTGCATTTATGTGTGTGATTGTCTTGCGCTCTGATCATTCTTGCTTGCAAGAGGCTTACCATGCCGGTTGTTCACGTTCCTTGAACTAGTCTTCCGCTGTAATAAAGGCTCG
The DNA here is from genome assembly GCA_022559845.1 of Amorphophallus konjac. Lineage (NCBI taxonomy): Eukaryota > Viridiplantae > Streptophyta > Magnoliopsida > Alismatales > Araceae > Amorphophallus > Amorphophallus konjac. The sequence continues at coordinate 282,254,597 of CM040122.1, forward strand.
GGACGTGACAGTGAAGTTGGTATCAGAGCCTAAGTCTGAGGACTTAGGGAGAAGAATCATGTCATAGGATAAGTCCAAGGTTTAAGGACCCCTACTTGTGAATTAAGGAAGAAATTTCCATACCCATGTGAGAATTGGGTAAAGCCCGGAATAAGATAGTTAATTAGCTTTAAGATAAATTTTCTTCCAATTCCACGAGAAATAACAAGTTGTTATATTTCTCTAAGGTACCTTATTTTAAAAATGGCTCATCGCGTAGATTGGAATGGCATGCAACAAACTGTTGCCGGCCTTACTTAGGCATTGCAAACTATGGCCCAAGCAGGCGTAGGGGCAAGGGCTGGCGACTTACATCACAATTTCCAGAGTTTAAACCCTCCGCATTTCTATGGTTCTTCTAATCCGGACGAAGTAGAGAACTGGATTGACGAGATGAACCGTATATTTGACGTCATCCAATGCAGCGATCAAGAGAAGGTGCATCTTGTAACTTTCCAACTCAACAAGGATGCCCGTACATGGTGGAAGTCAGTTCCGGCACCTCCGGCCGATGCACCTCATACATGGGATGGTTTTCTCACTTTGTTCCGTGCTAAGTACTTTTACGAGCACGTGAAAGAAAGAAAGGCTATAGGGTTCGCCTCTCTTCGACAAGGAATGATGATAGTTGCGGAATATGAACTTTAATTCTCCAGACTAGCACCTTATGCACCGCATTTAATCAGTACTGATCTATTGAAGGCTAATCGGTTGATGGACGGGTTACAACCCGATTTCATTCAGCAGCTCGGGACCCAAAACACTTGTACTTATGCGGAAACGGTATAGCGGGCATACTTATGTGAAAGAACCTTAGAAAAGATCGAGAAATTGAAAGGAAAAGGAGAAGAGTCTAGCCGATGATCTGATCGGCGTTATAAGAAAGAAAAATTCAGCATCACGGAGCCTCACAAAAGCCGTGATAGTAAGAAACGGTCTAGGAGCAGGAACGGTGGAAGTTCCCAGAAGAACAAGAAGATTAAGGAGGAGGAGCAAGTCGCCACGGCTTGCACTTTTTGTGAAAAGTTTGGCCACTCGATTGAAGAGTGCTGGAAGCGCCTTGGTGCTTGTTTATGCTGTGGAAGCAAGGAGCATCGCATGTCAGATTTCCCCCTTATGAAGGACCAGTCATCTGGTGGTGGACGTAAGAGGCAGGCTCGCCTCAATGCTGTTCTAGAAGAAGAGGAAGCGCCCAGGGATGGTGGGCTTATGGAAGGTACTCTTCAAATTTATTCTCATCCTACATTTGTGCTATTTGATACTGGTGCCTCTCATTCTTTTACCTCCACTACATTTGCCAAAACATTACCAATTGCATCAGTTCCTCTACCTTCAGATCTTGCTATAACCACACCCCTAGGTTCTGGAGCAAAACTTACTAGATATTACCCTGATAGTGAGGTGATAGTAGAAGGTCACAATCTCCCCGCAAACCTAGTATGCCTTGACATGAATGGTTATGATGCCATTTTAGGGGTAGATTGGCTTGTAGATCATGATGCTGATTATAACTACCGAAATAGGATTATATCCTTCCGAAAACCAGGTCTTCCAAGATTCTCTTTCCTTGGCATCAAGTATAGGAAACATCCCACTATCATATCTTCTCTTCATGCTTGCAAACTCATCTCGCAAGGATGTGAAGCTTTTCTTGCTTCTGTCATTGTTACTTGAATCCAAGGAAATCATCCTAGCAAACATTCCTATTGTAAATGAGCTTCTAGATGTATTCCCATCCGAATTGCCCAGTTTACCACCCGAGAGGGAAGTAAACTTCACTATTGAACTCATTCCTGGAGCAGCACATGTTTCTATAGCCCCTTATAGGATGTCCCCCATGGAACTTAAGGAACTAAAGAGGCAGTTGCAGGAACTACTAGATAAGGACTTCATTAGACCTAGCACATACCCTTGGGGTGCGTCGGTGCTATTTGTCAAGAAGAAGGATGGCTCTCTCAGGCTATGCATAGACTACCGGTGACTAAATCAACTTACAATCAAAAACAAATATCCGTTGCCGCGTATTGATGAGCTCTTCGATCACCTTTCGGGAGGAGTGTATTTTTCCAAAATAGACCTCAGATCAGGTTATCATCAGCTTAGAATTAAAGAAGAAGACATTTATAAATCGGCTTTTCGAAGTCGTTATGGCCACTATGAATTTGTGGTAATGCCATTTGGGTTAACAAATGCCCCAGCAGCATTTATGCAACTTATGAATAATGTTTTTCAACCATATTTGGATCAGTTCATCGTCATCTTCATTGATGATATCTTGATATATTCCAAGACAAAAGAGGAACATGAAGAACATTTGAGGTTAGCCTTGCAAACACTTAGAGAACATAAACTTTATGTCAAGCTTAACAAATGTGAATTCTGGCTCAAGGAAGTTTCATTCCTAGGCCACATTATTTCAAAGGAAGGTATCGATGTGGATCCTTCGAAAGTAGAAGCTGTCAGAAATTGGAGACGGCCAACGACTGTATCAGAAGTAAGAAACTTTCTGGGTCTACCTGGTTATTATAAAAGGCTCATTAAAGACTTCTCAAAGATTGCTGTTCCTTCAACTATACTCACAAGAAAAGAAAATCATTTTGTCTGGTCAAAGGAATGTGAGAAGACTTTCCAAACTCTTAAGAACCATCTTACTACGGCTCCTATTTTATCACTACTGGTGGAAAGTGGTAGATTTGAAGTATATACGTATGCATCTGGCATTGGCTTGGGATGCGTTCTCATGCAAGATGGAAAGGTAATCTGTTATTCTTCAAGACAATTGAAACGTCACGAGGAAAATTATCCTATGCATGATTTAGAATTGGCAGCAGTTATTTTCACCTTAAAAATTTTCCGTCATTATCTCTATGGAGAAAAGTTCACGGTCTACTCGGACCACAAAAGCTTGAAATACTTATTCTCTCAAAAAGAGCTTAATATAAGACCAGAGGAGGACATGATGGTATATGGGTGATCATAGACCGATTGACTAAATCCGCACACTTCATACCAATAAAAAGTCGATGGTCTGTGGATATTCTAGCAGCATTATACATGAAAGAAATTGTCAAATTACATGTCGTCTCTGTCACTATTGTATCTGATAGAGATCCTCGATTCACATCACAATTCTGGAAGGGCCTACAACATTCACTAGGGATTAGATTGAATTTTAGCACATCATTTCACCCACAAACTGATAGTCAGACTGAAAGAACAAATCAGGTAGTAGAAGATATGCTCAGGGCTTGTGCTATTGACTTTGGAGGAAGTTGGCATGATCACTTGCCTCTAGTAGAATTTGCATATAAAAATAGTTATCAAGCCAGCATACAGATGGTGCCCTTTGAACCTTTATATGGAAAAAGCTGTAGATCACCAATATGTTGGAATGAAATAGGAGAAAAGCAATTCCTAGGCCGCGACCTTATCAAGGATTCTATAGAGAAGATCAAGCTCATTCAAGAAAGAATGAAGATAGCGCAAGATAGGTAGAAATCTTATGCTGACAATCGAAGACGCAACTTGGAATTTTGGGTGGGAGATCATGTATATCTGAAAGTTTCTCCAGGCCGTGGTATTCGAAGATTTGGCATTAAAGGAAAACTAACTCCAAGATTCATTGGCCCATTTGAAATTCTCGAAAGGGTCGATGAAGTGGCTTATAGACTAGCTTTACCTCCACAATTAGCAGGAGTTCACGATGTATTTCACGTCTCTATGTTGAAGAAATATGTATATGATCCTCATCATGTCATTACTTATGATAATCTGGAGATCCAAAAGGACCTGACATACGAGCAGAAACCAGTCAGGATTTGGGAACGAGAAGTGCGTCAACTAAGAAATAAAACTAATCCTATTGTCCAAGTCCAATGGACGAAGCAATGGCCATACGAAGCAACATGGGAAACGGAAGAATCTATGTGTAGAATATTCCCAGAATTATTCGATTGTAAGTACACTCTCCATAAAATCCATGTATCGAATTTGGGGGCCAAATTCTTCTAAGTGGGGGAGGGTGTAGTGTCCCAAAATTTATAAGTAATTTCTGGACTATTTATAAAAAATTTTAGAATTTATAAAGGGCAAAATAGATTAACAAATGAATTAATGTTGGGATTATAAGGCCCAATTATGTTAAATAACTAATGTACCTTTAATAGTTAAAGCCCAATAGGTTTATGGACCTAGCCCATTAAGTTTGACCCATATTCTAGAAGGTTACCTAGCCTATTCACGAATTATAAGGATAAATACCCCTTATATAGATAATTATGTGGATAATTAACAAAAAGAGTTTGAATTAAGATGAATGTCCATGCCCAGTTGATGTAACGATCTATCGAGCGGCCGTTACAGCCATCTAACGGACCAGACTTAGTCCGTTACACTCAGCTAATTCCGTGAGAGGAAGAACTTGCAAAAAGATTGGATCTTTGAGATCCTATCTGCAAGAGACCTAATTAGGAGAATGTGTAAGGTTACTAAGGACTCTTAGGGATCAGGTTCTGGCCAACTAATGACTCTAGAATCGATCTAATCCTCAAACCCTAGCCAAAATCCTATAAATAGAACCCAGTTCTAAACTAAGCGACCCTTACTTTTGGCTCGTAAAAAAACAAGGTAAGGAGATAGAATCTTGGGTAAGTCCTTTGGAACTTTCTGTTTCTAATACTAAGGTCTGACAACTCCCAAAATTTCATGTTAGGATCATAAATTTCTATAGTTTCTATTTCCTGTCAACAGAGGACCTAACGGTCTATCGTAAGACCGCCAGGGACGTGTAACAGACCTACCTTGATCCGTCACACCTCTGTAAACGATTGTAGGGTTCTGAGAACTCTGACGGACCTACAATGGACCATTACCATATTGTGACACGCCCAGACAAGTCCGTTACACATCACTATGTTCTGTCAACTTAAGGCAGAATTAAGATTGGCTCAAATAGCTTATATATATGCCTAGTTAAATAGATCTTAACCTGTTTTCATGAATTTTAAGTTCAAGTGTTGATTCATGTTAGAAATTGCATGATTTATGGTACTTTAGAGTTATTTTCAAGTAGATGATAATTTCAAGCCCAAAGCACTATAGTTTTGTATTTAAACTTTGATTTAAGAAAGATATTGACGAGTTTTATCATGATTTTCTATCGTTACACATTCCTTCTATCTATAGAGTCAATTCTCTAAATACATGGCATATATTCCGGTATATGGCCATTAGTTCACACTTTGCACTATAGAAACATATTCTTGAACATGAGGATCTCTCTATTGGATTTTCCTTCCAATGGACTAGGAAATTATGTTTCAAGGCCTCCGTAATTCTCCGCGAGCCTGGGATTCCCACTAGGACGCCCAGTTGGGTGTTACACATTCTCCTAATTAGGTCTCTTGCAGATAGGATCCCAAAGATCCAATCTTTTTACAAGTTCTTCCTCTCACGGAATCAGCAGACTGTAACAGACTAAGTCTGGTCCGTTAGATGGCTGTAACGACCGCTCGATAGACCGTTACATCAACTGGGCATGGACATTCATCTTTATTCAAACTCTTTTTGTTAATTATCCACATAATTATCTATATAATGGGTATTTATCCTTATAATTCGTGAATAGGCTAGGTAACCTTCTAGAATATGGGTCAAACTTAATGGGCTTGGTCCATAAACCTATTGGGCTTTAACTATTAAAGCTAGATTAGTTATTTAACATAATTGGGCCTTATAATCCCAACATTAATTCATTTGTTAATCTATTTTGCCCTTTATAAATTCTAAAAAATTCTATAAATAATCCAGAAATTACTTATAATTTTTGGGGCACTACAATCTCTATGGAGAATAATTCACTGTGTACTCCGATCACAAAAGCCTCAAGTACATATTCTCCCCAAAAGGAACTGAATATGAGACAAAGACGTTGGCTTGAATACCTCAAGGATTTTGACTTCACTATTCAATACCACCCTGGTAAGGAAAATTCTGTGGCGGATGCCCTTAGTCGAAAACCGAGAGCAATTTTGGCCAATTGTATGATTCAGGAATGGAAGTTGTTGGAGAAATTCTCTGAACTCAATGTAAGCACAGACAAGAAGAAAGGGTGTATTACTCTATCCCATATGAGTTTACATCCAAATTTACTATTTGAGATCAAGAAGTTACAAGATGAAGACCCGATGCTAGTAGATGTAAAGGACAAGCTAGAGGATCGACCCGACTTTAAACTAGCATCTGATGGTAGATTGCTATTACATAAGAGAACATGTGTACCAGATTATCCCGAGTTGAAGAAGAAGGTTCTTGAAGAAGCTCACCGATCAAGGTACATAATTCACCCTGGAGCAATGAAGATGTACCAAGATTTGAAGCGGACCTTCTGGTGACCTAATATGAAAAGGGAGGAAGCGGAGTTCGTATCTCGCTGTCTGACATGCCAACAAGTGAAGGCGGAACATCAGAAACCCGTCGGAAAACTGCATCCGCTAGATATTCCCAAGTGGAAGTGGGAAGACAAAGGCATGGACTTCATCATGGGCTTGCTTAAGTCTAGGGGCGAACATGATGAAATTTGGGTAATCATCGACCATCTAACTAAATCGGCTCATTTCTTGCCTATCAAAAGCTGATGGTCAGTTGATATCCTTGCCGCCATATGTACTAAAGATATCGTTAGATTACATGGAGTTCCTATGTCAATAGTGTCTGACCGAGACCCGCGCTTCACATCCCATTTCTGGAAGGGTCTACAACACTCCCTGGGGACGAGACTCAACTTTAGCACTGCTTTCCATCCCCAAACAGATGGTCAAACCGAGAGGGCAAACCAACTTGTTGAAGATATGTTAAGGGTGTGTGTCATTGATTCCAGTGGGAGCTGGAATGATCATTTGCCCCTGGCCGAATTTGCTTATAACAATAGCTATCAGGTCAGTATCCAAATGGCACCTTTCGAGGTGCTTTATGGCAGGAGTTGCCACTCATCGATATGCTGGGATGAAGTCGGCGAGAGACAGCTTCTAGGCCCAGATATAGTAAGAGATACAACCGAGAAGGTACACCTCATTCGAGAAAGGCTCAAGGTGGCACAGTCTAGGCAGAAGTCATATGCTGACAATAGAAGAAGAGACCTGGAATTCCAAGTTGGAGACCATGTTTTCCTCAAGGTCTCTCCTGGTCGAGGCATTAGAAGATTCGGTGTTAAGGGCAAGCTTACCCCGAGATACATCGGTCCATTTGAAGTGTTGGAAAGAGTGGGTGAGGTGGCTTTTTTTTTTTTTACACAAGAACCGGCCAATCTGGGGAAGAACTGGTCGAATGCACCCCCCCTCAAAGAGGGGGAATGTTCTCACTCCTCCAGTCTACTCCAGGGCCCTGATTTTTATTTGAAATCCTCTCTGAAAATGTACAAGCATAGGGGCATACCCCATAAGGAAAATGAAGGCATATATGAGCCTTTACTTTTCAAAAATTACAATGAAAAAAAGAACTAAAATTTTGAGCTGAAGACAATTGTGTTAAAACCTGAATGCCGGCAGATCTGCCCTATCCACCCTAATAGCACCCCTTGCCGCATATGGAAGATCCTTTTCTTGAACAAAAATAGAATTATGTGGGGCATTACATGCGAAAGAGGCCAACGAGTCAGCAACTTGGTTCCCTTCCCTGTATATGTGTTGTATTTGACAGCCATTTTCCACCAACAAGTTGCATATCTGCTTCCACCAGGGGATTACCATCCAGCTAGGGGCTGTTTCTTTTTTGCAAGCTTCCACAAGAATAGCACAATCAGAATATATTTTGGATAGACTGAAGCCACATTGTTTAGCAATTTTCAGACCATCATGAAGGGCTCTAGTTTCTGCAATTACACAAAAACCTATTCCATATGAGAATGCAAAAGCCATCACTAACTTTCCAGATGAATCCCTTATGCAGCCTCCTCCTCCACATTTACCTTGATTGCCTTTTGATGCCCCATCTGTGTGTAATGTATACCCCTGTGCAGCCATTATGCATTTTACAATAATAGGCTGTTTAGTAACAACTTGAGGATATAGTCTAAAGGCCGCTAGCTTATTGAGGTTTACCAAAGATATCAGCTTCTGAAACTTTAGCTTGTCCAAAGCCATTGAGATAGCATCAATGATTCTTCTTTTGATAACAACTAGATTGAATGGAGTACCTTCAAACCTGGCTACACATCTGCTTTTCCAAACTTCCCAGATTAGCATAATGACAGCAAACAGACAGATGAAACTAGAAGCAGATTTCAGGTTTGTTACTGCTAAAATATTCCATAACCGAGTAGTAATATGACTGCTTAACCACGCCTGATGACTGATCAGAGGACGCACCCAATCCCACAGATCTGCTGCCAGATTGCTGTATATAAAAAGATGGTCTAGGTCTTCTTGACTTGGATGAGCACAGCAGTTGCATTTGGAGGCCAGGTTTATACCGCAATCCCTTATCCTACTATCCACAGGCACTGCACGATGAATAACCTTCCATGTACATAAAGCAGCTCTTGGAGTAATGAATGGATGCCAAAGTTTTGCCCAGGCAGACCTTCTTGTGCCCTTTGGTCTAATGATGTTGTAAGCAGATTTGGTAGAAAAGTTGCCTCTTGGATTTCCCATCCATACACAGGTATCTGGGTCATCAGTCAGCTGAAGGGAGTGGGTGAGGTGGCTTATCGCGTTACTCTGCCTCCAGAACTATCGGAAGTGCACAACGTATTCCACATCTCTATGCTGAAGAAGTATGTGCACGATCCATTCCACGTCATTGACCACAATGACTTAGTGATACAAAAGGACCTTACCTATGAGCAAAAGTCGATGAAGATCCTCGACTGAGAAGTCCAAGTTCTGGGGAACAAGACTATCCCTATGGTGAAAGTCCAATGGAATAAGTGCTTGGAACAAGAAGCCACGTGGGAGACCAAGGAGTCAATACGAAAGAGATTTCCGGAGCTATTCTAGATTGTAAGTACTATGCACCCTCCATGTCTCCATGCATGCAATTGAATTTGGGTACCAAATCCTTTTAAGTGGGGGAGGGTGTAGCACCCCGGATAAAAGGAAGGAATAAAAATTTATTCTAAAAACCCTTAAAATTATATGAGAAGGCCTAATAAGAAATGAGTAATGAAACCTATATATATATACTAAATGGGCTTTAACCCATACCCATGTAGGCCTCACGTTCACATACATAAAATAAGCCAACCATATGTAACTTTAACCGTGTATTTAGCTTCCATGTGAAGAGAACAATGGGCCTTGTGTTATAAACCCATGTGTGTGGGAAGGTAATGGGCTCAACCTGCATAACCTTGTTCAATGGGCCCTAACCCAAACCAACCCATACTCAAACGCTGCATGGGGTGGAGCCTTAGGGTTTTCACAATGCAAATAGGGTAAGCGGTTGTTGATTTGGCAGGATGAGTAACACGCGGAGCAACACGCGGAGGACTTTTTAGAACCCTGCTCTCATTAGACTTTGACCCCCCTTAGGGTTTCAACCCCTATAAATAAAACCTTCTTCCAAACGAGCGAAAGGTACTACTTTTGCTATTCGACGATCCTTCTGCCCATCGACGTCGTCGTCTTCCCAGTGTGGTTGTTGCTCTTATTGTTGTTGTTGCTCGTTTGCTTCCTCCTACCACCGTAGTCGCCGAGGGATCTCCTCTACTGTGACCACGGTTGCTGCTAGGAGCAAGTTTCTTCTTCATCCACTGTGGTTGTCTACTATTGCGGTTGTCTTATTGTTTCTGCGGAGATATTCTCCTTCCTGCTGTGCCAGCTACTGCTACTTGGTTCGCGTTGCAGTTGCCACTGCTATTATTCATCATCTCCTATCTTCTTTGTTTCTGTCCGTCATCTAGAACAAGCCCCACAAGGTAGGTTTTCTCTAATCCAAGATCAAACACCGTTAATATGTAAAAATAATTGTCATATGCATGTAAAGTTCATGTCCTACTAGCTCTTTATATCTCGTTATTTCATTTTCTTAAATAAAAAGAATTAGCGTCCAACCTTGTGTCCACTTATTTTTGAATATGCGACCACCAGTTCTGACGCTATTTTAATGAACGTCAGCCACCACCGAAGCCAATTTTTACATGCTATTAATAAATCACCCATGTTTAAAAATCCATATATATTGAACCATGTATCTGAAATTTGCATAAAGTATATTTTTGGATTCTTGATAATTTTATCTTCATGACCATGTTTTTAGTTTCCTGATTTTCCCCATAAAAAGTAAAATGACACTGTTCATCCCCAATATGAACATTATAATTTTATATATTTTATAAAATATTATTTATAATTTTATATAATTTTATAAAATATAACATTATTTATTTTGGATATAAGCATTATGTATCTGTGAACGCACCCGCTCGGTGCCCAGTAGCCTCTAAAACAAAAAGAATGATCATCTGCCTCACTAGACGCCAACTCCTGATTTATCTAATAGAAAGTTAAAAATTAATGAATAAGCGTCTGACCACACGGACGCCAATTCTTGTTTTATTTAATAAAATACTGGCAATAAAGAATGAGCATCGGAATAGATTGACTGCTTTATATGAATGAGCGCCTGCTACACCTGACGTGAATTTTTGTTAACGTATTTTGAATTTTGGAAAATTATAAATTGACGCCTCTTCAGGGAGTCGCCTATTCTTGAATGGGCGCCTACCGTGTGAGATGCCAATTTCCTGATCTCGTGATTTTCTCACATTTTTAGCCCTTAACCATGGGTTTCTAGGCACTCTCATCTCACATCCGTAGATGGAGTCCTAGTTTTGGTTTATATTGTTTATCCCTCAACTCTCGGTGATGTTTGAGCCCTCCACGGGATATTCCTTCCTTCAGACTGGTGATTTCATCATAGAGACCTTCGTAAGTCTACGCTAACCTTGGATTCTCTCAAGGCAGCCAAGCAGGTTGTACCATAAAAATTCTATACACCGAGTCACAATCATGTCCCTCTGAAGAAACATGACGAACTAGCCCTTATAGAGAGCTATTTCTGGCCTCTTTTGAGAAATTAGTCACTTTCTAGAATTAGCATCTAGGAAAGTAGACGCCAATTTGAATGTTGACCGAGTGCACGGACGCCAGTTCTTCGTGCTTATAACTTTTTCCCAGAATGAGCGACCACAATGGTGGACGCGAATTCGGAATCGGCGGCTATAATGATGGACGCCATTTTCCCATATTTTCTTATGTCTCGGATTTATACATAAGTCATCCTTACATGAATTTCTATCCTTGAAATCCAAATTCCGTGAATCTACCTTATCATCCTACAAAGGCTTATTCCTTTCAAATTCCATTGGCTATAAAAATATAGTGGATGTCTAAATAAAGATTATATGACACAATGCCTATGCATATAGGGCCTGATCTAGTCCTGGGAGGAGCACCCGAAAATACTTGTGCCCATGGGAGTGGATTGATCACGGCGTCGCATTGCACTGAAGTGCCAGACTAGCTTGATTTATGGCATTCCACAATCTCTAATAGTACTTGACTTGATACATGACACGACATGACTTGCGTGACCCGTTACAGGTATTTACTTGCTTGAATGAAATAGCCAATTCTCGTGACTCAACTTGTTAACACTTGCTCAGCACACTTGATATTACATGCTTGTACACTTGATATTACTTGCTTATCTCCCCATGAATTTAGGGCAATATTCTTGATATTTCCTTTCTCAGTATTCTCAAATGTTCTTGCATACATGAGCATGCCACGTTAATTGATTGGTTAATTACTTAAAGAAATGTCTAGATTAGAGATATAATTCCTACTGAGTGTTCGCTCACCTAGTTTCATTCTAACATTTTTCAGGTAACTCAGATAGCGACAACCAATCGGATGGGAATGAGACCGAGTGAAGAGAGTAGAGCTTCCGAATGTCGAGCCGTTATTGAGTCGTGTCTTGTCATGTATTGTCCTTTTATTTAGTCCTATGTCATTTTACCTTTTTGTCATTTGGGTCTAGTTGTGAAACTTGTTAAGGCTTGTAGCCTTGTGGTTATTATGGGTCATTGTCTTGTAGTTGTTTGAATTATTGTCACTTTGAAATATTGGTATTATTGTGGAAATTTAAATTCTAGTTATTAATTATCTTGCCTTTTGCACACTCCGTCTTTATGTTGAACTCCTTGTTTGCTCTGATTGACATGATCGATATAAACTCATCACGTGTACCGGGTTCCTTCTGTGCTCGAGACGTGACATAAATCCATTCTCAAGTAGGAATGAGGTGAGCCTTTCATACCATACCCTTGGTGCTTGCTTCAGTCTGTACAAGGTCTTTTGCAACTTGTACACGTGTTGTGAATGCTTCGGGTCTTCAAAACTTGGAGGTTGCTCTACTAAAATATCCTCCTTGATATACTCATTTAGAAAGGCAGACTTAACATCTATTTGAAATAATTTGAAGTTAAGAGAGCAAGCATAGGACAAAAGAATCCGGACTACTTCTAATCTAGCAACCAGTGCAAAGGACTCATCAAAATCAATATTCTGGCTATACCCTTTGGATACAAGCCGGGACTTGTTCCTAACCACCAATTCTGTGTCATTTAGCTTATTTCTAAAAATCCAACGGGTTCCAATTACGGGATTATTCTTAGGATGCGGCACAAGAGACCACATCGTGTTCCTTTCGAACTGATGTAGCTCTTCATGCATAGTTTGGATCCAAGATTCATTTTGAAGAGCTTCATGGACGTTCTTAGGCTCTTCTTGAGAGATTAAATCCATCAAGTCCTCTTCTTCCACTTGCCTAAGTGAGGATCTGGTTTTTATACCATCTGTAGGATTATCGATTATATTTTCAACAAGTTGATCTTTCAAGAGTGTTGAAGCTGTAGGCAAGTCGGGGTGCTGCAATGGCTAGTCTTGGAGTGTTTCAATTGAAGGATCTTCATCATCTACATCTTTGTAGGAGGTTCCTTCAATTGATTCATCCTTAGCTTTAGATGTTCCAACATCACTTGGATGTTTAGGAGCTTCATCTGCATCAAAAATTGGAGTGAGTTGATTCGTTAGTTTTAATTCATATTCATCAAAAATCACATGAGGACTTTCTTCAACAACTAAAGTCCTCTTATTAAACACTCTGTAAGCTCCAGAATTCAGTGCATAACCTAGAAAAATTCCTTTGTCACTTTTCTCATCAAACTTACCTAGGTTATTCTTACCATTATTCAATATGTAGCATGGAAATCCAAAGGGTTTAAGATAGGAAATGTTTGGTTTCTTACCCTAGTAGAGCTCATAGGTAGTTTTATTTAAGATAGGTCTTACCATTGCCTTGTTGATGATGTAGCACGCAGTGCTTATAACCTCAGCTCAAAAGTATTTTGGTAGGGAGTTTTTGCTCAACATGGTCCGTGTCACGTCTATCAAAGTTCTATTCTTCCTCTCCACTACACCATTTTGTTGAGGCGTCCTTGGTGATGAGAAGTTATGCATGTATCCCTGCTCTTTGCAGAAACTGTTGAAATCATGATTTTCAAATTTACAACCATGATCACTTTGATTGGTGGTGATGAGATAGCCTTTGTCATTTTAGATTTTTCTACAAAATACTCGAAACTCCATCAAGGCATCACTTTTATTTGCTAAAAATAACACCCATGTAAACCTAGAGTAGTCATCAACGATAACAAATCTAAAAGATTACCCTCCTAGACTCGATGTCCTAGTGCGACCAAACAAATCGAGATGCAGTAGTTCTAAGGGCCGAGAGGTAGAAACAATGTTCTTTTTTTTGAAAGAGATGTGTGTTTGCTTGCCTTTTGCACAAGTCTCACATATTTTATCACTTTCAAATTTTAATTTTGGCAGCCCATTCACTAAGTCATGTCTAGACAATTTGGAGATTACTCCAAAACTAGCATGACCTAGTCTTCGGTGCCATAACCACGTATTTTCATGGTTAACTACCAAGCACATATCATCACCTGAAAGATAATCAAGATCAATAGTATATACATTATTGTTTCTTTTTTCGATGAACTTGATTTCATTTGTTCTTTTATTCATGACGAGGCAATGGGTTTCGTCAAAAATAATTTTAAAACCCTTGTCACAATGTTGGCTTATGCTTAAGAGATTATGATTTAAGCCCTTCACTAGTAGTACATTCTCAATCAAGGTTTCAGAATTCTTACCTACGTTGTCGATCCCAATGATTTTACCTTTGTCTTTTCCTCCAAAGACAACCGAGCCTCCATCCTTGTCTTGCAGCGTAGAGAACACCTTCCCGTCCCCTGTCATATGCCTTGAGCAACAGCTGTCCAGGTACCATTTGCTCCCCCTGGCTTCAAGGCATATATGTAAGATGCAACATTCTCATCCAATTATTTTTGGTACCCAAACTAATTTGGGTCCATTAGAGTTAGTCCAATTCTGCACATATTTTTCTTGATCCAAATAGCATGATTTCTTTGTGTATTTTGTTTGAACCAACAATTTGTAATAACATGACCAAATCTACCACAATGGAAGCAGTTTACATTTGAAAACCTTCTTTGGAATTTGTGTAGTTTAGGTTGGACATGTTTTGACTTTGTATGTGAGCACGACACACAATTGTTTTTTTTTCATGAACAAAAAGATGTTGTTATCTTGTGCTCAAAAGATTTTTTATTTTGGGGAATGTATCCCAAACCTTCTTTCTGGAAGTTAACTTTAACTCCCAACAAGTTGTCTAGGTTTTATTTGATTTTAACAAACCTAGATAAAGTGGACTGCAAGTCAGCTACTTCCTTATTCAAACTCAAGTTTTTCTTTTCAAGTTCCGAAACTGTGGATATCAGAACTTCTTTTTCACTTTTCAATTTTTCAAAATTTTTTTTCTATTTCAAACACTTTACATAATAACTCCTCTTTGATTTGTTCAACGTCTGAAATCATTTGTAACAAACTTTCTTTTTCTACTGTTAGTTCAAACCATTCTTGTTCAAGTTTTTTAAACTTAACATAAGAACCCTCGTGTGCTAAATCTTCGATTTTTTTCTTGAGAGTTTTATTTTCTAACCTTATTTTCTGTATTTTTTGTACAACTTTTCATACTCCGATTCTCATTGTTCATTTGAGATAAATTCGGGGTCAGAGTTTACCTCATTTGAATCATCTTCATGTGCCATGAGGCACAGGCTTTCCATGAGCTCCCCCAGCTCCTCTTCGGACTATTTGTCCTCTTCGTTGCTCCATGTGGCGACCGTGGCTTTGGGCTTCCGGAACTTCTCCTTCTTGAATTTTCTTTTTAAGTCTGGGCACTCTCCTCTCATGTGCCCGGGCTTCTTGCATTCATAGTAGATGACGTTGTTGGGCTTGCTCGGCTCCCCCTTGGTTTGAGCCGATTTCCTTGGCCCTGTTCTAAAATTTCCTTGAAATTTTTTATTCTTTCTTAAGAATTTCTTCACTTGACGGGTCAGCATGGCCAAGTATTCTTCCTCGTTACTTCCTTCGCTGGACTCTTCTTCTTGGGAGTCATCACCAGGCTGGTTGGCTTTCAAAGCCACCTGTTTCTTCTTCTTCTTCGACTCCTCCTCTGCACTTCGCTTGATGTTAATCTCATACATCATGAGTGAGCCTATGTGCTCGTCCAAAGAAAGTATGGACATGTTCTTAGAATCTTCAATGACTGTGGCCTTTGTGTGTCATGCGGGTGAAAGAGATCTCAACACCTTCCTCACTAGCTCGGAGTTGGTGTATTCTTTTCCGAAACTCTTGATACCATTAGTGATATCTATCAGTCTTGTAAACATTTCAGAGATTGTCTCTTCGGGCTTCATCTTGAAGAGCTCGTAATCTCTGATGAGTAAGTTTACCTTGGTCTCTTTCACCTCGGAGGTTCCTTCATAGATCAGCCAAAGTTTATCCCACATCTCCTTTGCGGAACTGCACATGGATACACGAGAAAACTCGTAAGGATGAATAGCACATTACATAATATTCATGGCATTAAAATTTACTGTGGATTTTTTAATATCCTCATGAGTCCATTTGTCTTCATCTTGGGGAAGATCGTATTGACCCTACTCCACAACCCTCCAGATCTCATATTCTTCGGCTCTAAGGAAAACATGCATTATGTTTTTCCAGTATAAATAATTTGAGCCATCGAAGTATGGAGGACGGTGGATGGAGTGACCCTCAGGCATCATCCCTTTGTTGGCAATTGATCTGGATCTCTCTAGATCGTTAGATCTATGAAAAATAGAGCCTTAGCTCTGATACCAATTGAAGTCCCGCGATCAATGACACCCAAGAGGGGGGGGTGAATTGGGTGATTACCTTTTTTAGAAAACTTTTACCTGATTTAAATAAATGTATTGAAAGGGCAACTTAGAAGCTCACATCTGAAATATTACATGTTAGATCTTTCACAAACTATCACACACAATAGTCCTTCGGTACTGGGTGGAGATATGAACCCAAAGATCATGCTCACGCAAGGTGTTATCGTCCTGACAAGACTGGCCTTGTCAGTTCAAACCCACCTTTCGATATACCAAAGATCTATTACAAAAACAATCGCTTGTGCTAGATCTGGATGATAAAACGCAGAGAAAGTAATATGCACGTACGATTACATAGAATGGGGGTAGAAGAAATGGACCAAACCACACAAGAGATGGCAATTTTTAGGTGGTTCAGATGTAACGCCTGCAACCTACGTCCACCCCTCACGATCCGTGAGGATTCACACACTATCTTGTAGAAATTACAAGATCAAACCACACACACACACTCGTATCAAGTTTAGAACTCCTACGATGATGCAGAGGCACCGACACACACACACACGGATCTGAAAGATCCACACACACACTTGATGTTCACAGATTTAGAAAAAAATACACACTTGAAGCTCAAAACAAATTAGATGAAGAGAAGAAATGAAAAGCTCAGATCTAGGTTCCCCCTGATTGAATGATGCAGATCCAAGACTTGATTCTTGATTCTTCAATTGAACACCACTTCTTTGACTTCAAAAAGATCTTGAAATGCTTGAGTCTTGATGAAGAATAGTTGGATGGTTCACTATTCATGTAGGTTTTTGTAGCAACTTTCTAACTCTCTTGATAGCCTCCCTTTGATCTCTTGGTTAATTAGGGTTTCTTGACCCATCACATGTTTTTATATAGCCTAGGGTGGTCAAGGGAGATGCCAATATAGCCTCCCACATTTTCTGGTAGATTTGGAGGCTTAGGGACTCAAAAGTCCAAAAGAAAGGCTTGCCCACGTTGTAGAGAACCAAAAGTCAACATTGGTGGCTTAGCAGGGGTCAGTCGACCAAAATCTGTCGGTCGGTCGACCGAACTCTGAGAATTTTTAGACGTTTCAGCGCTGGGAAAATTGGTCGACTAAAATAGGCCCATCGGCCGACCGAACTCTGTAACTTTTTAGAGTTTTGAGTTCTGGGGAAATTGGTCGATCGAACCAAGTGCATTGGTCGACCAAACTCTATAAAACCTATAAAAACACATTATTTAGCCCAGAAATCATGTCCATAATGAAAATCCTTGTATTGAGCCTCTTGTAGCAATTATTCGAGCTTCATTTAGGTCATTGCATTCATTTTGAAAGTTAAATCATTGGAGCATTGAAAGATCACGTAAAAAGAGTTTAGTCACCTTCTTATGTTCGCTCTTAAGCAAGCATACACGGCACGAGACCGAAAACAAGTCCAGGGTTTGCTATCATCAAAATCACCTAGAAAACTCAACATCTCTCTCTCTCATCATCATTTTCCCTGACGGCAGCAAAGCTGGTCCTCCCCCTCCGTCACTGGAGCACTCCCCCTTACCTCATCCTAGCTCCCCCACCATCATCGTTGCCCCCCGCCATCACCCACCCCATCTCTGCCACCGTCACCCTGATCCATGGGAACCCCTCTTTTTCTATCGCCACCATGAAGGCATCCATGGTAGCATCAAACTAGTTCCTGTACACGAGCCCCCATCCTACAATACGGGGAAGTCCTGACCGAACATGATGTAGTAAAGGTGGGCATGCGCCAAGGCGTTGGTATATGCAAAAAAGGGTTAGATGTTTGCCAGGAACGATGCCCCAGTTTGGGCCAAGAACACTAGGAGTGACCTCATGGTGGGGAGAGTCTAGGGTCGAAGGTGGCGGTTGATGAGAGGTAGGAGTTAGTGAGCACAGAGGCAGCGTGGACGGTCGATAGCTTGATGTCATCAGCGAGGCCCATGGCTTGTAGAACCCCGTGGAGATTCCACAAGGAAGGGATGGGGTATTGGGTATAGTAAGTCTGCTTCAATAGGATCTCATTACCCACAGCGAGGCACCAGACCTGGCTCACCAAGATGATGGTGAAGATGTTTGCCTGGTGCCACCAAGTGGCCCCATCGGGGGTCCCGTTGCTGAGGTCGGGGAGGGCCTCATTACGAACCTTGTAACGACCCAAGATCCAGATATCGGGTCAAACCCGATACCATTTGGATCCTACACTATCACCCACGAGCTGGGAAGCTCGGAAAGGTTCAATAGGTGTCACGGGAGCGTACAGAAATTTAAAATAAATGTAAAAATTAAAGTGCTGAAATTAAATTTTACATTTATACACCGATTTACACATTTTATACAATTCTAGTCCAGATATATACAAGTCTCAAAGGTATAGCTCAACAAAAGAAAAGTACAAAGCCTCGGGGACATACCCCAGCTAGCAAAAGCGAACGACGCTAAGACCTCAGACGCTGCTCAAGGCCTCCAACGATGAGGAGGCACGCCGACCTGAAAAAGAAAAGGGGTGAGCCTCATCTCATTGGCTCAGTATAGGTCCTGCGGATCCTCACGCCAAAAATGAAATAAATAGAGCAGCAAGTAATAAAATATAAAGGACAGTAAAGCAAGAAAAGTAGTAAGGCATAAAGAACAACACAGCACACACAAAGAAGTGATGAGGAACGAAGACGGAGCAGGTTGAATACTAGGAGGAGGTCACAGTTCTCCTGGAACCGCAACCACTAAAACACAGTCCCCTGAGTACCGCAATCTGAAGATAGTGGTCTCTGGGAGACCGCGATCTCAGAGCAGATCTGGTTTCAGGATAGCTTCGAATCTCCGATGATCACTCCTCCGAGGGCCGCAAAATAGGGCTATTTTCGTTCCTATCTTGATTGTATTACTCTGTTTTACCATTCCCCCTTCCCCTATATGTACCCGCCCTCTAATATGAAGAACAGAATGAAAGAATGAAATTTTAGCCATGGCTACGTGTTCTTCCTATTCATGGGATCCGGGTAAAAACCATAGTTCAGGATAAGACGGCTTGATCTGACCTCGGAGTTGGAAGCGCAAAGCTTTGAGTGCATCGTCCATGAGACGGGGTTGGGTGAGAGGCCCCATTCGAAGCCCTCATTTCCCCTCCACTACCCACCATCATTGCCGCCCCTCGCTCCCGCCACCATCTCCACGTTCCACCTCAAATCCCTCCTCCACCACCGTTTTCTACACTGGAGATGGAGTCGAGGATCTTGGTTGCATCGTCCCTGAGATGGGGATGGTTGAGAGGCCCCAACTGAGCCCCTCTCTCCTCCTCTAGGCACGTTTCCCCCTCATCCCACCTCCACCGCCGCCGCACTCAAACCGCCATCATTCCCCCATTATCTCCCTAGTAGATCTATAGTTAGCATTTAGCCCACCTCTTCTACCTCCTTCGCCTTCCTACCAGCCCCTTGCAGCCCTTGGAAGCCTCTGAACGTCTTCCACGGTCGCTGCCAGAACCCTAGGGCGAATAGAGCACTGTTCTAGACGGCCTCGGGTGTTGCAGAAAATTGCTAGAATGCGGTAGGTCGCAGGACCCCGACCATCAGGTCGCGATCCCCCAGGAGGCCGTGACCATGTTGGCCCCCCTCCGGGGTCTGCTCCGTGTGCCGGCTGAAGAAAGATGAAGACCCCCTTCCTCGTCCCACATCAACATGGTATCAGAGCTTAGGGAACCAGGTTGTTCCATCAAACCGAGATCCTGAACTACGAGGTTTGTGGTTGAACCTCCTCCACGCGTAGGAGAATGATGGGGAAGGAAGACGGAGCAGGCTGAATACCAGGAGGAGGTCGCGGTTCCACAACCACCAGAGCATGGTCCCCCGAGGACCGCGATCTGAAGATAGTGGTCTCTGGGATACCGCGATCTTAGAGCAGATCCAGTTTTGGGATAGCTTCGAATCATCGACGATCATGTTTCCGAGGGCCATAAAATAGGGCTATTTTCGTTTCTATCTTGATGGATTACTCGATTTTACCATTCCCCCTTCCCCTATATGTACCCCCCCTATATTATAAAGAATAGAATTAAAGAATGACATTTTAGCAATGGCTATGTGTTCTTCCCATTCGTGGGATCTGGGTGAAAACCCTAGTTCGGGCTAAGATAGCTCAATCCGACCTCGGAGTTGGAAGCACGACGCTTTGAGTGCATCGTCCCTGATACGGGAAGGGGGTAGAGGCCCCATTCGAAGCCCTCATTTCCCCTCCACCGCCCACCATTGCCGCCGCCCCTCGTCGCCGCCACGTTCAACCTCAAATCCCTCCTCCACTACCATTTTCTACCCTGGATACGGAGCCGAGGAGCTCGGTTGCATTGTCCCTGAGGCAGGGACGGGTGAGAGGCCCCAACCGAGCCACTCTCTCCTCCTCTAGGTGGCTTTCACCCTCATCCCACCTCCACCGCCGTGGCTCTCAAACCGCCACCATTCCCCCGTTATCACCCTAGTAGATCTATAGTTAGCCTTTAGCCCACCTCTTCCACCTCCTCGCCTTCCTACCAGCACCCTATAGCACTTGGAAGCCTCCGAATGTCATCCATGGCAGCCACCAGAACCCTAGGGTGAACAGAGCACCGTCCTGGACGGCCTGGAGTGTTAAAGAAAACTGCCAGAACGCGGTTGGTCGCAGGACCGCAACCATAAGGTCGCGGTCCTCTAGGAGACTGCGACCATGTTGGCCCCCCTCCGGGGTCTGCTCCAGGTGCCAACTAAATAAAGATGAAGACCCCCACCCTCGTCCAACAATAGAAGCACACTAAACTGCAAATTGCCTAAAGCCTGCACACCATCAGGATACCTTGAGTTCGAACACAACCCACGTAGAAGTGGAATCCTCGTAACATGGGCCACATAAAGCTGTAACGCAAAGACCTACCTCGGAACACCTCTCCTAGGACGCGAACACTAGAATCTAGGCTACCAGGTAGACCCTTAGTCGGTCTACGACAGAACATGGCTACTCACCCGGATAGGACTCTCAAAGATAGCAAAGAACCATGCCTCGATCATGAGTAGCAAGGACACTAAGCCGCGAAAACACTGAACCTCGTCAAAAGAAAACCTGAGTCGAAACCCCTCAGGTGACAGGAGCACTACCCAGTAGAAGCAACGCCGGATGCATCCACTAACATCTTAGTCCGTGCCCTGGTGTCTCCCTACTCACCCCAGGCGAAAACTGAGAGACACTAGGTACATAACCATAGAATAAGGACTAGCTGGGGTTGCGCTTGTCAGCACATGTTCGACGCCCCCAACCACGTGTGCACACACAGACTATGCGCTCTAAGTCGGGTCCTCTAGCTGGATTTCCCACCTTCCCGGACTTAGGCTGCAAAGACAAGGGCCCCAATGGTAACCAGCCTTAAAATCGTCACACCGAGAAAGCTCTCCACCACTCCGAAGTTGGTCTGTATATGCGTGTGTAGGAAAGCTACGACTAGTGGGAAAAGTCATTGAAGGTGAGAACTCGCTGAGAAAATGGAAACCACCGAAATACCACTGATTTGAACGTAACTCAGCGTACACGTGTAACATGACACGATGCAGCTATAGATATAACACAAAACCCTAGAACCTCTGACTGGGTGACTACTCTGCGGACTGTCGATGATACCGGCAGAGACAGGAACCACCAACACGTGCAACGCAGAAAGACCGAACCATGGGTTTACAGGGTCTGTGCGTCCAACCCACTGGCCTCCCACAGCGCTGTGGCCACCACCCTGATGCATAGGCAGCCAACTCAATGGCCACCCAGTAGGCCTGGGCAGCCAAAGGGTTGGCCGCCCAGCACATTGGTCCACAGTGCCTGGGCGGCCCAACTAGTGGCCGCCCAGCACTGGCCTGGGCGGCCATCACCCTGGCCGCCCACACACCTAGGCGGCTAGATCTTTGGCCACCTAGAGGAGCATGACCTTGGGCGGCCACCACCCTGGCCCCCCAGCACCCCTGGTGGCCAGAACCCTAGCCGCCCAACTAGGCTATTCCCAGAACAGGGTCCCCTCGGGCGACCACCCCCGGAGGTTCATTCCCATGCTTGTTGTTCCCACATTGGGCTCAGAAAACTCCGACATGCGTGGGCACTCACCCACGACCGCAATGGCATGCACGAAACTCAATTTAGGTGAATCAATCCAATCTCATGCCCAAAACATGCATTTTCTCCCAAAAGCGGTAAGCCCCGTTATATCACCCAAAACACGACCGTATGAAGGGAAAACACGGGAAATGTAGCGAAGGTCCATCCCCTACCTTTCGCGAAGAAAACCACTGGGAAAAATGCCACGGCCGCATGAGTCAAACCCCGTTTACGTGAGAATGCCATGCTGCGCCACCAACTCCAGCTCCTCACATCCATCCCCGCCGCTCACGATCCGCGCCGTCCCCCGGTCTCTGCCACTGCCGCCGTCCGTCGACCACTGAAGAGGTGGAGGGAGAGAGGGAGAGAAAGCGAGAGGGTGAGAATGTGAGAGCACGATAGTGAGGGAGAGAACGGTGAGGGGGGGTTTATTAGGGTTTAGTTTTTTTATTTTTTTATTTTCCATTTTTTAACTCATATTAACTCCAAAAATTCCTGAAAAATAAAACCTATTGCAGAAAAATTCCAGGAAAAAGCAAGGCTGCTCCACTTGCCACCACATACTCATAAAGACCAACAAAACACCATCCGAGGTTCTGAATATCCAAAATTAAAGTCTGAAACCTACTCGGACACGATCTGCAACCCGCAGAAGAAGATCCAAGAAACCCAGGTCCAGACAGACCTGCCTCCTTAAAAGAATTTCATCCTCAAAATTTAGAACGATGTACAGAACTCCATGGGAAGCACTCACCCAACGGGCCATACCAGATGTGACACCACTTTGGGGGTGATAATCACAAGACCGAAGACCCCTCGGACCTAGCAAGCAAGCGATGCAATAGACTGGCAACTTCCCTCGAGCGGACTCACCCGCGTAGCGCGCACCCGGGTCCGTAGGTGGACCGGCGATGGGGATGAGGGTCTGAGGTTGGACCTTGAGATTCCAGGGGGTTGGCTAGCTTAAGATTGAACCCCCAAGGGTCCCGGGATGCCTACTCTCAAAGGCGGCCAGCACGCCGAGGGCGTGGGATATAATGGCTCTCTCGTAACTGGCCCGCGATAGTCGCTCAATTTTAAGCAAATTCGGGATCGGGCACTCTCTCACCGCCGACGAAAGTAAGATGTAATACTAATTAAGAAAATGAAAACCAGCAAAGAGAAGTTTTCTAGTATTGCTGGAGAGAAGTGGTTTTCTCTATTGATTTAATTCCGGGAGTGACACCAGTTTCTAAAGCTCCATATCGGATGTCTACCATGGAAATGAAAGAATTAAAGGATCAATTATTGGAATTACTGGAGAAGGGGTTTATCCGACCAAGTACTTCACCTTGGGGAGCCCCGGTTCTCTTTGTTAAAAAGAAAGATGGTTCGATGAGACTATGTGTTGATTATCGGCAATTGAATCAACTCACCATCAAGAATAAATATCCTTTACCGAGGATTGATGAATTATTCGACCAGATTTCCAGAGCTCGATATTTCTCAAAGATCGACCTTCGATCTGGTTATCATCAATTGAAGATCAAGGAAAGTGATATTCACAAGACGGCATTCCGAAGTCGGTATGGTCATTATGAGTTCACCGTTATGCCTTTCGGCTTAACAAATGCGCCTGCCGCATTTATGCAATTGATGAACAACGTATTCAGGCCATACCTCGATCAATTTGTGGTTGTATTCATCGAAGACATTTTGATCTACTCCAAGTCCAAGGAAGAACATGAAGAACATCTCAAGAAGGCCCTTCAATTATTAAGAGATAACAAGCTTTATGCCAAATTAAGCAAGTGTGATTTCTGGTTGGAGGAAGTTTCTTTTCTCGGTCACATAATTTCCCGGAACGGTATCGCCGTCGATCCTTCAAAGGTCGAGGCTGTAAAGAACTGGGAAAGACCTACTAGTGTGACGGAAATCCGAAGCATCTTGGGATTGGCTGGATATTATCAAAGATTTATCAAGGATTTCTCAAAGATCGCAGTATGTTTAACAAGATTGACAAGGAAGGAGAATCCTTTTATCAGGTCCGAGGAATGCGAGAAAAACTTTCAAACTTTAAAGGATTGTCTGACGATTGCTCCTATTCTCACATTACCTACGGAAGGAGGAGGATTTGAAGTATATGCTGATGCATCTGGAATTGGCCTAGGTTGCGTATTAATGCAACATGGCAAGGTCATAGCTTATTCCTCATGGCAATTGAAGAAGCACGAGGAAAATTATCCCATACATGACCTAGAACTAGCAGCTGTGGTCTTTGCTTTGAAGATCTGGCGACATTACCTCTATGGCGAAGCCTTTACGGTGTATTCTGATCACAAGAGTCTCAAATATTTATTCTCTCAAAAGGAGCTCAATATGAGACAAAGACGGTGGTTGGAATATTTAAATGATTTTGATTTCTCTATACAATATCATCCCAGAAAAGGCAATGCCGTAGCTGATGCACTTAGCAGGAAGCCGATGGCTTTATTATCGAGCATGATGGTTAAAGAATGGCATCTACTTGAGCAAATGGCCAACTTAAACCTCAATATGGAGGAGAAGGAAGGCGGAGTCTTTATTGCAAATATTCGACTCCAACCCGAGTTATTCTCGGAAATCAAGGAACGGCAAGTTGATGATCCGTTGATCGTGGAAATTAAAGACAAATTAGATCAACGACCGGATTTCCTTCTAGCTAATGATGGAAGGCTATTATTCAAAGGAAGAACTTGTATACCCGATTGTTCTACTATCAAGGGTAAAATCCTAGAGGAAGCACATCGGTCAAGGTACACTATTCACCCCGGTGCTACAAAAATGTACCAAGACCTCAAGAGAACATTCTGGTGGCCGAATATGAAGAGAGAGGTAGCCGAGTTCGTAAGTCGATGCTTGGTATGTCAACAAGTTAAAGCCGAGCACCTCAAACCGGCTGGTAAACTCAAGCCTCTCGAAATACCGGAATGGAAATGGGATAGTATCGGTATGGACTTCATTGTTGGATTACCGAAGACCCGAAGTGGTTTCGATGCTATATGGGTAATTGTGGACCGGTTAACCAAGTCTGCTCACTTCTTACCTATCAAGATTAAATGGACCGTGGATGTTCTAGCCGCCTTATATATCAAGGAGATCGTAAGGCTGCACGGTATTCCAAGCTCTATTATTTCGGACTGAGATCCGAGATTCACCTCTCATTTCTGGAAGGGTTTACAATCGTCTATGGGTACTAGACTAAGGTTTAGTACGGCTTTTCACCCTCAGATGGATGGACAAACCGAGAGGATGAATCAAATTATTGAAGATATGTTGAGAGCCTGCATGATTGACTTCGGTGGTAGTTGGTATGAACACTTACCGCTGACTGAGTTTGCTTATAACAATAGCTATCAGTCGAGTATTCAAATGGCACCATTCGAAGCATTATATGGCCGAAGTTGCAGATCGCCTCTATGCTGGAGCGAGGTTGGTGACAAGGGATTGCTTGGTCCTGACATTGTACAAGACACAACCAAAAAAATCCAGTTAATACAAGAAAGGCTAAAGGTCGCCCAATCAAAGCAAAAGAGCTATGCCGACAATCGGAGGAGAGACGTTGAATTCCAAGTGGGGGAGCATGTCTTCTTAAAGATCTCACCCACCCATGGAATTAGAAGATTCGGCATCAAAGGAAAGTTAAGTCCGAGATTTATCGGCCCTTTCAAAATTCTGGAGAGAATCGGCGAGGTAGCATACAAGCTGGCCTTACCTCCTCAACTGGCCGGTGTACACGACGTATTCCATGTATCCATGCTAAGGAAATACGTCTATGATCCTTCACATGTGATTCAATTTGAAGAATTGAAACTCCAAAAGGACTTATCATATGAAGAAAGACCGATCAAGATACTGGATCGAAAATTACACCAACTGAGAAATCGGGCCATACTGATGGTGAAAGTCCAATGGAGCAAGCGTGGGTTCGAGGAAGCAACCTGGGAATTGGAAGAATCCATCCAGAAGAAATACATGGATTTAATCTCAGGTTAGAAATTCGACCCTTCTACTCGAATTTTTGATTTTTAGTTGTATAATATAAATTTGGAGGACCACATTCTTTTAAGTGGGGGAGGATGTAGAAACCTGATAATTAAAAATGAGAAATAAGTTTCTAAATTTTATTATGTAATTAAAATTTTCATGAAATAATCAAATTACATTTTTCCTATATGAAATAAGCTAGTTTATTGAATTTACTTGAATTAACTAGAAGTAAATAGATATTAAGTATTTTAAACCTTAGATAAATCATAGTAAGCCCAATTAAAGTCCAAATAATGGACTAGGATCACAATTGGCCCATTGGATAATCCAAAATGGGCTAGATTAATAGATTAAAGGATTTATTAAAGGTTAAATTGACCTAAATTCATAACATGTGTTTAATATGATATTTAAGGGATTAAAATAACCCCATTTCTAGAAGATTGACTCAAGAATCAACCCTTACCTAACAGCCCACCTTAGACCAGCCGTTTTTACATTGTTTTCACACCTAAGATGGGCTAGATTAAGAGGAGAAATGGCATTTTTCTTCTAATTCGGACTTAATGGGTTTGGTGGAATTAGGTGAGGAATCTTGACAAATTTGGCCAAGTTTTTGTTATAAATAAAACCCCATTCGACCCTCAAACCATCCCTGGAGGTTAAGTATACGCTTCTGCGAAGATTGGTGGAGATTTGAAGGAAGATTTGGAATATCAAAGGGTTTTCTTATATTTGGAGATATTTCTTTAGATCCGTCTAAAGGTAGGTGTCTCTCAGGCTAAACTCTAATTAAAACATGCTGTCTTGTGTATTTTTCTGTCCTCTTTCCATTGATAGCTCATTTATTAAATTCTGTTCTGAAATGAGCAAGTTAGGATCATTTGATTGGAGGGGTATTCCCGTTTTTTCATCAGGTCCAGAACGTGCTATACCTCAGTAGCGCGTTCTGAACGCGCCTGCCCGACCCAGCGCGTTAATACAGACCCCGCCACTTTTACCAAATTTTTAAAAATACACATATAATAATCTACTGTAATTTTTAAGGTCGCGCTATATATTCCTAGCGCGTTCTTCAAGAACGCGCTAGGTAATGCTAGCACGTTCAGACATATGACCCCAGATGATCAGGGGTCAAAAATATAACACTGCTGGTATATTTATAAATATATATAAGGTAATTATATATATATATAAGATGTTATATATGTAGTACGGTTCATTGGAACCCCATCTTTTGTCTAGTTTTCAAAATAATATAAAATATTTATCTATTCTAGATCGCGCTAGGATAGGGGAGCGCATTCTTCCAGATCGCGCCAGTTCCCTATAGCGCGTTCTAAAAATTTTTCAAAATATTTTCAGTGATCAAAATATAATATTTTGAATATATTTACGGTATTTATATATGCTATATGAACGCGACCCTGAGCTATAGCGCGGTCATAGACAGTAACATCTTTTTAGCCTATAACTATTCTATTCTTTATCATAATAATGTTTAAAAATTATTTCAGAATGTAGAAAGTTATTTTCTGTCATATTGATGTATAAAAACTACTTTCAGCATGTTACATCTATTTTCTTATCATATGACATATTAATGTATGATTAAAAGCTAATATCTAAACTCATGATTTCAATTCATAAGTATATATGTTCTTTACTAAAAGTCATTCTTTACTAAAAAATGATGTTTTATGATTCTGAGATCATGCTAAGATATTTAAAAAAATTCTAATAAAACTACTATCTTAAATTTTCTTCCTACTTACCGTTCATTTTTGAACTCCACGACTTAATGTCGTTAAACATGATGCCTTAAATTGTTATCTACTTTTCTTGCAACTTCTGAAATTTTGTCAAATCTGTGCTTATTACAAACAACATATTCTTGAAAATCATTGGCCATATACATTAAAGTGGATGTCTAAACGTACTTGGGATCTTCGGATCCATATGACTCAATGCCTGGCATTAATGGGGCCCGGTCTGGTCCTGGGGGGAGCGCCCGAAAGTACTTGTGCCCATGGGAGTTGATTGACCAACGGTGTGGCATTGCACCGAAGTGCATGATAGATTTACTTGATACGGAATTCCACTACTCGTGCTTGTTTACTTGTTTACATGATTACTTGAAAAGTTACATGAATTACTTGACTTACGTGAAATGGCCAATTACATGAAATTCTTTACTTGTTCAAAGTCATTACTTAGAAATTCATCTTGATATCATGTAATCTCAATTACTTGGAAATTCTATTCATGTTTATACACTTCTCGATACAAGTTAGAAAATTGTTTAAATTGTTAATACTTAAAGCATGCCTGGTTCTTAGAGATATAAAATCATACTGAGCTTTTAGCTCACCCTACGTTTTGGTTAATTGTTGCAGGAAATGAAAATGAACAAGGGAATGGACAAGAGTGAGAGAGTGATTTTCCTTTTTACCTAGGTTTATGTAGATCATTAGTGTTTTTACGAGAATGATGTACTTTGGGATTGAAAGTTTGTAATTACCTTTATGGCTTATCAATTAGTGTTGTAAACTTCATTTTGATAGAATAAAGGTACCATTTTCCCATTCATTTCTGCCTTTAGAAATAAAATTGTACATGCTCTGATTGACACGATTGTTTATGACTCGTCGCGCCCTCGATATTCTGCGTCAGGGCGTGACAGTACGCGTAGCAGCACTCGAGCTACATCGGCTTCCCTCTAGCTCGGAGACAGTCTGGAGTCTCCGTTCTGAGTCCCATCATTTTTAGTATTTATTGGGTTTTTATTTGGAATGTAATGTGTGCTTATTTGGGTTTAATAGAGTGTAATTAGGAGGAATAAATGGGTTTTCTTGTAAAAAGGGGCCACCTAGGTCTCGCGGGCCCCCTCACCCTCCTCCCTATTGGGCCACCTAACTTCTAGGGACCCATAGGGGCTGGCCCATTGTCTACCTTGGACATTGGACCAATGGACCAAGGAAGGGAAATTCGATTCCCCTTCTTTAAGGGGGGCGCCCCATCTTTTGGCCCTATTAGGCAAAGTTTTTTATTTAGTTTGACCTCATGGGAAAAAATGTCTTTTGGCTTCCCCAAGGTACCCCTCACCCACCCTAGATCTAAGGGTAGTATGAGTCATTTACCATGGGTGTCCATTTCATATAAAAGCTTGTATTTTTCTATTTTCACCACAATTAATGAAAGAATTCAAGCATTTTTGTCCAAGGAGCCAAGGGCCGCCCCCTCTCTCTCTCCTCTCCCTCCCCTTGCAGCTGTGAAGGTTGCCTTTGAGGTGTGACACCTCCCTCTATCAGTGTGTGAAGCTATCCGCCGCCGCCGCCATCGAGCCGCCGTTACACCGCCACCACCGTTGCTGGAATTTTGTCCAACTCAGGACAACTAGCCAACTCCAAAATTTTAGGTCCCAGATCCTAGATCTGACGAGGCTAAAATTTTCAGGGTGAGTTCCCAAGGTTCATCCCACGTCCCACCTAAATTTTCAGAATTTCCCCACTTCATTTTCCTATTTTCCCATTTAGATTCCCACAGCCCTCGAGATCTGCCCCTGTGCAGTCTTGTGTTCCAGCAACCAAATCTTTCGCCCATGATCCCCCCTTTTCGATTTCAGAATGATCTGAAATTTGAGCTGGGAGTTCTTTCCACCAAAGCCATCGTCCATAATTTTTTTTGTGATTTTAGAAATTTTATTTCCCATCCAAAAAAACACAGTCTTTTCCTAAATATGTGTTGCCCCCTACAGTCCAGATCCGACCCATCTCTGTTAGAAAATCTATTTTCCCTATCAAACCTCCATCCAAAATTACAAAAAAAATATCCACTTCTTTCTTACTTCTTCCTCTAGCTTCCATAAAAATCCCATCACCCAGATCCAAGGTTTCAGCCGCGGTCAACGCCCTTTCTCAGGTAGATCTCAGTCTGCTCGGCCAAATCTGAGATTGAGAACAGTCCCCTTTGAAATTCCACCATGGAAAGTACAACCCCAAAAAAGGGGAAAAGGAAAAGAGATAAGGGCTAGAACTCCCTTATTAAGGCGCGGAGACCCTGATTACAAGGAACAGTTTACAAAAGAAGCGGAAAATTAGGAGGTGGAGTGAGGACTAAAGCCTCTAAAACAATGGGAGAAAGGGCAAATGCCCAAAACAATGGATGTGGAAGAAGTTGGGTCAGACCCAGAATTAGGAGGAATCAGAAGAAGAAATTGGTAGATGGAAAGAGGTGGATCCGAAGGGTCCGGAGGCAGAGGAGGAGAATCATGATAGGAGGAATCCGGAGGCTCCGGAGGAATATTGAAAGAAGGGATGCGATGCCCTGGGAAGAAATAGAGAAAAAAATGATGGAAAAGGAAGAAAAAAATGAAAGATGTGATGTCCTGGAAAATCAGAAAGATGAGTCGAAGGAAAGATGGAGGGTCCGGAGGAAATGTAGGGAGAAAATGGAAAGGGCCGCGATGCCCGAGAGATAAGTCCGGAGGTTCCGGAGGAATGAAATCAAGAGGGAGAAGATGGAAGGGGGCGTCGTGCCCGGGGGAAAGATAGAGAGAATCAGATGGAGAATACGGAGGTTCCGGAGGAATAACCGGGAAAGGGGCGCGATGCCCTGAAAGGACAAGGGAAGAATCCGGAGGTTCCGGAGGAAGCATATAGAAAGGGGCGTGATGCCCTAGGAAAAGACGGAGACAATCAGGTGGAGAATCTGGGGGTTCCGGAGGAGGAAGGTGGAAAGGGGCGCGATGCCCGAGGGGAAAGTCCGGAGGTTCCGGAGGAATAGAATCAGAAAGGGCGAGATGCCCAAAGAGGAGGAATAAGACTCCTGGAGGTTCCAGGGAAGTAGCAGGAAAGGGGACGCGATGCCCCAAGGAGAGTGGACAAAAGGATGAAGATGAATAAGATGGGAAATGCGGAATATCCGGAGGTACCGGAAGGCGGGGAAGATACGGGTTTGGAAACCCGGGAAGCAGGAGGTGCAAATGTATGTAAAATGATGGATGTAATGAATGCAGTGAATAGAATGAATGCATGACAGAAGACGGAAAACAAGAAGAAGGTGAAGGGTGAGAAGGAGAGGTCCTCCTCTTTCCCCTGGGAGTGGCCCATGAAGGAAAAGTGATTGAAATGGATATGGATGAAGTTGAATGAACAAGAGTGGAAGATATAGGGGACGGCCCTTTAAGACAATTGCCCCTCCACGACAGTGAACATGTACGACCAATCGGCCCAATAAAGGAAGCTTCAATAAATGACAATCCCCTTGGAAAGCGAAGATCAATAAGGTGAGGGAGTCGTAGAGTTGGAACATGAAGCATCACCATGCCCATTGATGGTGATGAATACGGAATGTTGAATAAAATGGGCATTCGCCCCTTGTAAATGAATTCGGAATTCGAAGGTTTGAACAAAGGGTGCCCTGCCCGGCCTTCAAACGGCGTCAACGCTTGGCATCTATTGAGCAACGGCGATGACTTGGCTTCTTCGACCATGCTTGGCACAATAACCCGGATTGGCATCCGGTAAATGAATTCTTGCATCTTGAATGGCACAGTCGTGGCCAAAGTCTTCTTGCCCGGCTCTTGCTTATCCTTGGCGTAAGTAGCTGCAGAAGCACGCCCCTTCCGAGTAACAAAGGGAGGTGAGGCGAAGGCGGAAGGCTCCGTGGATGGTGGAGTTATATTGGAAGGTGTTGGCAAATGGGTGAATAGGGGCGGAGGTTCAAACACGTCGAGTTTCTCCCCTTGCTCGGAAGCAGTCGGGATTGGCTCGGGTGCAAAAAGTGGTGGATCCTGCTCAGGACTAACCATGGGTAAAGGCGTAAGGCTATATGGTGGAGGAATAGGCAATGTGGGTTGAGGCGGTGGTAATGGTAGGTCAATTGGAGGAGGTTCAGTGGTAGGCTTGGCGTAGGCCGATGTGGAGGTTAATGACTTAATAGGTGGAGGTTTTATAATGGAAGGCTCAGCGGTGGCTAATGGTGTGAAGGTTGATGGTATAGTGGATGTAGGTGTAGTTGGTGGAGGGTTAATGGAAAAGGGGGACTCAAAATGTGCCGGTGTGGGTGATTGAAGTATCGACCCATCATCGTAACACCAGTTAGTCTCATAAATGGGGGTTGGATCGGGGACGGTGGCTTCGTCCTGAGCAGGGGGTTCATCAAATGATAGTGGGGGGAGCGGGAAATTAAGGAAACTCAAAAGGGGTGCCTGCGGAGCTTCATCATCATATACCGGCTCGTATTCTTCAATTGCCGGTTCTTGCTCGCTTGGAATATCAACGCCGTAGTCGTCCATCCTATCCTTCCATTCTCTCTCCATCTTTGTAATCTCATCCAAAGCGGCATGGAGAGGATTGACTGGAGTAGGAGGAGCCGTGACCCTCTTTATTTGTTCCTCCATCGAAATAATCTTATCGAGGAGAGTTTGCTGGAGGGGTGTGACTTGAACAACCGAGGGTTGGCAGGGCCTTGAAGGAGGAGGGGCCGCATAAAAAGGCCGTGGAGGGGAGTTGACGGGATGACCCGTAAAAGAACCCGAACGGGCCGGGTTGCAAGGAGTAAATGGGCCTTGGGGCCGTGAGGGAGGAGGAATAGAAGGAGGCGGGTGTCGGACCACCCGAGGAGGAGTGTGAATAGGAGGAGATGGGTAATGGGCTACCCGAATAGGAATAGAAGAAGGAGATGGGTGATGGGCCACCCGTGTAGAATTGGAGGGAGATGGGTGATGGGTCACCCGAATAGAATTGGAAGGAGGTGGGTGATGGGCCACCCGTATAGAATTGGAAAGAGGGGGAGATGCATGAGATGTACCCTCAACGGCAGCCTTAAGGGCTTGGATCTGTTGAGGGGTAAGATGATCTAATGCATGGATGATTCGAGAGACCTTCTCGTCATTGGGAGGAGACGGTCCCGAGGGAATAGTGGCCTGAAATTGAGTAGGTGGACCATGGGAATGGACATTGCCCGTGGGTCGGGCATGACCATAAGAATGAGGACGTGGCCCTTTGAAAGAATGGTGAGAATTTTGATGAACATGTTGAAATTGAGGATTATAAGATGTGCTAGATTGTGCATCCTCATGAACATTAATTGAATTGAACATGTTATTTTGTCTATCAAAGTAAGCCATTCAAGCAGTTTAATGTGCAAACAATTTGCAAAGAAACACACAAGTTGTGATGGTTACCTTGATTTTTGATGTTTGAACCTTGGTGAATTAATGATTTTATGCAAATTGATATGATTCACACAAGGGGAGGAACCTAGTTTCAAAATGAGATTTAACTCCAGTGCCAACTAGGAACACTCTCTCACCACGTATAGGCCAACTAATTCGGGACTTCGAAAGGGTACAACCTGCCCGGCGTCCGTGAGGGAATCCACGGGTGCGGTGACTTATGGAGGCTTGGTTTAGGAACTTCCAATCCAAAGAGACGGAATGCTCAATGGAGGGTCCTTCCTTCACCAAGGGGGTGTGTGGAATCCTAATGTAGAGAGAGGAGGTCTCTCAAACCAAATGCAAGGATGAATGCAACGCTATGGAAGAAAAATCTAAACTAGCACAATAAAAGGAAAATAGATGAAAGGAGTGAATATACAACAGGAAGTATACAATGATGCAACCAGAGAAGATGGCAATCAGAACCCCGACAGAGGATGTAGGTGAATATATCCTCTGGTGATTATCGCGCTATATGTCCACAGCGCGATCTACAGAAGGCGCTATGGACACATAGCGCGATACTCGACAGTGGGAAGGGCTCAAAATCCAATAAACACACACACTGATATACTGATAAGCAAGAAACAAGAAGAATGCACATGGTAGCACAAAGTGTCCCACCGTGATCGCCAATTTGTAGATGCTAAATTTATGATTAACCCCCAAATTGATAAAAGATGATATTATTCAGACAATATATAGCACCCAATTAATGACACAAATAGGAGGAAATCACATGCAATAATTAAGATCCGTGATCGCCACTGAGGCCAGAAACATGCCAAACCATAAGAAATTAGGATAGGGGCATGCTACATACCTCAGAAATTCATGAGGACCAGCTGTGGGCCTGGAGATTAACGCGCTATATATTCCTAGCGTGTTCTTCAGGTCGCGCTATCTTCGTATAGCGCGATATCAGACAGGTAGCGGGGTTTGTTTGGATCCGTTCCTTCCTTGCTCCAAGGCCGGCCAAGGTGCAAGGGCTCCACGTATCAATCTTCTAGTGCCTGCAAACAATCATAAATAATAAACAGAAGGCCCATTAGATCGAGATTTGAGTAGAATCTACCCCTATTCTTAATCAAAAGCATGTACAAAGGGGGGCTCGATTACCTGGGGGTTTGGTGTTTTTAAACCCCTATGGATGGGCAAAAGATAGGTGTGGTGTGTGTGAATGCATATATTTTGTAAAAGGAGTGTTTTGAAACCAGGATGCAATGCTATGCAAAGATTAAAAATCCGGATGTTTGGGAAAAGAAAGATGAACGAGGAAGAATACTAGAAAAAGCCCTAAATACTCCCTTGAATGTGCGAGGAGCGAGGATTTGTTGTTTGTGCACGAAGTACTTCCTCCTCCTCATCAATAACTCGAGTTGCATCCCCCTCAAACGACGGCCAAAGGGATGAATTTATAGGAAGAAGATCGAACACAAACCCTAGGTCGGAGTTTGATTCAATCCGATGACTCGGCGGCTCAAATCGAGGTAATATTGCCGATTAATGAGGGGGAAAGACTCCTGATAGGTTTAGAAACCTTCTTGGATAAGGAACACAGTCAGCAACTTACCCAATAAGGCCTCCGAATCGAAATAAGGGAGTCCGGCCTGGAGAGGGACTCTGTCTGATAAGGCGCTATACTTCCATAGCGCGATAATGAAGAACGCGCTATGGAGATATAGCGCAACAAGTAAAGGCCCATTAAATGGTATAAAAACGGAGAAAAATCCATTGGGCAGTCATTTAATCAAATGTTGAAGGAGAGTAACACCCAAAATTGATGTCATAATGATCAAATGTCAAGAAATAACAACTGATCAAAGGATAATTTCAATTAGATCCACAACGTGCTATGAACAAGAAAGCGATAAGAACAAATAGCGCGGGAATGCCAGACTCGAGACGAGATCCAAGGTATGGAATTGAAGCATTGGGCCAAGAAAGGGGAAGAAATCCCAGACAATCAACCAATTAAGGATCAATTGGGGCATCGACTAGGAGAACAAAGAAAATGCTCAATTTATCGGCTAAAATTGGGTGTCTACACATACGAGTGGTCCCACCAGGGAGTGGTGGCGAGGCTACCCCAAAAAATAGTTTTAAACTGGTTTCTGTTGGGCCCCACATCCTACAGCCAGAGTCCGACGGAGGGAAAAACCAGTCAGAGGGCCAGACCAGGGACGCGCGGTCTACGTGTGCACACGTGGTTGGGGGCGGTTGGACCCGCGCTATGGAGCACGACCCAAGCTAATCGATTTCTTTGTGGTTACTAGTACGATGTCCCCGTTGTTGGGTTCGGTGCAAGTATTCAGAGGGGGGGGTGAATGAATATGCCCCTTAAAAAACTTCGCCCAAATTAAGATCAGAATGCTAACAAGACGATTTAGACAAAATATAGCTCAATTAGAATTTCGCTCTCTTGACAGATTAAAAACACTCTAAGAAAAACTGGTCAACTCTTCTGCTCAACCAGAAACCAAATACTTAGAGCGCCCCTATGCAATCATCTAGCGACAGCAAAAACATATAGAGAAATCAAACCACTGCACAGCTAATTTTTTAGGTGGTTTGGTCCTTCAGACCTACATCCACCCCTCACTCCCAACCGGAGTGAGGCTTCCACTAGCACAAGCTAGAACGCAGACTCAGTCTACAACAGGTGCTGCCAAACAGCATGACCAGGGGAACAATCTCCCCTCTTCCTCCAACCGGAGGGACACCCCAAGTGACTCCCAGCCACTTGGAAACCAGAAACCAAAGTCTCTCTTCCTCCAGACCAGGAGGGAACCCGCCAGTGACTTCCAGTCACCAGCAAACCAGAGATCGAAGACCTCTCTTCCTCTAAACCAGGAGGGACCCCTGGACTTGCAACCCACAAGCCCAGAACCGGAGGACCGATCCTCCCTTCCTCCAAACCGGAGGGAACACACAAGTGACTTCTAGCCACTTGCAAACCAGAGGTCGCAGACCTCTCTTCCTCCAGACCAGGAGGGACCCCTGGACTTACAACCCACAAGCCCAGAACCGGAGACAAGTCTCCCTTCTCCTGAGTCCATAGGAGGAACCCGACCTCAGTCCAGAGGATCGGAAGAACACAGTAAATCAGATCAAATAAAAGGAAAAATAAGAAACAAAAATAACACAGCAAACACAAGCTGTAAATGAAAGAACATCAGATGTGGCTCTCATGGAGCTGACTGGCCTGGATTTGGTCCACGGTCCAGTAGACAGATCTTCAGTAGCTTCTTCCTTCTTCTCCTTGAACTCTCTCTCTCTTCTCTGCTCTCTTCTTTCTTCTTCTGCTCTCTTCTCTCTTTTTCTTTCTCGATCTCTCATGAGCTCCCTCTCCTTCTCTTTTTCTTCTGTCGGTCTCACTCTCTCTCTCTTCACTCTTCTTCTTCTCTTCTGTTGGATCGAAGTCTCTGCACTTCTGCTTTTTCTTTCTCCACTTCGATCAGTCTTCTTCTGTGGAAGAAGGCTCGTATATATAGCAGCAGCAGCAGCAGCCAGGGTGCGTGTGGTCTCCACATTTCCCGCCCTAAGAATTCGGACCACGTGGCAGCATCCAGCAGGCTGTCAGTACACGTGTCCTCATCTGGGCACCTCGTCCTTCCTTGGATCACGTCCCTTCATTAGGCTTCACGAAGATTCCCTATTAGACAGAGAACAAATTATCAGTTAAGTCTAAACCCTGTACAGTCTCTGAAGAATACAACACATTGTATAGACTTCAGTTTAAAGCCAACGTACAGACATTACTGTATGGACTTTACAAGATAAATAGCAATGTATAGACTCTTCAATCGACAGGCAGACAATGTATATACTTGCTCAGTGTATGGACTTGATTGAACGAACATGCAATGTATATACTTGCTCAGCCTGAGGCAATGTCTAGACTTAAACCATGGTGCATGCAATGCAACGCAGATACAGACTGTGTAGACTTTGGCAAAGGCATGAGACGTTCCCTAAGATGATGAAGTCTGTATAGACGTTACAGTGAATGGATGCTCAGTGAGACGCAAGTTGAGACGATGCAGTGTACAGACTTCATGTAATGCATGCAGACGTTGAACAATAGAATGTATAGACTTTCCAATGTCTAGACTTGCAGATGTGAACGACACAATGTATAGACTTCAGGTGTGAAGACATTGTGAATGCAAATGCAATGTTCAGACTTCATTGTATAGACTTGGAGAACTTGAATCAATGTGCATACTTGGAATGCCTGAAGACCAGTGTATAGACTTCAACTCAAACATGCATAATGTATAGACTTTGTGAAACGTGAATGCGATGTACAGACTACATGAGACGATGGACGATGTATGGACTTGGCAAAGACGCTAATGAAGACGGTCCAATGTGCAGACTTAGCCGTTGCAGACTAGTCCAATTGAGACGCTGGGAAAGACGGTCCACTGTCTAGACTTGCGATGCCTTCGTCGAATGCATGCTACAGTCCAATGTATGGACTTAGAAGAATGATGCATGAGACGCTCAATGAGACGCTCAATGAGACGCTCAATGTATAGACTTTGAGCTTGCTATGCAGTGTATAGACTTAGAGCATAAATGCCATGATGCAATGTATAGACATGCTATAAGACGCAGAATGAGACGCTGAAGTCTGTATAGACTTTGCTCAAAGCCTTAGATGCTAACAGAGACGGACCAATGTACAGACTTTAAACGCAATGTATGGACATTGCATAGACGATGCATGAGACACAGACACTGTGCAACAACAGTGCAGTGTATAAACTTATGGACTTTGAGTGTGTGCATCTACAGTGCAAATGTATAGACTTAATGTAATGCACTGGCTGTACATACTTGAATGAGACGCTGCATGAGACGATGCAGCTACAGTGATGTACAGACTTTGCCTAACGCAGTCCGTTGTACATACTTCCAATGCAATGCAATGTACACACTTCAGCTAAGCAAGCTTCAGTGAATGTATGGACTTTAGGAACGATGCAAACATGGAGATGCAATGTATGCTAAGACACATTAATACAATCTCTTCAAGCAGAATAATGCATTCAAAACATCATTTCAGCAGAATAATGCATTCAAAACATCATTTCAGCATCATTCATGTTGCTATCATATGCAGAATGCTCAAGGATACGGATGCACAAAAATGCACTCACTTTGTTGCAATCATCAAAACAAAACTAGCATTGCTATCATTAAATCATCAATATTAAATAGCACATGCTCGTGCCTAAGGGGCACAACATTCTCCCCCTTTTTGATGATGGCAACAAAAAGTGACAATGAGTCACATAGAATTTTCTCCGCCTTTGACATAATCAAAAAGAGAAAAATAGTAAAAACATAAGTGCAAAGTACATTATGCATGCAAATTCCTCTAGAGCAATTCTCCCCCTGAAGATATGACTCCCCCTGAACTGGTTCTCCCCCTAAATAATTGCTCCCCCTTTAAGAAGGAATATGAACAGATAAGCAAAGGTAGAGAAGGTAGGAGGGTCACTAGACAACGGCTGAATCATTGGTTTAGAAACTAAGCCTGATTATAAACAACAGTTAAAGTATAAGAATCAGCAACATATAATTTTGACAAAATTTCAGGTTTAATAGTGATAAATCTAGAGTAAAACACCTGACCCTTGAAAAAGAGTTTATATACTTCATATATAGCAATGAATCTAGGGCACATGGTATTAATAGATAAGTCATAAATAATACCCTTTTGTGTTTAAATATGGAAGTTCAAGAAAGGCAACTTGAATATGTATTGAGAAAAACAATTTTCACTCAATGACTATTGATTTCAAGGGGTTACAGCAGTTTGATTTTCACTTTTTAATTTTCAGAACCTGAACTAAGTGAATAGACCTGTGGCATTTATGTTGTTGACATTAGGTGTACACCTTGATTAGAGGCAGGTACCCCCAGTTACTAGGCATAAACTACAAGATCTACTTCAGTTCAAGGCCTACAAGGAACAATCTTCACCTTTGACATTAAGGGTACACCTTGATCAGAGGCCAGTACCCCCAGTTACTTGGTGAGGACTCCCCCTATAGATTTGACCCTATGAACAGAGATATTCTGAAGCACCTCATGACATGTGAGTTCTCCTGCTTCTTTGGAGGAGTTCACAGTTTCTCAGTGCAATCAGCCATTGCTCTGTCACTATGTTCAGCTCTTTTACATTTATGATCTTATTTACTGCTACCCTTAATTCTTTTAGAGTGATTGTTTAAAATAATCATCACATACTCTTATTCACCTGTTCTAGACATTTCCAGTCCAACACATTTAGGCTTTACAAAAAACTTTTTCTATTTTAGCCATGAGACAAAGATTAAGAGCTATAAAAGTTTTCTTTTATCTCAAATTCTGAAGTTCAGACACTTAACTCTTCAATTTATAAAAGTTAAACCTTTAGTT
This sequence comes from Amorphophallus konjac, assembly GCA_022559845.1. Lineage (NCBI taxonomy): Eukaryota > Viridiplantae > Streptophyta > Magnoliopsida > Alismatales > Araceae > Amorphophallus > Amorphophallus konjac. The sequence continues at coordinate 282,294,731 of CM040122.1, forward strand.
CCTTTCAATTTGCATGAGTGATTCTTATAAGTGAACACTTGCAATAATCACAACTCAATATACTAAACCAGAAACAATTGCTGTTGTTCAGTGAAAATGATGGGGAAAAGATAGCAGTTGGCATTAAGGTTCAAGAGCAACTGATGTCAAAGAATATGAATCATTTGAATGGGAACAATGAGAAGTGAAAAGGAATCAATGTAATGAACAGAAATCTCAGCTCCCCCTGACACCAATGAAACATGAGACAAGTATGTAATCATTTCAATTTTATGCGCCCAATCCATTTCTTTTTCAATTTTTTTTTAAAATTTAATTATATGCAGGACACTGCTCTACATGAAGACAGGACCCATGGTACTAGGCGGAGAACATGGTCTCAAAGATCATCTCACACATGGTAGAAACCTCCGGACAGATTTTCCTGCCTTTTAGTAACATACCATTTGATATACCAGGGTTATGCAAGACAATGCAACATAAAGCAGTCCTACATGCATTAAACAGCATCATTGATAGTCATGCAAATGATGTATGCAGACATAAGACACATGCAATGACTGTGTGCATTAAAAGAACCATTCACAATCAACAAGTTATTCATTTAACAACAAGCATGCAATGCACTGACACAAAACACATGCATTTACACAAAGTCTATATAGTGGATTAACTGTATTCACTAAAAACCATTCAAATTCAGTTCAGAAATTGGCAAGAGAAGAGCATCAGATATATGTAGAGTAAAACTCAGTAGCTGAGTCTGGAATGCAGACTGATCAGCTAGACAAGAGAAGATCATACATCAAACAAGCAAATCAACATGAAATTCTCATTTTTCATACTCACAAATTCAGATAATGAATTTAAACAAAGTTCAGAACTAACCTGAAGGATTGACTCCTGGGGTTTTCATTCTTGAGTGCCTTGGTTAACCCCTTTCATTTCCAAGGCACACCTGCAAGATAAAATCAAGTTGATCCTGCAAGAACCCAAGAAGTCTTGGGTCCTGAATTAACCCTCACAGGTGTGGATCGAATTTGAATGGTTAACACTCACAGGTGTTATGAATGGTTTCTTAACAGAACTATCATCATAGCCCATCAACTTTTGGCTGGACAAAGAATAACCAAATTGACCAGACTTACCATGATAACGAATAGAATTTAAGTTCCTTTTATGCACCTTATTGTAACCATTAAGTTCATGTGCATGAACATTAAAATTTCTGTTATATGCATGGGCATGAGATTGGTGTAAGTGAACATGATTGGTTCTATTATTCACATGGAAAATTTTCTTTTCATAACCAGCCAGCCAACAGTTACCAGCTCTGTGGCCTGGCTTTCCACAGTTGAAGCATGCAGAGTTTTTCTTTTTATCAATTGAATTATTTCTAACAGAATCATAGAAAGCAGAGAATTTTACAAATTTAGAATTCAATCTATTTACCTAAGCATGCCAGCAATTTTCAACCATGTGGCCCAATTTGCCACAATGAAAACATTGAGTGTTCTTTTCATGAGATGCATGATTTTTGACATGGAACAGTTTGTCATGCATTTTAACAGCAGATAGATCATCTAATTTCATTTGTCTACAATCATGCATGAGATGACCTATTTTATGACAGTAAAAATATTGAGGCCTTTTGGTTTGAGCAGAAGAAGGTTTCTTCACAGTAGGATTCCTAGCATGAATTCTATCATACTTCAATTCATCCTTCTTCATCACAAAACAATCAGCCATCTCATGGCCAAACTTTCCACAGTAAAAACATTTGACATTCTTTCTTTTGACATGAGACTGTTTGGCCTGAGACGTTTTAGCATACAGCTTTTTATTCTGTTTTGTTTTCTCGCTCTTAGTTTTCTTTTGCTTTTCTATCAGATTAGCAGGCAAACATGAAGGAGAAGCTGAAGTGCTAGCTAACTCAGAGCTACGCACAAAAGTTGTGTATAGTCACTCTCTTCCTGTTTACTGCCTTCATCAGAGACTTTCTTCTTAGATGTAGCCTTCAGATTTTCTTTATTCTTAAAAGATTCAGACAACAATTTGTTCAGTTCAGTGATTTCATTTTTGAGAGAAGAGATGAGCATTTCAGAATTTGTGAATTTTTCATTAAGCATAGTATTGGCAGTTTTGTAGCTGTCTATTTCTTCCATTAATATGCTCACTCTCTCACATTCATTTTCAACTGAACTCTTCCCTTTTTCAAGTATTAAAAGTCTCTCAGAATTAGTAGAATTCAGCAGCCTCAAATCTTCATTTTCTTGTTTTAGTTTTTCATCCTGACTTAGCTCATTTAGTGAAATTTGATCACCATTAATTGAGCTCATTTTTTCTTCCAATTCAGATATCTTATCTGTGAGTTTCTAATTTTTATTTTCCAAAACAGAAATTTTTTCTTTACTCACATTCAGATCAGCTAAGCACATATCATGAGATGTTTTCAGTTCTTGACATTTTTCACAATGAGCATTCGAATTAGTCTGATCACATTTCTTTTTCAACTTTCTATTTTCAGATCTCAAATATTTACATCTCTCAGAAAGTTCATCATACATATCCCATAATTCATCAATTGAAATATCTTCGGATTCAGATTCAGAATTTACCTGGGATGAGGAATCTTCATTATCCTAGTTGGCCATCAAACAGCTATCATTCTGCCGGTTATGCACAGAGATAACTTTGTCATATATCTCTTTTCCAGAATTGCACCTGAGAACAAAAGGATACATATCAGTATTAACTACAGCTCTCAAGATATTAAGAACTATGGTATTATCGCGATTCTTAGAGCTGTCCTCACCAGACCAATTGGTCTGATCTTTCGGTAAACGGTGTGGGCCTTTAGATATAAGACTCCACAAATGTAGACCAATTGAGTCTATGTACACAGCTAGGCCTCCTAGCCAACTTTCAAAGTTAGAACCATCATAAACCGGAGGACGACCCATTTGAACAAGTGGCAAACAGATTCAGCGCAGTAAAACAAATGACAGGAAATGCAGCAAAATCAAATAAGCGAAGTAAAGCACTAAGACAGTGAAACAAAACAACGAGCACAAGAGATCCACTCTGAAATGCACCAAAACTAGCAGGATCCTCTGCAGATTGTTAGATCTGTTAAGGTAAGAGACCCGCTCTGATACCAAGTGTTGGGTTCGGTGCAAGTATTCAGAGGGGGGGTGAATGAATATGCCCCTTAAAAAACTTCGCCCAAATTAAGATCAGAATGCTAACAAGACGATTTAGACAAAATATAGCTCAACTAGAATTTCGCTCTCTTGACTGGTTAAAAACACTCTAAGAAAAACTGATCAACTCTTCTACTCAACCAGAAACCAAATACTTAGAGCGCCCCTATGCAATCATCTAGCGGCAGCAAAAACATATAGAGAAATCAAACCACTGCACAGCTAATTTTTTAGGTGGTTCGGTCCTCCAGACCTACATCCACCCCTCACTCCCAACCGGAGTGAGGCTTCCACTAGCACAAGCTAGAACGCAGACTCAGTCTGCAACAGGTGCTGCCAAACAGCTTGACCAGGGGAACAACCTCCCCTCTTCCTCCAACCGGAGGGACACCCCAAGTGACTCCCAGCCACTTGGAAACCAGAGACCGAAGTCTCTCTTCCTCCAGAACAGGAGGGAACCCACCAGTGACTTCCAGTCACCAGCAAACTAGAGGTCGAAGACCTCTCTTCCTCCAGACCAGGAGGGACCCCTGGACTTGCAACCCACAAGCCCAGAACCGGAGGACCGATCCTCCCTTCCTCCAAATCGGAGGGAACACACAAGTGACTTCCAGCCACTTGCAAACCAGAGGTCGCAGACCTCTCTTCCTCCAGACTAGGAGGGACCCCTGGACTTGCAACCCACAAGCCCAGAACCGGAGACAAGTCTCCCTTCTCTTGAGTCCACATGAGGAACCCGACCTCAGTCCAGAGGATCGGAAGCACAGTAAATCAGATCAAATAAAAGGAAAAATAAGAAACGAAAATAACACAGCAAACACAAGCTATAAATGAAAGAACATCAGATGTGGCTCTCATGGAGCTGACTGGCCTGGATTTGATCCACGGTCCAGTAGAAAGATCTTCAGTAGCTTCTTCCTTCTTCTCCGTGAACTCTCTCTCTCTTCTCTGCTCTCTTCTTTCTTCTTCTGCTCTCTTCTCTCTTTTTCTTTCTCGATCTCTCATGAGCTCTCTCTCCTTCTCTTTTTCTTCTGCCGGTCTCACTCTCTCTCTTCACTCTTCTTCTTCTCTTCTGCTGGATTGAAGTCTCTGCACTTCTACTTTTTCTTTCTCCACTTCGATCAGTCTTCTTCTGTGGAAGAACGCTCGTATATATAGCAGCTGCAGCAGCCAGGGCGCGTATGGTTTCCACATTTCCCACCCTAAGAATTCAGACCACGTGGCAACATCCAGCAGGCTGTCAGTACACGTGTCCTCATCTGGGCACCTCATCCTTCCTTGGATCATGTGCCTTCATTAGGCTTCACGAAGATTCCCTATTAGACAGAGAACAAATTATCAGTTAAGTCTAAACCCTGTACAGTCTCTGAAGAATACAACACATTGTATAGACTTCAGTTTAAAGCCAACGTACAGACATTACTGTATGGACATTACAAGACAAACAGCAATGTATAGACTCTTCAATCGATAGGCAGACAATGTATATACTTGCTCAGTGTATGGACTTGATTGAACGAACATGCAATGTATATACTTGCTCAGCCTGAGGCAATGTCTAGACTTAAACCATGATGCATGCAATGCAACACAGATACAGACTGTGTAGACTTTGGCAAAGGCATGAGACGTTCCCTAAGACGATGAAGTCTGTATAGACTTTACAGTGAATGGATGCTCAGTGAGACGCAAGTTGAGACGATGCAGTGTACAGACTTCATGTAATGCGTGCAGACGTTGAACAATAGAATGTATAGACTTTCCAATGTCTAGACTTGCAGATGTGAACGACACAATGTATAGACTTCAGGTGTGAAGACATTGCGAATGCAAATGCAATGTTCAGACTTCATTGTATAGACTTGGAGAACCTGAATCAATGTGCATACTTGGAACGCCTGAAGACCAGTGTATAGACTTCAACTCAAACATGCATAATGTATAGACTTTGTGAAACGTGAATGCGATGTACAGACTACATGAGACGATGGACGATGTATGGACTTGGCAAAGACGCTAATGAAGACGGTCCAATGTGCAGACTTAGCCGTTACAGACTAGTCCAATTGAGACGCTGGGAAAGACGGTCCACTGTCTAGACTTGCGATGCCTTCGTCGAATGCATGCTACAGTCCAATGTATGGACTTAGAAGAATGATGCATGAGACGCTCAATGAGACGCTCAATGTATAGACTTTGAGCTTGCTATGCAGTGTATAGACTTAGAGCATAAACGCCACGATGCAATGTATAGACATGCTATAAGACGCAGAATGAGACGCTGAAGTCTATATAGACTTTGCTCAAAGCCTTAGACGCTAACAGAGACGGACCGATGTACAGACTTTAAACGCAATGTATCGACATTGCATAGACGATGCATGAGACACAGACACTGTGCATGAACAGTGCAGTGTATAAACTTATGGACTTTGAGTGCGTGCATCTATAGTGCAAATGTATAGACTTAATGTAATGCACTAGCTATACATACTTGAATGAGACGCTGCATGAGACGATGCAGCTACAGTGATGTACAGACTTTGCCTAACGCAGTCCGTTGTACATACTTCCAATGCAATGCAATGTACACACTTCAGCTAAGCAAGCTTCAATGAATGTATGGACTTTATGAACGATGCAAACATGGAGATGCAATGTATGCTGAGACACATTAATACAATCTCTTCAAACAAAATAATGCATTCAAAAAATCATTTCAGCAGAATAATGCATTCAAAACATCATTTCAGCATCATTCATGTTGCTATCATATGCAGACTGCTCAAGGATATGGATGCACAGAAATGCACTCACTTTGTTGCAATCATCAAAACAAAACTAGCATTGCTATCATTAAATCATCAATATTAAATAGCACATGCTTGTGCCTAAGGGGCACAACACCCGTTCCATTAGGGGTCGAGGGGGACACCTGAGGTGTGGACTAAGACGTCAGTGGACGCATCCGGCCTTGCTTCTGGTGGGTAGGTACTCCTGTCACGTGAGACGTGACTCTCCTATTTCCGAGTTCCATTTCCCATCGGCGAGACGTGATTTTCTGGACCGGCTAGTGTTTTCGAGTTAGTGGCCAGGGTGCTAGTAGCTTTACCGAGGTTGCGTCTTGTGGGTGCAGTGTCTGCGATCGGGTGGTCAGGGTTGCACCTTGGACAGCGTGTCCAGGTTGGCCGTGTCCTGGGAGACAGGCCTCTACGATGGAGTTGCCGTGGGTTTTTACTTTGGTAAGCGGTATAGTGTGGTTCGGTAGTCCCAACCGTGAGATTGGGGTGTGTTTTTATGGTACAGTAGGGGTAGCTATAGTGCCGAGTTTTGACCGGCCACCGGTTCGTTGTTCCTGCTGTAGTTGTATCTTTCCTTTCCGCTACCACCATTGTTTTCGGTTGGGGTTCCGCAGGATCCCTACTGAGTCTCTATTTGGAGACTCATCTCTACTTTTCAGGTGCAGCGGTTCTTCCTCGAGGTTCGAGGGTGCTGTTCGGAGGTTCTTAGTTGCCAGCTTGCCGGGCCAAGTGTTCACTTGGCATGTGGTACATTTTACTGCTAAAGACTATACTTTCTGCTGGAATGGACTCTATTATAGTAGTTGTTAACTTATTTTTGTTAATTGTTGAATTGTCTGTCCTTATTTCTTATTTCTTTGTGCCTCCACACTCCTTTTAGCCCTTCCAAGCCCTCCCGGCTCGTGGATGGCGGGCCAGGATTCGCATGGTATCGGGTTCTTCCCGATATCCGGATCTTGGGTCGTCACAGTTGGTATCAGTGCGGTGGTTGTGGACGTACATAGGAATTCAAAATATTGCAGTGATCAGAGTCCATAAGGTCCAGTACAGTCGGCAGCTGGCTTAGGGTTTCGTGCATTTTTTCCGCTTTATTTCTCGCTTGAGAGCTTGAGTGCGCTGTGTGGCGCTGTGAAGGTGGTTGTTGTTTGCGGCTTTCGTGCCGGCGTGGGGTCTAAGGATCGAGGTCGAGAGCTTTCTCCCTCATTAGTGGTGGCCCCGGTTGTGCTGCGTTCAGCAGAGGTTGCCAGTAGGCGCGGATTTGCGGTGTCACGTTCGAGGTTTTTGTAGCGAGGTCAGGTGGCTGGCGAGGACTGTTTGTGGTTAAGTGGCCGTAAGCGTGCTCTGAGGGAGCTGTCGTTGAGTTTGGCCACTCCAGCTTGAGATTTATCCAGCCCCTGATGTGTTAAGGTTGAGGTTTGAGGTGTTGGAGCGGGTGCTCTGGTCGAGAAATGTGCTCGAGTGAGCGGAGGATCTTCTCGGTGAGCTGCTGTTTTGTCGAGCCTAATGTTCTTATCATGCTCAATGGCGTCAGAAATGACATGTCGGTCCCGGTTGTTCTTGCAGATTTCGAGGCAGGTTTGGGTTGTGGTGTCCCAGTAAGTTCTTGCTCCTGCGCTCTTGTGTGCGAATGGGTTATGTTCGCCTTGGATTTGGTTTGAGATATGAAGGTTCCGCGATGGTTTCGGGACTCGAGGATGGGCATTGACGGTTGTGAATTATGGCTCGTGTTGCGGCTCTTGGCATGGTGTGTTGCAGTTCGAGGAATTGCAGTGGTGGTGCATCGAGAGATGTTGTCATTATGGTCCGATGTGACACTTGCTGAGTGTGTCAGAGGCACTGACCTGATGAAAGCGATGGTTTTCTTGGTGTTGGATGGTGCTGTTCCCAGCATGTGTGAGATTTGAGGTCAGGTCGAGCGTGGATATTTTCCGTTGGTCGGGGGTGTGATCGGTTTCCCCTTTGGTTGGAGAGATTGCGCTTGGCTAAGGTTCGTCGTCTTGCATTGCATGTTCGGATTGGTTGGCCTCGTGTGCCATGAAGTCCGTGCGAGACGAGTTCCGCATTTTGGCAAGGTGGTTACCTGTGATAGTTGTGCACATTTTCCTGGCGCGTAAGGGTGCTGGCGCTATTTCGGAATGACGAGTGCTAGTTGGGTGGTGTTCACATTCTTGGTTGTTCACGCGTGGATCAGAGTGTGCAGCGGAAGCATTGTGGGCTCATAACCCATAGGTTTAGGATCGTAGCGTTGGTTGCTCTGGGCGGATTCCTTAGTTTGCATTGAGCATTGGAGGATTGGTTCCTCTGTGTGAGACGTGTTGTTGTCGTGCCGTTGCTCGAGGTGTTATGGTTCTTGGCACTGGCAGGATGGAGTGTTGGGGGAAAATGTTGGCAAGTGTGCCACATGAGTGCCCTGTTCCTGTGATGGAAACCGTGTCAGGCATCGGTGTTAGACCCGGATGGGGTTGTTGAGGATGTCGCCTGATGGTGATCGAGGATGTGTTGGTTAGAGTCGGTGGCTTGGTGCCCGACTTATGTTGGAAGTTGTGTCCTCGGATGAGGTCATTTTTGGAGAAGTGATCTTTGACAAGCTGTGGGTTCCTGTTGGTAGCTACAAGTGACTGGTAAGGCTAGTCTCGTAGGCGACCACGGTAAGATGTGTATCGTTGGGGACCCATTGTGCATTGGTCGTGGTGCTGGCGACCTGGTTGCCGTAATTTTTAATGGCACTTTCCTCCCCTAGAGATGTGTGCCGTAAGTTGTTCAGGTGGTGTCCCGTGGCTCTGTGGTAAGGGCGGAATCGAGATTGGTAGGTGTCCACTTGGATTAATTGAGTCGAGGGATGTGATGAGACAAGACAGAAGAGTGACGCCTATGGGCGGAGGCCTTTTAGTGAGATTGGCGTCGGAATGGTGGTCCTTGATGGGATGTTGGTGTCGCAATGGTTATCCCTGGTTTGGTGACCAGCGTGGGATGGTTCCCCTGTAAGTTTGAGTCGAGTGAGGTGATGACTGAAGACACCAGGATCTTGTCATTTGGTTTCATCGTGCTCCCCGAAAGGGTCGAGTTGGCGCGATGATGGAGTTCTGATGCGGTGTCCGAAAGGGGTGCAGCTCAAGATGTGGTAATTATCTGTGTGTGAGTCAGCGGATGGCCTGCTGTGAGTTGGATCGTGCCTGTTGGGCCAGTGGAGGCTTCCCGTTGACATGTATCTGGCGACCAGTGGATGGTCTTTTCACAGATAGAAGATGTTATTGTGAGCTGTTGGAGGCTCTGTATTGGTTGTTCGCTTGAGTAGGGTGTGCGACCTATCAACTGGCTGTGAAGCTGATGTGTGTTTTGTCTGCTGACCATTGGATGGATCGGTAGCTGTTTCTTGTGACGAGGACTGTGTCTCCTCGGGGAGCGAAATGGTGGCAGCGGTGCCATGATTGGTTTTCGTTGTGACTGAGGTGATACAAGACTAGTGCTTTTGTGTTGTGCCTGCTCTAATGGCCGGTGTGTGCGGCATGTGGAGCGAGGTGTCGTTCGTGGTGTTCGTCTGGCTGTGTCCCTCAGGATCGGTGTTTTCGTGAGAATCGAGGTTTTCCATGCTGGGGCTCTGATAGCGTTGTCATTTGGTTAAGGTGTTCTTCCCTTGTGTCTTGGTGCTAGTCCTGAATTTCGAGGATGAAATTCCTTTAAGGGGGGAGGGCTGTAATGCCCTGGGTTTTTCGGATCTGGATCCGTGGGTTTCGGATCATCTTTTCATGGATTTCGGATTGTGTCCGATTGAGCTTCGGACTATTTTTACCGGATTGTCAGACCCGTTGGTGGTGTGCCCGTGAGTTTTCTTGGGACCCGCTGGTGTTGTGAGGAGCACGCCGGTATTTTTCTGGAATTTTCGGAGCGACTTTGTGGGTCCCAGGTTGCGTTCTGGGTTTTACGCGTGTTTTCCGTCTATCGGACCTTTGGAACCCCGTACAGGGTGAACCGTTGCATTCTTTGACTCTAGGATGTTACCACTGCGTTGTGCGTCTTTCGAGGATCAGAGAGGTGATTTTTTCCTATTTTTTTGTATTTTTGGTAATTTACGAATTTTCCTATATATATATAACCCCTCTCTCTCTCTCCCAATCTCTCATTTCTCTCTTCCCTCCCTCTCTTCTCTCACGCTCTCTCCTCTCCCCCTCTCTCTCCGGCGGCCAACAGAGCGGAGCACGGGCGAGGTGGGGACGGCGCGGGTGAGGCACGGGCGAGGATGGGTGAGGATCGAGGCGGTGGCGGCGCGGTGAAGCTCGACCACGGGTTCGTGGAACGGCGAGGGTTTCGGAGGCGTTTCTTCGTGGATCGGCGTCCATGGCGTGTCATTTCTTTGGTGGAGGTAGGGAGATGGACCCCCAGCTCATGCACTCCCTTTTCCGCGAGTTTCGTAGGCCATGGTGAGCCGAGCGGGCTTATTTGAGCTTTTTGGGGAAAATCCATGTTGTTGGGGTGTGAGCCGGATCTCCCATTTTATGGTGTTTCGGACCGATTCGGGGATTTAGATGCATGCTAGGAGGGTCAGGGGAGCTTCCCCCTTGTTTTCCCCATCATCCGTGGATGATCGGGGCGTGCAATGGGTTTTTTGGGTGCTTCCCACCTGCCCATTCTCGGGACGCTTTGGCGGTCCTTCCAAAGACCGCCACCTCCCTGGCGGCCTAAGGTAGGCGCGCCATTTGTTACTATTTTGTCGGCAGGGCGTCCGTCATCTGGCGGCCGCACGATAAACCGCCAGACGGTGTGGCAGCCAAGGGTTAGACCGTACCTCGTTTTGACTTTCACTTCTCGAGTCGCGTGCTTTCTAACCGTTGGGAGTCACGTGCCTCTAGCGGCCGTAGATACGGGGGCCAGAGGGCTTGTAGCGCGCCAAGGCTTGACCGCTAGAGCATTGTGGCGGCCTGCGAGGGGTGCGCCAGAGCCAGCGTGGCTTCTTCGTCTAGCGCTCCTATGTTGGACCACTAGAGTCCTGTGGTGGACCAATGTTGGACCGCCAGAGGCCTTGTAGTGGCCTAATGCTGGACCACTAGAGTCTGTGTGGCGGCCCAGGGTAGGACCGCCAGGTGATTCTTTGTGTCGGGTTCGCGTGGTGTTGGTCTCCGGTCGACCCGGTTGTGACCCAGTGGTTGACCTTCGACCTCGTGAGTATCCCGGACACCCCGTGGGTTTCGTGTCCGTGTTTCTGGGGTGTCGGGGGGTGCCGTGTTAATTCGATTAGCATGCCCCGTAGGTGTGCGTTCCGGGCTTTGAGTCACGCTTGATCGAGTCACCATGTATCGGTGTGAGTGCGGTGGGGTTCCCCCGCATGTCGTGGGTTATCTTGGAAGATGGTTCCCGAGTGGGCCAAGTGTTTCACCTTGGACTGCGAGTCCAGTCATCCGGCCTGGGGCTGGAGGTTTTTCATTTTTTCCTGGGATGGGGAATCGGTGTGGCGGCTCCTGAGCTACCTTGGGAATCGTGCTTTTGTATTTTCCACGTGGGCCGTGTGTGTAGCCTTGGACTGTGAGTCCAACTGTCCAGCCTGGGGGCTAGAAGGTTTCGCAGTTCCCTCTTCGAGGGAGTGGTATCGGCGGCTCGTGAGCTACCTCGATATTCATGCTACCGTGGTTTTAGATAGGGATTAGGCTAGATTAACGGCATTGTGCCGTTGCATACGACGGTCTTGACCCCGAGTCTTGTGACTCAAGGACCGTTGGGTTTTGTGAGTCTAGAGGACTGTCCAGAGTCCAGTGGCTCGATGCCACTTGGTCCTTCTCGACTTTCGCACAGGGTGCGTGCGTAATTCTCAGAGTTTCTCCTTGGAGAGTGGTCACATCGGTGACTCCCCACTAGTCGTAGCCTTCCGACATGGGAGTGGTCCCACCAGGGAGTGGTGGCGAGGCTATCCCGAGAGATGATTTTTAGACTATTTTCCATTGGGCCCCACGTCTTGCGGCTAGAGTCCGACTGAGGGGAAAACTAGTCAGAGGGCCAGACTAGGTACGTGCGGTCTGTATGTGCACACGTGGTTGGGGGCGGTTGGACCCGCGCTGACGAGCGCGACCCCAGCTAGTCACTTGCTTTGTGGTTACTAGTACGGTGTCCCCGTTCCACCAGGGGTCGAGGGGGACACCTGAGGCGCAGACTAAGACATTAGTGGATGCATCCGGCCTTGCTTCTGGTGGGCAGGTACTCCTGTCACGTGAGACGTGACTCTCCTATTTCTGGTTTCCGTTTCCCGTCAGTGAGACGTGATTTTCTGGACTGGCTGGTGTTTCTGAGTTACTGGCCAGGGTGCTAGTAGCTTTACCGAGGTTGCGTCTTGTTGGTGCGGTGTTCGCGACCGGGTGGTCGGGTTACACCTTGGACAGCGTGTTTAGGTTGGCCGTGTCCTGGGAGACAGGCCTCTACGGCGGAGTTTCTGTAGGTTTTTACTTCGGTAAGCGGTACTCGTCCCTACTTTTCAGGTGCGGCTGTTCTTCCTCGAGATTCGAGGGTGCTGTTCGGAGGTTCTCAGTTGCCAGCTTGCCATGTTGAGTGTTCACTTGGCATGTGGTACGTTTTACTGCTTTAGACTATACTTTCTGTTAGACTGAACTCTATTGTAGTAGTTGTTTATTTATTTTTGTTAATTGTTGAATTGTCCTGCCTTATTTCCTATTTCTTTATTCCTCCACACTCCTTTTAGCCCTTCCGAGCTCTCCCGACTAGTGGGCGGCGGGATAGGATTCGAATGGTATCGAGTTCTTCCTGGTATCCAGATCTTGGGTCGTCATAGATGATAGGAGGCAACGAGTGCCCGAGGTGGATGATTATCCATCCGATAATGAACAATGGGGTTATGGTCGTGAGCGTCGAGCCCAACGACGGAATCATGATTACGATGATGACGACTGCGTTCTTAGTTGCGTGCGTGTGGACCATCCCCTTTTTGACGGGTCCTTGGACTTGAAGGTCTATTTAGATTAGGAGGTCGGCATTGATCGGTACTTCTAGTGGTTTGAGATGATGGACCACCGAAGAGTTCACTACGCAAAGATGAAGTTGCAAGGGATTATGTCACGCCCCGTACTCTATACCGTCGAGGTATTGTCTGCTTTGGCCTACCGGCCTCATGGTTTTGTCCCTTTCTAACAGTGATCGGCTCCAGAATGGAGGACTTCTCGGACAGGTCACCCATCCCAGTACTGCTCCCCATTAAGCACGCTTAATTGAGCCGATACTTCAAAAGGCATCTCGGTGATATAGAGTACAACTTAGCTATATTTGAGGGTGTTACAATCTACCTCTCTTATATAGGCGACGTCCTCGTCGCTGGGCACATATAGCACGCAATCACGCAATCAAGCCCCCAAGTAGGTAGGAATCTAGAGGTGACCCCTACAGGCTCAAGAGATAGCTCCCACTATGTAGCACTTTGCTCCATTACGGACTCAAGAGGTGGCTCCCATAGCGTAGCACTTTACCCTGCATGGCACTTAGTTCCCACACTTCTGGCTGGGGTATGGCTCTGATACCATTCTGTCACGCCCCGTACTCTATACCGTCGAGGTATTGTCCGCTTTGGCCTACCGGCCTCACGGTTTTGTTCCTTACTAATAGTGATCGGCTCCAGAATGGAGGACTTCCCGAGAGGTCACCCATCCCAGTACTGCTCTCCATTAAGCACGGTTAACTTCGGAGTTCTTTACAAGAACTGAGCCGATACTTCAAAAGGTGCCTCGGTGATATAGAGTACAACTTAGCTATATTTGAGGGTGTTACAGGCAGGCACAAACCTATTGGACAAATGTGGAGAGCCTGTTGCTGCAGCGACATCAACCCCAGATCGGAACTTGGGATGACATGAAAATCAAGTTGAGCCAGCGTCTCATAGACAAATGGCAAAGTCTCACCCAAGGGAACCGATCCGTGAATGAGTACACCGCCAAGTTTGATGAGTATTATTTGCGGTGTGGAGTTACGGAAGAGAGCACCATGACCATCTCGCGCTTTCGAAGAGGTCTGCGGCCAAACTATCAATATGAACTTTTTCGCCGCAATGTGACCACTTTGGAACAGGCGTATCAGGTTGCTCTCGAATTGGAGCAATTCGAGGTTGAGTTCGAGCCTACACAACGGTGGGGCCCCTTCCCACTTCATAGTGTCGAGCCCCGCAGCTCTTCAGGCACATATCAGAGGGCCCCCATGGCTCGATCTCAGGAGCCCGTCCATCAGGAGGCATTCGCTTCCTGGCCTTGTCCTCCACCTCCGAGGGATTTTCCTCCTCGACCCCAGCCTTCGGCACCCATTGCCCATCCACCGGCACCCGCACCTCTTGCCCGTCCCTTGTTGCCTACACCTTCCGTTTGTCGGGAGGATAAGGGTAAGGGACCTTTAATCGGGGAGCCTAGTGGATCACGACAACATTGTTTTCACTGTAATGGGTTTAGTCACTTTGCCAACCAGTGTCCCACGCGTCAATCTCTAGTCATTGGGGACACACAGGTCGGGAACACCTCATCTTCTGAGCTTGTGCCAGTCAGCTATGAGGCGGAACAGGAATTAGCAGACGAGTTCTTTGAGAATGAAGATGATGGCCAGGATGCCCAGCATCCAGACGATACCCACTTGGGGGTAGTCAGGTGTATTGTCACCCAGCCGCAGGCCAGAGATGACTGGCGTCGGACCACTATCTTTCATACGTACTGTAGGCTGGGTGGGAAAGTTTGTAAAGTGATTATCGATAGTGGGAGTTGTATCAATGCAATCTCTACGGGCACTGTTTCTCGTCTTGGTCTTACTCTCGTGGACCATCCTTGCCCCTATCGAGTATCATGGGTGGATTCCACCTCCATTCCGATCAGGCTGTGGTGCCTGGTGCCACTATAGTTCCATACCTACCGTGACGAGATCTGGCGCGATGTCCTCCCCATGGAGGTGGGCAGTATTATTCTTGGTAGGCCGTGGTTGTTTGATCTGGATGCCACACTCCATGGCCGGTCGAACACCTGTACCTTCGACCATGGTGGCCAACGGATTACCCTCCACCCCTCTCAGCCCAAGAGTCCTTTAGTTAGGGGTCCTACTGGTCCTAGTACTCCGGAGCCTTCCGCCTCTGGACCTAGTACCCCATCCCCAGCTTGGGCCATGACCGTTACATCTAGCACAGGCGAGCCCCCGTCTAGGAGGTTGATGTTGATTAGCTCCCGAGAAATGGAGCGGGAGGCCAGTAAGGGGAATCTTGTGTTTGCCATCACGGTCCGAGAGGTGGAGCAAAAGTTCGAGGGTGAACTCCCACCCGATGTTGTTCCCATTCTGCAGGAGTTTACTGATATATTCCCCGAAGAGCTTCCCAATGGACTCCCACCGATGCGGGATATTCAGCATGCTATCGACCTGATTCTGGGATCCTCATTGCCCAACCTTACCCACTATTGCATGAGTCCCACTGAGCACGCCAAGCTAAAGCGGTAGGTCGATGAGCTTATGCAGAGAGGATCTGTTCGAGATAGCATGAGTTCGTGTGCTGTGCTCGCATTACTCGCCCCAAAGAAGGATGGCACTTGGAGGATGTGTATTGATAGTCGTGCCATCAATAAAATCACCATGAAGTACAAGTTCCCTATTCCCCGCCTGGATGATATGCTTGACATGATGGCAGGTGCCACTATCTTTTCGAAGATCGACCTTAATGAAGTCCCACGATCAATGACACCCAAGAGGGGGGTGAATTGGGTGTTTACAAATTTTAAAGAAACTTTTGGCCTTTTATTAAATATGTGATAAACTACTAATTAAGAGAAACAAATCTATTCACTCACAATTTGATTTATCAAATTCTATTTGGTGAGAGATAGATTATGCAAGGTGAACAAGGATAAAAACTGAACTATAATGAACACTCACACTCAGGTAGAATGGGGGTAGATGAAATGGAACAAACCACACAATTCAAACACGATGCACGGCGATTTTTAAGGTGGTTTGGATGCAATGATGGCAATCCTACGTCCACCCCTCACCAAACCCGGTGAGGCTTCACTCGGGGATAAATCCCCAAACGGAGACGATGCTCCAACCACACACACAGGACGACGCCTGCACACACACACGGGGACGCGCCCCAATACACACACACACACACGCTGCGATAAATGCAGCAATCCACACACTAAGACAACCGGATCTATGTAGATCCACACACACACACGTAGATCTAGGAAGACCTACGCACACACGATTGGAAGAACACAACCACACACAAGACCATGGATCTGAATTGATCCACACACACACAAGTGTTCACAGATTATGAGAAACACAGAATTGAGACTCAAAGCATAAACATAACAAGGCGCAGTTGAGAGAAACTCTTGATATGAACTCCTTCTGAGTGTAGGCTGCGGATCTTGGATGTTGATTCCTTGTTTGCTTGAATGGCTTCAAACTAAGCTTGAATGGATTGTGAGACTTTAGATAGACCTTGAGAAGCTTTATCCTTTCACCTTGAGCACCCTCTTCTTGAATATGTGCTTGCTTGCTTACTTCTTTTCTTCTTTCTCCTTGGATAGCCTTTCCTTGATCTCCCTTGAGTGCTTGCTTGCTTCTTCACTTGAATGGAAGTATATTGGCTTCAGATTTACCTCTAATGTGTTGACGAAGGATGAAGATCTTGCTGCACGGAGTACTGTTCACGGCTACAATACTCCTCATCTTCCTCCACTTGGATAGCCTCTCCTTGATCTCCCTTGGATCTCTCTTGAATCCCCTTAGATGGCTAGGGTTTATGACTCTAAATGAGAGTTTTATAACCCCTTGAATGGTCTTAGACAAGCCTTAGACCAGATCCACGAAATCCTCCTTGATTGGGGGCAACAAATGGGTGAAGATACCACTCCACGGAATGGAAAAATAAAGTCAACAAAAGTGGCTTCGAGGCTGGCGGTCGACCGGAAGTAGCTGGCGGTCGACCAAAAATCTGCAGGAAATAGAACCGTTGCATTCTGTTATTTTCGTTTGACCGGGATCGGCCTGGCGATCGACCGCGCTACAGTGTCGGCCTAGCTACAGTGAAATTCCTGACTTTAAGATTTCACCCCCAAACTCTATTGCAACCCTTTTAAACTCTGTGGCATCAAACTCCTTTGATCTTGGAGGGATTATACAAAGAATTTAACCTACAAAACCATGATAAAAATGATAAATGTAAGTGAGCAACATGAAAAAGTGATAAATGTATGAATGTATGATAAATTCCTGAACATGATCAAACTCCTTTGATCTTTCATGTTACTCCTTAAAGTCATGAAAAGTGATAAATGTATGAATGTTGATTATTAAGCTAAAGTTTGATTATTAAGCTAAAGTAAAATGATAAATTTAAGATTATACCGCGCTACATAATGAATCAAATTTCTAAAGTGTAAGTGAGTAACATGAAAAACGATAGTTACAATATGGATATTCAGATTTTCAGATTAACACAGGGAGATATCTTACAGACTGCACTTCAATTTTGAGAATATCGTATTGGAGGCTACACTTTACCACAAAAAGTTTTCACCATCATTTTTCAACTCAACCATTCTCACAGATAGTCAGAATTTTTCAAGAGTGATCAAGTTCAAATAATTCCTTTTTACAAGAGTAGACGCATGGAGCTCATGCCAGAATCCCCGGTTACTCAGAATACAAAACCATTTCACATCATTATGAACAGAGATAATAGTCAACACTTTTCAGATATGAATCACATCACGTCTCAGGTGACATGTACCCAGTTTACTCAGTGAGACCGATCATTGTTCTATCTTTTATTTTCATTTCAGATTTTTCAACAAAGATAGGTAGGCAGCTTTTTCCTCAACCGTGTCTTCAACATATATGCAGCAAATTTAACATCTCGAGAGTGTTGAAAAGAAATTCATATATCATTATCTTTAACACTCATTTTCACATTTTGTGCATGAAGTGTGCGAATTTGATTCAGCATGTATACTAAAAATATCATGAACTCATAACAGGACAACTCCCCCTAAATAGATGCACTTATGAAATAAGAACTCCCCCAGAGTGTACGACATGAAACACTCTAATAATGACTCAAATGCAGCATTATTTATCAAGAAGACATAAGGCCATGGAAATGACAAGGATGGGGGTGGATAACATATAATTAGCAAGCAAGCATGCAGAGGGAATGTATGCAACATGCAATGCAAATATGCAACTGATACCAAATAAATGGATACTAATTGAATGCAGCTAATGCATGAGTACTGATGCAATGCAACCTTTGATCATATAGTAGTGGAATGGAAATGCAATATGCCAAGACAAAATGTAATGTAGTGCAAAGCTTCTGATATCAAATGAATGAGCTAACTGCAATTAATGCATGAATTCTAATGCAATGCAAAATTAACATGGGTGCAAA
Organism: Amorphophallus konjac; assembly: GCA_022559845.1. NCBI lineage: Eukaryota > Viridiplantae > Streptophyta > Magnoliopsida > Alismatales > Araceae > Amorphophallus > Amorphophallus konjac. Next base: position 282,313,147 of record CM040122.1, read on the forward strand.
GTGTGAGTATTTAGTTTTTTATTTGAGTGAACTAAATGCACCTAATGCATTGGATTCTGATGCATGCAACCTATAACTATATGAGAATGGAAGACAGGATGCAAAAGTAAGATGAGAGCTTTGATTTTCAAGCCATTATCACAAAATTCTCATTGAAATCATCCACATTATATTCATGAATCATCAAATATTTTTCATGACATGACCTTTATGAATAAGGGTGCATAAATGATTAAAATTAAGCAATGCAACCCAATTTTCAGAATTGTTCACAATCAGATTTTTAAAGGTCATTCACAAGTGTTGAAATGAGAATCCATCCAAAAGTCAAATGTATGAATCATTTAATCACAAACATATTTTCAATTTACATAGCTCAGCTCAAGGATTCATTCACAAATCAACAACTCACAATTTTCAAGATCTGGTACGAGGCGGAGATTTTAGTCCGAAGACCCAGCTCAACGCATAGGGAATACTTCCAAGTGGACATGATCCACTCTTTCACAGAAGCCATTTGATATACCAGAAATGTAAGTCAATTCAAGGGTGATCATACAATTCAAATTGAGACTATTCAATATGCAACCACTTCATACACATCTTTCAAGAATTTCAATTTTATTCAATCAATTAGGCACATTCATCACAACATGCCAGTAAATGACAATTCAAGTTTTTAGAATCAATACATGTCACTTGAGAGTGTCACCAAGTGACAAAGACAGTCATTGCATGAATTGACAAGGTTGAATTACCTTAGTTCAGGAGACAAGATTGGAAGTCTTCAATCACTAAAATCACCAACCTCACGAGGGTTGATATTTCAGCTTTTGCTTTCTTACCTTTGCCTTGAGAATCCATTTTCTTCCAAGCTTTTCACCTGCAATTAAAAGAAGAATAAAATTTAATTTACTCATGAGAGTATTTTAAAATCTTCTTGTACAATCCCTGCAGAATCTTCACAAAAGGTATTATTAGTAGCTCGGAAATGATATCATCCACATATACTTGAACCATTAAGAAGTCTTTTACCTGATTTGCCTTGTGAGATGTGGTTGATCATGCTTACCTATTGAACCCATTCTTTGTTAAAATAGATTCGCACTTTTCATACCATGTCTTGGGTACTTACTTCAACACGTATAAGACTTTCACCACCTTGTACTTGAGTCGATCCTGGAAGTTGTTCTACACAAAGTAGCCCATCTTATTGTAGTAACTTGAGAGGGTTCTCATCATTTTCATCTTTGTAAGGTATTCTTCCAGTTGATTCAAGCTTAGCCCATCATCATTTAGATTTTGGGAGTATAATCTGCATCCAAAGATAGAAAGGTTTGATTTATCAATTTCGATTCAAATTTATTAATAATGATATGACAAATAATTTTAACAACCAACACCCCTAGATAGCTCTAGATACAATGCATGACTCATGTGTGAACCTAAATGTTAAGCCCATATGACGAATGTGATTGCTCCCCCTTAGTGTGTGCATAAATGCAAGATGTTCAGTAACAATCCAATGCCATATACAGCCTTTTAAGTAAATGACTCATAGTACCAGGCGGAGAACTTAGATCTGAAGATCACCTCACGCGTAGTGATAGTTTCCAGACAGGCTTAACCTGCCCTTCCACATGTCACCATTTGATATACTATGTAATCATGGATGACGAAGGCAGGAGGATTGTAATGCATTATGACATGAATACACAATGTTCAACCTTTGCATGACAGAGTATGAAAGTGTATGCAAACTCAATATATGTAGTGAAAACATGATCTGAAGAAACTTTAAGCTCTCCTACAACAAGATGCTATATGACAAGTGATATACACACAGATATGCAAACAACTATGGATGGAGTGCATGTACAGACATGTGCATTATCACAAGACTATTCAGCACCATATGAATCAAACCATGACACAATTACTGAAGAGAGTGAAAGGGATATCACCTGAGTTTCCAAATTTCAGTTTTTGATTTTTCTTCCAACCCGACTTATGCCACTTGACCCGTGTGCCTTACCTTCTTGATGAAAATTAATTTCATGCTTTACATTCCCAAGGCACACCTGCAAAATAGATTTCTCATTTGACCTTCTTAGGTACCCAAATCCTTTTGGGTCATTGTGGGTTAGCAGCAACATGGGCATGTGATTTCCAACTTTTGACAACATTCAAATCATCATTTTTCTTCAGAAAATAATCATGCTTAACATTCCCAGATTTGCCAAAGTGATGGTAGAAGTCACGTGGCATCATATTCTTTCTTCTCATGGGCTCTACTGATTTGTGTGTGTGAGCATGATGTGTTGAGTGGGAGTTCTTTCTCTTCAACAAGAATCAGCAATGTGAAGTCGTATGACCCCATTTACCACAATGATTACAATGCATGGAAGATTTTGTGGTGAAAGCTCTCTTTGCATTTTTCAAAACAGCTTGGTTTCTACATGCTCTCAAGTCATCATTCTTCATAGTGAAACAATCATGCATCAGGTGTCCAAGTTTTTCACAGTAAAGACAAGACATGTTTCTTTTGTTGGATGCATGGGATTTCGCATGAAAGTTTTTAGCATGCACATTTTGAACGTTCACATTGTTTCTCAGATTGGCTTGAGTTCTTGGCACAATGGGTTGCTGGGAGTTAGATTTAGAGGTGCTGGGTGTACATGTGCTATGAACAAATGAAGTGTATAACTTGCTTTCAAATTTTTTCTTGCTCACATGATTAAACCCCAGCCCTTCTCTTTGAAAGTTCACTTTCATCCCCAATAATTTGTCCAAATTTTCTTGACCATTCACAAATCTAGAAAGTGAAGCATTCAAATCAAGGATTTCAGATTCAAGAGATGCAACATTCAATTCATAGGAAACCATCTTATTTTCACACGAATTGACTTGTTCATGTAAAGTAGAATTGATGGTTTTATGACTTTCAATTTCTTGCAACAAAGTATGCACTTTTTCAGATTGATCAATATTCATAGATTTTCCTTTTTCAAAAGCAAGCAATCTTTTAGAAATGGTTCTATTCAATTCATTCAGTTTCTCATTTTCTATTTCAAGATTTTTATCATGAGCAAACTCATTTTGATCATTGTTCATAAGACTTTCTCTCTCAACTCTTTGTTTTCATTTCTCAACGAAGAAATTTGATCTTTATGAATTTCAATGTCGAACACATGACCATCAATCAATTCCTTCAAGTGAGAGCATTCTTTACATGGAGAATCACATTTATTTTGTCCAACATTCTTTTTCAATTTTTTGTTTTCAGACTTAACCTTCTCGTATTTATCAGTAAGCTCATCATATGCAATCAATAACTCCTCATAGCTAAATTCATCTTCATTATCAGAATCAGAATTTACCTTTGAGCTTGATTCAACTTGCTGATCACTCCCTAGATCACTCGTGCCTGCCACAAGATATTGATCTTCATGCTCTTCCCGGACTTTAGTTTAGTCAACCAAGATATCGTTCGCGGATCTGCAATGGGAGACAAAAGGGAAATGATTAGAATCAACTGCAGCAATAAGTAATTTTAGAACCAAACAATTTTGATCATGTTTAAGCTTGGAATCTGCGGTCCAGACAGATTTATCTGTAGGCAACTCATAAGGACCATGTGAGATAAACATCCATAACTTAAGATCATATGAGTTGACTAGACTGCACATCCTTCTTAACCACAAATCAAAATTACAACCATCAAACACCGGTGGAGAATTCAAAGTGTACATAATGGTAGTCATTGATCTGGATCACTCTAGATCGTTAGATCTACGAAATTAGAGCCTTGGCTCTGATACCAATTGAAGTCCCGCAATCAATGACACCCAAGAGGGGGGTGAATTGGGTGTTTACAAATTTTAAAGAAACTTTTGGCCTTTTATAAAATATGTGATAAACTACAAATTAAGAGAAACAAATCTATTCACTCACAATTTGATTTATCAAATTCTATTTGGTGAGAGATAGATTATGTGTAGCACCCCGAAAAATTTAAATATAGAATAAATAAATCAACTATAAATATTTGTCATAAAAAAATTAAATTTTATAAAGGAAAAGCAATAGTTAGCTAAATAGTTAATGAGCTTAAATAATAATAAAAGTATAAGTAAATAAATTGAGAAATGAAAATTTGAATAACCTTTATTTATTTGTGTTTGAAATTAAAAATATAATTCAAGAATAAATGAGTACACATACATATAAAGATATTTATAGGATCGACCCCGACTCTGATACCCGAGATAAATGATGGAAATAAATAAGGTAGATAAATAAATAAAGCTATATGAAATAAGGTCTATATATATATAGTTCTAATCTATCGTATAATAATGGGCCTTAATAAAAGTTTAAGGCTTAACACATGTGAATAAAAAAAATATATAGATGGGCCTTGATAAAAGCAACTAATGGACCTTAAAATAAAATTGGTGGAGCTTGGATAGACTAAATGGGCCTTACGTATGCTAGAAGAATGGGCTTTAATATGAACCCAACGTGATGAAGAAATGGGCTAAGGATAATTATAAAGGGTAAAATAGAAATAATTACCAATCTTTTAGAAAGATTGAAAGACAATTAGATATTAAAAATATCTCATCTTAATTTCTAAATCAAGAATGAATCAAATTCTCATTATAAAGCACCAAGAATATTTAAGATTTCTAAAATAGAGATAAAGCTCGGGTTAATATGTAATCCCTCGATAATACTAATGATTTTGAGATTTTGTATTTTATTGATAAAATTATTAATGATTATCGACAACCAAAACAATAACAATGCATATACTTAAAGTTCGACTCGAATATGGAATTAGTAATAGTGAGTTTAAACTATTTAATTATTGAGACTAACCTAATTGAGTTAATGGACTTGACGATTTACAAATGGGCCAAAAGATTTGATAGTGAGTAACTAAGTCTATATAAGATAATTAATAGTTAATGGACTTAGGCCTTACAATAAATCATAATAAATTTTCAATAAGAAACTATGAGGAATAATTTTTAGAATACAGCCACGAACCTAATAACTCTAAAAGCTTTAGAACCCACTAGACAAATGGGCTCCGTTCATATTTAAATAAATAGGATGTTAAACTTTCGTTGGAGCATGGGCCTTAAGGGCTAACGCTAAATGGGCCTCTCTTTTTATTTTTTTGGGTTCCCTATAACACATGAAATGGGCTTATAAGGTTATATACATAAATAGGTTAACAATAAAATTATCCCTAAACCCAATTCTTTTAGGAAGCATGATGGGTTTCCCACGTAAACCCAATTGGATCTCTATTCGAAGAGATTAGGGTGGGAAAAAAGGGAAGCGACTGTTGTTTTAGCAGGAAGAGGCTTACATAGGAAACTTAAACACCACCAGGATACTTATTCAAGTTAGGACTCTTGAAGGCCAACCGAACCCCCACCCACTGCATACATGCTCGTGCATGGGGCTTAGGGTTTTAAACAAAGTATGGCATGCGACTGTAGAATTGGCAAGAAGAGACTCACGAAGGAAACTTTAAACCTATTAGGAATCTACGAAGAGAACATTGGTTCATGCTGGGAAAAGGAATTTAAAACGCTATAAATATAACCCCCCACGGCCATGGCAGAGCCATCGTGCTCTTGCTGCCGGTATGCCGCATCGACGTCATCCGACTTCTTCCGTTCGTGAAGGAAGCTTCCTCCTCTGTCTTCTTCTTCCTTGCAGCTGCGTACTGCTGATGTTGCTGTTACTGTAGCGGGTGGCAGAGAACCGTGAAGAGCGTAAGCTTCTTCCCTTCTCCTTCCCTGCCGTGGACGTGTGCTGTGGACGTGCTGCGGTTGCTGCATCCTCTGTTTCTATCCGAGTGCAAGGACTTCCTCTTCCTTGCAGTTGTTGTGTCGTAGCTATCTTCTTCCTCTGCTATTGTAGTTGCTGTTGCTCATCGTCATCATCATTCTTCTTCTTCCTTGATAAAGCAACGTATCAGGTAGGCAATCTCCCAAGCAAAATATTATATAATCATCATGCTAGATCGTTAGAACAAGTAGGTTTTCTCAAGTTTCGTAGCCCAAACGAACATAAAACATGATTATGTTGTATTTAATAGTTCATGCATATAGTTTTTCGCTGAGTTTTGACAGTTCTGGAAAATTTTGTAAATGACGACCCAGCATAAGGCGCTAATTATTTTTGACGCCCTCGTAAACGGTCGTCAATTCCCATATAAATTAATAATTACACAGCTTAAAAATTTAATATCTATGTAACTGATTATCTGATTTAATGCATGAATATAGTGTTGGAATCCTGTTATTTTTTTTAACCTAACCATATACATGTTGTCATAAAAATGTTTATATTGAAAAGTGCTACTGGTCATAGTGGAATTCTGGAAAAAAGGAAAATGACGACTTGAAGTATGTCGTTTCTTCTGCATATGACGCCACTGTCAAGGGCGCTATATTCAGAGAAGGTGACAGCTACCAAGTCGCCATTTAATAAAATCTTGAAATTTTGATCAAAGACCAATCGTCAATTATATAGATGTCAGTTATGGAGTTTTCGCATTAACAGTTTGTTCATGGGTATCGGAGTCTCCTTTGGCCATGAAATTTTATGGGCATACTATTGGGGTGGAGACCGAGGTAGTGAAAGTGGTTGCACCATTTTTCGTGCCCCCTATCTCAAGATCCCCCATCTCTCAACGAAAAATTATTTTGAACGTCTGGTTAGGTAGAGTTTTTCGAGCCCGTCATTTCGGTATATTATAAGCTCGATTCCGACATAGTTACGTCGAGGAACGAGAGGTTTGAAAATAGACAATTTTTGAAATGACGAACAACTAAAGGTCGTCAAATTCATTTTGGACGCCACTATACAATGACGTCAGATTAACTAATATATATATATATATATATATATATATATATATATATATATATACATATATCATGTATGTATATCTTTGAAAATCCATATTTATTCAAATATGTAACGGAAAATTACAAAAAAATATATATTTAGAATCCTTGTATTTTTCTCCTAATTATCATATATCCTATTTCCTTAAATTATTTTAAATAAATCAATGTGTCTTTGAATGTATGTTTTTGAAATTATTCAATTAAATAGATATAAATGTGAATTCTTGTTAAATAAATTAAGTTAAAAATCATAAAATTAACGTCCCTCTAAGAGGACGCTAATTAATAAAAGACGCCACACATGGGCGTCAAATAATATAAGTTTATTTAATAATAGTAAATTATAGAATTAGATGGACATGAATTCTATAATTAACACATTCATGTTCTCACCATTTTCTTTCGATTTGACCCATACCGCGGGTCTTCTGGCACTCTCATCTCACGTCCGTAGATGGAGTCCATGTTTCATGATTGGTTAACGTTATACACCTCAACTCTCGTGACATACGAGCCCTCCGTCGGACATTCCGTTCCTTCGGACCGGCAAGTTAGTCATTGGGACCTCCGTAAGTCTCCTCGTAGCCTTGGATTCCCTCAAGGCCGACTGAGTTGGTTGTATCACAAGAACCCTGGAACCCTATTAGTCATTTGATTAGCGACTACATTGGTTATCACTGTTTTCTGTCGAGAGCATGTTGAAGGGGTGACCTTATTGGCGGGCGCTTAGTGTAAGAGCAACCGTATTGTGGAGGTACCAATTCTTCAATGCTTTGTTCAGAGAATGAGTGACCACCACTGTGGGCGCGACTTCTTAAATATATGGCACTCTAATGAGACGCCAATCTCCCAGATTTCTCGAATTCTCTCGATTTTTTTGTATGCCACCGTTCTAGACTTGTCGAGGTCTATCTTGAATCTATGTTCAATGAAATCTACCCTATTGTTCGTACATGCTTGATCCTTGAAATTCTTGGCCATTAATATGGAATTAGTCTAGACTAAATGTCAGGGGCTATGGGTCCCACTAAAATGACATTTTAAATGCTACGGGTCCTGATCTGACCCTATTGGGCGAGGTAAAGTCTAGACGTTACCGGTATACGATGATCGGGTGCTGGCATTCACCAACTCGGTTATTGGCATTTAGGGGCAATCATACAGTCATGAGAACTCCTAAGTGTGCGACCAAATACTACCTAGTGCTATTTCCATTAGGGGCGGTCATATCATCGTGATTTTCCCCTTAGTGCATTGGCCAATCCTATATAGTGCTAGATGTGCAAACGCTCTCGTGATAGTGATGATCGGGAGTAATTGCCATCATAGTACACCTTTCTACAACTTATTGTTCGTCATGGAAAGATCTTGATTTGCCCTATTGGAGGGGTTATCATATCGTCGTGATATTCCCTTAGTGTCTTGGTAAATGCTATAGAATGCTTGTAGAAGTAATTATTCTACTTCTATATCGATCATCATAAATGTTCTTGAATTATCCCATTGATAGTACTCGTTATCTTGTCACAAAGATCCTTCACAATAATGGATACATTGAAGCTCTCGTGATAGTGTTCGTCATAGAGAGATGAATGTTATAGTTCCTCATGAATGCTCTTGACCTAGCTTGAGAAAGTACTTGTTAAGATCTTGCTATACTCTCTTGATTATCATTGTCCTTACTCTTCATGAGTGTATCTAGCATCTTGCTTACTCGTTTGTTTCTTATAGTTCTTGAATTTATTTCGTGTCATTATAGTTCTTGATTTCTATATCTTGCATGACCTGCATGGGCATGTTAAATTGTAATTGACTTAAAGCTAGCTTGGAAGCATGAGATATTAAGTCCTACTGAGCGTTCGCTCACCCTGCATTTTCCAATGTTTTTCAGGTAATGACCTTAGTGACGACGAGACCGAACATGATGGGCAAGGGCAAGAGTGAAGAGAACTCTGACATCTAGATGAGCTGTCTAGTCTTGTTATCTTGCGTCTTATGTCTCCTTATAGTTTTTCTTTATTGAGTCTTTTCGTTTATTTGTCCAAATATGTAAAGAACTTATATTCGAAATGAAATTTGTTATTTGTCCAAATTATGTTTTGTGGAAATAACTATGCTCTGATACAAGTGAACACTTTGAAAACATGCACATATACAAGTGAGCAAAGTATGAGAGCAATTTAGCCATGCACATATCCAAGTGAACACTTTGAAAATATGATTGACTAAAGATCAAGATCAATAGATATGCATTTGTCCAATATGAATGCATCATGTAACCAAGCTCTATGAAAAGTATGTATAGGATGCATTCAATGCACATGTTCAACTCAATCATAGTCAACCAATCGATATGAACAGTCAACCATTTAGTTTAGTTATCATCATTCAAATAATCACATATGAAGTGTAGTTACCATCAAAACCATAGCAATACATACTAAGTTTAGTTATCATCCAAACCATAGCTCAACACTTAAGAGTGGCTATCATCAGGTAAGGATTAGGCCTGGTGATGAGTGGAAGACCGCATTTAAGACCAAGGATGGTCTATATGAGTGGTTGGTTATGCCCTTTGGGCTGACCAATGCCCCCAGCACCTTCATGCGGCTTATGACTCAGTCCTTCAACCATTCATTGGAGTCTTTATGGTAGTGTATTTTGATGATATTCTCATCTATAGTCGCACTACGGGGGACCACTTTGATCATTTACGGCAGGTCTGCCTACTCTTGAGGCGAGAGCAGTTGTTTGCAGACCCACAGAAGTGTGCCTTTATGACTCCTCAGCTTACATTCTTGGGTTTCATTATGTCTAGTACTGGGGTATCCGCTGATCCGGAGAAGGTCCGGGCCATTGTTGAGTGGCCGAAACCTCGCACTATCCATGATGTCTGCAGCTTCCATGGCCTCGCGACGTTCTATCGTCGCTTCATCCACGGATTTAGTTCCTTCACTGCCCCGATCACGGACTGTATCCGGAAGGACATATTTGTATGGATGAAGGCCGCTGCTGCTGCCTTCAAGGACATCAAGGAGCGAATGACTCAGACACCGGTTCTTCGATTACCAGATTTCTCGAAGGTGTTTAAGGTCTCATGTGATGCGTCGGGTGTGGAAATTGGAGGAGTGTTAAGTCAAGAGACCCACCCGATTGCATATTTCTGTGAGAAGCTGAATGACGCAAAACTGCGATACTCTACCTATGATAAGGAATTCTATGCAGTTGTTCAGGCTCTTAGGCATTGGAGGCACTACTTATTACATCAGGAGTTTGTCTTATACTCCGACCATGAGGCTTTAAAATTCCTCCATGCCGAAAAGAAGCTCAATGCGCATCACCATAGATGGGTTGAGTATCTCCAGTAGTTCACATTTGTGCTTAAGCACAATGCTGAAGTGGAGAACAAGGTGGCTGATGCCTTGAGTCGGCGAGCTTGTCTGCTGACCACCATGAGTGCCGAGGTTATTGGGCTAGAGAAGATGAGAGGGGCTTATGTTGATTGTCCTGACTTTGGTCAGATTTATGCCACTCTCCAGGCCGGACCCTCGAAAGATCATGGTAATTATGTGCTTCAAGAGGGTTACCTCTTTCGAGGAGGCAGGCTTTGTATTCCCCGAACTTCGGTTCGTGACTTCTTAGTCTGGGAACTTCATGCGGGAGGTCTAGCCAGCCACTTCGGTCGGAACAAGACTATCGAGGCTGTCGAGCACAGGTTCTATTGGCCGAGCTTGAAGAGAGATGTTGCTAACATTGTGGCCCAGTGCCGTACATGTGTTACGGCCAAAATGAAGAAGCAAAGCTCGGGCCTCTATACACCTCTCCCCGTGCCAGATGCCCCATGGCATGATGTTAGCATGGATTTTATTTTGGGATTGTCACGCACCTCTCGGAAGCATGATTCGGTCTATGTGGTAGTAGATCGGTTCTCGAAGATAGCCCTTTTCATTCCCTACTCTAAGACTCCAGATGCTTCGAGGGTAGCCCGCCTTTTCCTTACTCATGTTGTGTGTAAGTTTGGGTTGCCTCGTACCATAGTGTCTGACCATGATGTTAGGTTCACCAGTTACTTTTGGAAGACACTGTGGCATATGTTAGGTACTCACCTCAAGTTTTCCACTGCATACCATCCCAAGAAAGATGGCCAGACCGAGGTGGTCAATAGGAGTCTGGGTGATCTTTTGAGGTGTCTTATTAGGGACCGTGTAGGGGATTGGGATCTGATGTTACCATTGGCTGAGTTTGCATATAATGATTCGGTCAATAGGTCTACAGGTATGAGTCCGTTTGAGATTGTCACAGGTCATAGGCCTTGGAAGCCAGTGGATCTTGTTCCCATGCCCATTCATGCCCGAGTGTCAAAGTCTACTGAGTCATTTGCTAGACATGTTAGGAGTTGGCATGACAACATCCATCGTCACATTAAGGCCAACAGTGCACGTTACAAAGAGTTAGCCGATGCCCATAGACACCACCGTGAGTTCCAAGAGGGTGATTCTGTCATGATCAAGGTTAGACATGAACGGTTTCCCTATGGAACCGTCAAGAAATTGCAAGCTCGCGGAGCCAGCCCATTTCGAGTGTTGAAACGCGTCGGATCCAATGTGTATGTTGTGGACGTACCTGAGGAATATGGGATAAGCTCTACTTTCAATGTGTCGGATCCAGTTGCTTATAGGGACCCAGCGGTGATCCCTAGTGAGTCTTTTGAGCCATCTCCTCCTCTTGAGAGTGACCCCACACCTAAGTGCCCACCACTAGTCTCATTTCCACGGTAGCGTGAGTATATAGATCATATACTAGATGAGCAGGTGACTATTACCAGGAGTGGATCCTACCCGCACTACCTAGTGCGATGGAGAGGGCGACCCGCCACCGAGGATACGTGGGTCACCAGGGCCGAGTTGCAGAGGATAGATCCGGATCTACTAGAGTGCTACCAGAGCGATCCAGACCCTTACTCGACAGGGTCAAATTTCTCCCACCCGGGGAGAATTGGTGCGGACACTAGAGCGAGCGAGAAGCATGAACCGACGAACCGGCAGTATCGTACGCACAACACCACGGGAGCTACATCAGCTTCCCTCTGGCTCGGAGATAGTCTAGAGTCTCCGTTCTGATTCCCATCATTTTTAGTATTTATTGGGTTTTTATTTGGAATGTAATGTGTGCTTATTTGGTTTATTTGGATTTAATAGAGTGTAATTAGGAGGAATAAATGGGTTTTCTTGTAAAAAGGGGCCACCTAGGGCCCGCGAGCCCCCTCACCCTCCCCCCTATTGGGCCACCTAACTTCTAGGGACCCTTAGGGGCTGGCCCATTGTCCACCTTGGACATTGGACCAATGGACCAATGAAGGGAAATTCCATTTCCCTTCTTTAAGGGGGGCGCCCCCTCTTTTGGCCCTTTAGGCCAATTTTTTTATTTAGTTTGACCACATGGGAAAAAATGTATTTTGGCTTCCCCAAGGTACCCCTCACCCACCCTAGATCTAAGGGTAGTATGAGTCATTTACCATGGGTGTCCATTTCATATAAAAACTTGTATTTTTCCATTTTCACCACAATTAATGAAAGAATTCAAGCATTTTTGTCCAAGGAGCCAAGGGCCGCCCCCTCTCTCTCTCCTCTCCCTCTTCTTGCACCTGTGAAGGCTACCTTCTGAGGTGTGACTCCTCCCTCTATCAGTGTGTGAAGCTATCCACCGCCGCCGCCACCGCCACCGAGCCGCCGTTGCACCACCACCGTCGTCGCCAGAATTCTATCCAACTCAGAACAACAAGCCAACTCTGGAATTTTAGCTCTCAACTCCCAGATCTGACGAGGTTGAAATTTTCAGGGTGAGTTCCCAAGGTTCATCCCACGTCCCACCTAAATTTTCAGAATTTCCCCACTTTGTTTTCCTATTTTCCCATTTAGATTCCCACTGCCCTCAAGATCTGCCCCTATCCAGTCTTGTGTTCCAGCAACCAAATCTTTCGCCCATGAGCCCCCCTTTCCGATGTTAGAATGATTTGAAATTTGAACTGGGAGTTCTGTCCACCTAAGCCATCCTCCATAAATGTTTTTGTGATTTTAGGAATTTTATTTCCCATCCAAAAAAACACTGTCTTTTCTCAAAAATGTGCTGCCCCCTGCAGTCCAGATCCGACCCATCTCTGTTAGAAAATCCATTTCCCCTATCAAACCTCTACACAAAATTACAACAAAAATATCCACAGCTTCCTTACTTTTTCCTCTATCTTCCATAAAAAGCACATCACCCAGATCCAAGGTTTCAGCTACGGTCAATGCCCTTTCTTAGGTAGATCTCAGTCTACCCGGCCAGATCTAAGACTGAGAACAGTTCCCTTTGAAATTCCACCATGGAAAGTACAGGCCCAAAAAAATTCCTATAACACTAGAGGGTTGAAGCACTCCAAGTTAGCTTCGCATCGGCGCCAATCTCGCGTCGATCCGACGTCGGGACTGATCATAGTAAATTTTGTAGCCGGATCGCGCAACCCTGAAACAGCAGATCGGGTCAGGGGCAGCAAGCTTCAACACTTGACAACCAGAACCGTCTCGCCTTCCACAAGGTGAACCAGTGCAGACGCCTCCTTGGGATCATTCCTCTAGGAGTCCTCTTCACAGCGGGACCAACCCCGCCTCCGTCGGCCGTCCGAGCAGGTCGTGGATCCCACAATTGTCAGCCTGCGCCGTCTGGACAGCATCAAGTTGCAGCTTGTCAGCACCGACGGAGCTGTTCAAAACGCTGCCCGTCAACCCAATTTCGATCCTCCCGGGTCCCACCTGTTACCTATTACCTCCCTGCGTGGAGTGGGTTTAAAATTTGTAATTTGTTGAAAATTATGTAACCGGGAGTATAATTTTGGCCGGGGTGTCTTCCCCACGCCGGGAGCGTGGAGGTAATAGTCTCAACTTCTTGGCATTTGCTTACTTAGTATATGATTATATGCCGCTGCTTGAGTGTGTTAGAATTCTAGCTCGTGAGTTCATATTCATCACCGCTGTGAGAAAGAGAGTTAACCTGTCCCGTGACTCGATCCGAGCACGGAAGTGAGTTGACCACCCTTGACTCTGCCGGTTTCTCAACCGCGCGGATCCGCATTTCCCTCGCTTGGGACGACGAGTGAGGTCACATTTCTGTTTACGGCATATATCCCATAGGAACTCTTAGTGTCGAGCCGAGGTAGCTCAATTTGTCGCGTGTCGCTGGTCGCGTCATCATGTAGAGTCTAAGGTTCGCATCATTTGGCGTCGGGTCCCTCATTCGTGCCGCATCAACGGTGAGGGGGGGTTATTAGGTTTTAGTTTTTGTTATTTTCCTTTTTTTTGAAAACTCAAAGTAACCCCGAAAATTCTCAAAAAATAAAACCTAATGCAGAAAAATTTTAGGAAAAAGCAAGGCTCCACGGACCCAAAAAGACCCACAAAAACACCATCCGAGGGTCCGAAAATCCAAAATTAAAGTCTAAAACCTACTCGGACACGATCCGCAACCCGCGGAAGAAGATCCGAAAAACCCAGGTCATGACAAACCTCTATCATGAGCTCCATGCCAGTGCCGGTGAAGGGGTAGAGGACGGTGGGGTCAGGGTTGAAGAGGTGCACCTTGAAGATGTCATTGGACCTGAGAAGCAGGCTAGAGGAGATGGAGATGAAGTTGAAGGCATTGAGGTCACTGTCGTCCTTCTCATCCATCGGCTTGGGGACATTGTGGAACCTGGCCATCTCCACCAACTTGGTGGGGTCCAAGCCCTTCTTGAACCAAGGGCCTTGGAGGATGCGCCAACTCTCCTCTCCTCCCATGACACCCCCCACCATCACCGTTGCACATCACCCTACCCCGCCGTGCTATGCCGCCTCTCCTTGCCCAACCCTACTGTAATATCCCGGGTCTTCGGATCGAGTATCCGCAGGTTCGGAGCGTTTCCGTGGGTTCTAGATCATGTTTGTAATTAAAATTGAATTTTCTAGATATTGGATCTTTAGATCCCCAAATATGGAGTTATAATTTATTTTTGGTCGCCGTGATGTAACTGGTGAGTTGTGCATTTTTCGAGAACCGTGGGGTTAATTTTTGATAATTTTCTTAGTTTTTGGATTTTTAAACCCCAAAATAAAAAACATATAAACCCCCCTCCACCTCTCTCTTCTCTCGTTCTCTCCCTCACTCTCCCCCTTTACTCTCCCTCTCTCTTCTCTCCTCCGAGTGGTTGACGGCAATGAGGAGGTGAGCGGGCAGAGTGACAGTGACGGCGTCTGGTGAGGACATGATTGGGAGCGTGGTGGAGTGGCGCGGTGAACCGTTCGCGGATGTGGGAACCAGCCATGAGGAAGAACGAAAATTTCACGATAATCCAAAGTTTCTAGCATGCCAAGGCTTTGTGAGAGGTAGGGGGACATATCCCTAACCTTCCTATGTTGTTTCCCTGCAATTCCATGGTACAGTGAGGACGAGAGATGCATATTTCTTGTTTTGGGGAAAAACCATGCCCAGGGATGTGTGACAAATTTTAATTAATTTAGGTGATGATTCGTAGTTTAAATTGTGCTTTTCGGTGGCATGAATGTTTGGGGTGTGATTCTCGATTATTTACCCTTCGTCTGGAGACGAATGAGGCAAGGAACGACCCTAGGAAGGGGTGTTCTGTCCGTGTTAACCCAATAGAAGGCAGCCATTGCGATGGCAGCCCGGAGCTCTGCTGGGTGGCCAATCATGTGGCCACCTAGCCTGGTGGGTGGCCAGCAATGTGGCCGCCCAGCCAGACTTTCCCAACTGGATGACTAGAGGAGTGACTGCCCAGCACTGGAGGCAACCAGAGGGTTGGCCATCCAATGAGAGTGACCCACTGGGTGGCCAGCCATGTTGCCACCCAGCACTGGTGGGCAGCTAGATAAGTGGCTACGTAGCCCTGGTGGACAGCTAGCTGAGTGGCCACCTGTTGACAAAAAAAATGGCGCCCATATAGTCACCGCCAATTAGTTAATTGGCGCCTCTTATCTTGCCGCCAATTCTTTCCGGTCGACTCAACGCCCGAACAGGTCGACTCATGGGATGGACGCACCTTCACTTGGATGACAATTCTTCAATAAGCGCCCTCTCACAGTGACGCCAATTCTTGGCATTACTAGATTTCCTGAAATTATTGGATTTTAATCCGAAGAATGGACGCCCTTTACATGTGAGACATTTTTGAATTAGCAGCCAAGTTATCGACGCCATTTTTTTTGGGCCCGAAGAATTAGTGGCCAAACCACTGGTCGCCATTTCCACGGTCGAAGAAAGAGCGCCCCTTCACATGGACACCAATTCTTGGCAATATTCTAAATTGCTGAAATATATAAACCAAGGAATCATCGCCCTTCACTTGGATGCCAATTGAAGAAAGCACGGCCTACCCTATGGACGCCATTTTCGCGTGTTCGGGTACTATAGCATTTATAGTCCCTTGTTTTCACGCGAAGGTAGCAACGCTCCCATGCCGCCGAACATCTGCTCACCTGCGTAGCTGGCGATGGGGGTGCCACCGGAGGGGAGCCTCTCCTACCTCACCCACTCCCCTACGTACTGTAGCTACGACGACGTCAAACGGCGACAGCGGGAGACAGCGCGAAGAAGCAACGCGGCAGCAGTGGCGTTCGCAGAGAAAATAAAAGAAAAACAAAATATAGAGGGAGGGAGCCCCCTTCGAATTGAAGGCTTCCTCCCACCTATAAAAGGCCTATGGCGGTGAACCTTGAGGAGCTCTTCGACAATTCTGGAGAGATAACCGTTGGATCCTGAAGCCCCGAAGCCTCGAAGTCATAACCATGAGAGAAAAGAGAGAGGAGAGAGGTGAGGGTGGGGAGCATCACCTCTCCCTGCTTCCCCCCACGTATCCCTGCTCTTTTCTTTCTCTCGTTTGATCCAATCCCTCCGATGTATGGTATCCTCTTGCTATGAAATGAAATGTGCTTCCTTATTGGAGATTTCGCTACTCCGCCTCCGTCTCCTTTTTTTATGTTTTACAAGATGTTCATGCATTCCTATTAGCATATGTTAATGCGTAGATGCATGGCGATGGCGGGCCTTTAGCTGTGATCTCCCCTTTTTCTCCCTTCTCCTGGTCCCTGCATCCTTGTCTGTGTATGTATGTATATGTATACATATATATATATATAGATATATATATATATACATGATATACCCACTGGGTCTGCTGCCTCCCCCCTCCAGGTAGATAGGTTGTTTTCCCTTCTCAAAACCTCACTTTAGAACTTGGACCGATCCGATGGCCATGGTTCTAAGGGGGTGAGAAATATGGGGTTTAATCCCAAATTGATAGTTTCCTTGCAAATTCTGGATTTTGGGTTCCTCACCACCCATGGACCCCCAGGGTTCGTTCCTTCCTAACGTGGACCCCGGGCGGCTCCCCTTTGATGAGTGGATATTAAAGGTCGTATACAGAAATAGCTTAAGTCAACGCCTTAGCAACGAGGTCGTGGCAACCCATGGGTCGGCGGGATCCTTTGTAAGCTAGCCTTCGGGATCTCCGTGCCCAAACCGGGTTATCGAGTGTTGACGCTTCCGTGCACACATTATTGTTTCGGGGCCATCTCGGAGCTTCTCTATTTGGCGCGCACCCTATTTACAGCCCCCTGACGCTCTGGGTCTAGGGGAGGTGCTGCCGAATTTTTGCCAGGAAGATGATGGCACAATGACAATTGGACTAAGCTTAGGAACTTTGCGAACCAAACCATTGAATGTAAAGAAATTGAACCAATGCATAATACGCATGAAAATGAATGCTTCATCACATGCTTGCATGGCTCCTTGGGTATATCAAATGGTGTGTGTGGGAGAAGTTCAGATTATCTTCGAATCGAAGCCATCACCATGCGTGAGTGTAAGGCTCCACCGCATACCGGGGGCATCCTTGCAAAAAATAAATAATATCTTAATCACCATAATTCACATCCTTGCATTTTCTTATGAACACATCATACAAAAAAAAGATCAAATGATGTTTTTTTTTATTTTTTATAAAACCGTACCTAGGGTTTGATGGGAGAGTGCACCCTTTACCAAAGGTAAAGAGAAAGCCACTCCACTAGTCGAACACTGGGGGGTAAATTTTTATTGCTGATCAAAAGGAATTACATTTACATCAAACGAATACTGGGCATACCCAGCTTATCTAATCGAGCTGCTCCCTTTATAGGTGTAGGAAGCTCATCATAAGAAAAGAAAGCATTACATTTGGAAATGCAAGCCAAAGAGGCTAAGGAATCAGCAACTTTATTTCCTTCTCTGTAGATATGATCAACTGCATCATTCTGAGTAAGTAAGCTCCAGATCTCTCTCACATAAGATAGAATGGACCATGGGCAGTGAATTTCCTTTTTGATAATTCGAACTAGTGTGTTCGAGTCACATTCAATATGGACTGGCTTGACCTCAACAGTATGCAAGTATTTAATGCCATCAAGTAAAGCACGTGCCTCAGCAATAAGACTATTTGACTTGCCATAGTAATGAGAAAATGCAAGAAGAGTACTGCCTCTGTTGTCTCTAATAATACCACCACCACCTGAGTCACCATTAATTTTGCATGCACCATCAGTGTTGAGCTTAAGAAAAGGCCAGGGAGGGCAAATCCACTTTATAATTTTCATCTGAGAGCAACCAGTCGGCTGAACATTGATACCGAACTGCTCTAAAAGTTTCCTCTTGATGTTATCTTATTCCTTAAGATTTGCAGTAGCACAAGTATTTTTGATTTAAAAAATTATGTGGCGGAGGAGGTTTTGCTTGGGGATGACTTTGCCATCATATTTCGCAGCATTTCTAGCTTTCCAAATCTCCCAAAGACCATAGCCAATGACAGCAAGTTGGAAAAGGCCGTAAGCAGATTTTTGGTGGAGATTAATAGCATTTTGAATATGAAAGATCTCACTGAATTGTTTTCCAAATGCAGTCCAAAAGTTGTAAAATAAGACCAAACATGAGTTGCCAAATCACTGTGCAAGAAAATATGGTTAAGACTTTCCTCATTTTGCAAACTGCAGCAGTAGCATTTGGATCACAGTTGCACCCCCACTCGCTGAATATTTGTATCAGTAGGCAAAGCATTGTGGGCAATTTTCCAAATATGAACAGATATTTTTGTGGGGAACCAGTTAGACCATAGCCGGGTCCAAGGGAGGATATGTTGGGTAGGCATTCTGTTAGAAGTAATCTGATAGGTTGACGAGACCGTGCATTTACCAGATGAAGATAAGCTCCAGACCTGAAAATCAGGATTCTGAGTCAGCTGAAAATTCTCAATGGCCGATTTGATATCCTCTGGAACCAGTCTATCCAAGATATCAGCATTTTCACTGGTAGGATGCAGTAAGAAGTCATTGACTGTGATGCTAGTATTTGGGATGACAGAAGTAGGGACAAAATCAATCAATTTTTGATTCCCAATCCAGCTGTCCAACCAAAAATATGTGATGTTACCATCTCCAACTACAACCTTTTTATATTGTAGTATGAGATCTTTAGCCTTGATCCAACTTCTTCTTTCAAAGCCATTCATAGTTTTGAAGTGAACCTCACTTAGGTGTTTTTGCCCTATGTGCTTAGCTCTAAAAAAAATTGCCCACAGGGAATTTGAGTGCATGGCTTGCCACAGCATCTTTAACCTTAAAGCAGTTTCCATATGTCTAAGGGACATAATGCCAAGGCCACCCTGGGAGATAGGCCTACAGATAGTCTGCCAGGCTCGCCAGTGCCTTTTGTTACCATTTACTGAGGATCCCCTGAAGAAATTTGCGAAGGATTTGTCAAGAAGGGAGTGAGTACCTGAATGCAATGGTGAAGAAGACATAAAGTAAATTGGGATAGAGGACAAAACATGTTTGATCAGAATCAATTTAGCTCCCTGTGATAATAAAGTTGATTTCCAGCTTGCAATTCTTTTGTGGATGGAACTAATAATACCGGCGAAGTAAACTTTTTTCCTTCTGCCAAGCATCAAAGGACAGCCAAGATACTTATGAGGAAATGCATTATAGCGACCTGGATTCCGGATACCCGATGTACCCGGTAGAACTACCGAATACACGTGGTACCGCATGGGACCCGCTAGGCCTCCCAAGCGCGGGAAAGCGCCGAAGGGAAAAAGGAGTGTGTGGAATACATTGAAGCCACAGATATAACAATAAGCAATTAAATTTCATTAGATTGGATTGCTAAAGTAGCAGAAATAAAATTACATTTTCATTAAAAATTTCAATTAACACAATTATACACCAGAGTCCAGTCCAAAAGGAAAGACAACAAGTACAGTCTGACAGAAAAGAAACGTACACTGAAGTCGGGGGAAGCCCGACGTAGGTATAGCTGGCAGCTACAGCAAACGCGCTCCTCCAGGAACAGCAGAGGAAGAAGGCGAAACCCACCTAAAAAGTAGGGGTGAGTCTCTAAACAGAAACTCAATAGGGGTCACGTGGATCCCCACTGGAAAACACGCAGTGCAACGGAAGCAACAATAGAAACAGCAAGTGCAAAAAAGCAGGAAAGGCTACACTAAAAAGCTGTAAAACTACGCTACAGGCAGTAGTAAACAGACGGGAGGTAGGAGTAGGGAACAAGCAAGAAAGGGGAAGAACCCGAGCTAGACAAGTGGTGGCCGAACTAACCTCGGCACCCCAAACTACTCCAAACAATAGCAGAAGGGCAACTCTGATCCAACAAAGTCAGAAGTTACCGATCTGCCAACCCGACACCAGGTCTAAGACGGAGACCTGCAAAGACGGCTAAAACAATCACGACGGCCTACACGATTGGAACATCGTGCACGTAACCCCGGGCTCATCTTGAACACAGCCAAGAATAGACCACACAGCCAGGGTAGCAAATCTTGGACAAGGCCAAGACTAGCCGACATGAAAAGGAGAACACCGGCTCCGAGAAAGGCAAGAGTCGCTGGTCAAGTGATAGGAGTACCCTCACACTAGAAGAACAGCCAGATGCGTCCACTGACGTCTTACACTGCGCCACAAGTGTCATGTCTACCCGACCGTGGGCAGCACGGGGGAGACTAGACACACCAAGAACCAGGTCCAAGGAACAACGACGTTCCAAGGAAAAACGGCACCTCACGGACACAAGACCGTAGCACCACAACTGCAAGTAACTAGTCAGGGCTACGCCCGTCGACGCAAGTCCCCAGTCCCTGACCACGTGTGCACACACTGACCCATACCTAGGCCAGGCCTCTAGCTAGTATTCCCCTCGGTAGGACGCTATCGCTGGCTGGGGCACACGGAACTAGCTTAAAAACCATGTAATCGAAACTACCCGTCCACCACTCCCGGTGGGTGACGTACTAAGAAAAGCCCACGTCACAGGCTACGACTAGTGGAGGTTCACAAGGCACAGACTCCAAAACACAAGTGCTAGAGTACAGACAGTCTAAGGAAAGCCCTGTCGCACGTACCACCAAGCACCACTGGCAGTACCACCGCTGCCAACAGACTCAGGACCAGGCAACTAGACCTACCACGTAACGATCCCGAGTCGAACGACTCAAAGGCAAGATCGTCACAGACAGCGGAACAAGCTGCCAATCGGTCTAATCCTAAGCCAGAAAAACCACGCTCCGCAGAAAACAACACACGGAGACCTGAGGGAACACCAAAAACCCTCAGACACAACTGGACACACAAACCGAGGTAAAGCGACACCTCGAGGCATCCAGAACCAGTGTCTCGGATTGGACAGAACTGCCAAGACACCCACACACAAGGTCACCTGTCAACCACTGGGTCACCCCGGGTTGACCGGAACCAGACCAAAACGCAAACAAAGGTAGGATAGAAAATCCTACCTCAAGTAAGAAGACTCCTGGCTACCTTACAACGTAGTCCTAGCCCTCATAGGACGTCGGGAGACATCCACGGGACAGCGGGCAGATCACAAGGCCAAGCCAAGACAAGCAGAAACCGAAGGAACGGAAATCGGAGCACAAGGCATGTAACGCGCCACCCCTAGACCGTTACAAGCATATGACGGTCTAGACCTAGGCCGTTACACTCCAAGCGACGGTCGGGGAAGAGCCGTCACTCACACCGCCCTATCAACTCTAAAACACAGAAAACAACATGTAACGGCCAGCACCGGGCGCGTTACACACACCTGACGCACCCCACCAGGGCCGTCAGAGCCAACATACCACGAACGAACCAACAGGTTCAAAACAACGGCCAGGGGCATGTAACGGTCCACACCGGACGCGTTACATCCAAACGACGCACGGGGGCACGGCCGTTACATCATAGAACAGCACAACACCCAGCCCTCAGCCAAACAGCATGTAACGGCCTACACTAGGCGCGTTACAACGCTGTGACGCACGGGAACATGACCGCCGCATCAACCGCCTTACACGGTCAACGCCCAGTCAAAGCACGAACACAGGACATGTAACGGCCAACCATGGGCGCGTTACACACCTCTGACGCACCTCCACAAGGCCGTCAGAGGAACCGCCATACTCGGCACACAAAACGACAAAAGGCATGTAACGCACAGGCTCAGGCGCGTTACATGGGTGTGACGCGCCACTCCAGGGCCGTCACATACCCAGAAGCCAAAAACTCTCAAGAATGCCAAACGAAGTGGCGGTCTATCGTAGGGCCGTCAGAGCCAAGTAACGGCCTCTGAAACGACCGCTACATCGATCACGGCGGGAAAACATAGGAATGGCCAAATCGGCCCGTTCCACGCCCCATACACGCCGAAGCACAGGGGAAACAAACCCAAACGCTGGAAAACAACACTAGGGTGCTAAAAACCCCTCATGCAAGCTCAAAAACATAAGATCCAGGTGATTTCATCAAATCGACCCAAAATGGATCACCGAGGTTCCCGGACTTCTACCGGCCTCGAATGAACACCAATCAACACGAAATTAACGTGGATGGGATCCTAACATCCCAGCGGTCAGTTTAAAACTAACTACACCGCAAATGGTCGCCGTTTTCGGCAAACCCTACAAACCACGAAAATCAACGTTTAGGCAAAACAAACCTAATCAAACTTGACCGTTTCCTTGCCGAACGACGTGCAATGGCAGGGAAAACGAAGAGGAAGAAGTGAGGAACCGTCACCCTACCTCCACCGAAGAAACCGTGCCCCGAAGGGACTAAACCACGCCGAAAACCACTCGCGAACCGATTTCACCGGCTTTGAATCCACCATTCGGCATCGCGCCAGGATCGATCCGATCCTCGCCCCATCGCGCACCTAGCCAGCTCCATCACGTCCCCAACACGCGCCTCTAGGCAGCCCGTATGCAGCCGGAGCCAAGGAGGCGAAACAGGAGAGAACGGAATAGAGAGAGACGGCGGCGGCGAATGAGAAGGGAGGAGAGAAGAAAAGGAAATAAAAAGAAAAGAAATTAGGAAATTTTCCTAATTTCTGAAAATTCTGAAAATGCGTCGAAAATGCACAAATTCAGAAAAATACGTAAAAATAGCCGAAACGACCGGCTCGAAGAGTACATCGTTGCTGTAGCATCCACGAGTTCGAGAATTGACAAACAAACTCACCGTAGGGTTTCGTAACTAGTACTTGAGAAAAACCCACACGGCTCGTCAAACTCAACTCGGAAGCCACAAAAGCGAACCGAAAACTCAACGAAACCAATCCAAAAGATCTAATGAAGATCCAGCAAGACCTACCAAGGATCAGGGCATTACATCCTCCCCTCCTTTAAGAAATTTTGCCCTCGAAATTAAGGACTAGCAAAGGAGAAGCAAGGGATGAACAACCCCACAACACAACCATGAAAACAACGCAAATCTCGAAAAACACAGCTCAGAGGAACAATGTCAGACCACCATCACGAGTACATGCTCTGGATCTAGCATGACACCCAAGTGAACACAAGTCCGACACCTCCGAAACAAGACAACGTCGTTTACGTCTCACAGGACAGGAGACACGACTACCACAAGAACAGGTAATCCAAATCGAGAAACACAACAACAACACGGCAAGCAACAGCTTACACAAGGAGACGCCGTCCTCACAGCTGACAGCTCAACCACATCATCGGCTCCAGTGCCAAAGGTAACAAGGAACACCTGGCACACAGGACGCCAATGACAAAAACACCACTGGACCACAAGCACAAACAAGTCAGTCCTCACTCAGATATTACATCTGATCGAGTCTCAAGCTAACTCTAGGGAAGAAGAGTACAACAAGCTAACCGACACATCCAGGTACAAACAGAGACACAAAATCATAAAGAAACAGCGCCAAAACAACAACGACAGCACCTGCAGGATTCCAGTTCCATTCTGAACATAGAACCAAGGAACACAACTGCAAGCAGGGTCACATCAAGGCACAGAAACAGCTGAGCACACGACCACACGGGAACGGGTCACGCATCAGACTGCTCACCAAGGAGAGACCCACAACAATGAGAAACGACAACAATCTCGGAGAACGCACCTCAAGGACTACAAACACGCCTCGAGAGCATAATACCCAAGAAAGACATGAAGAGTAGAGGGTACTCAATCAGCAGGAATGCCGACAAATTCCCCAACATTCCTAAATGCCGATGCCAATAGAAAATGGGCAACCGACACAACACGGCACGGCAACAGCGATGTCAAGGCACAGGAAGCCAAGACAAAGTCACCACGAGAAAGAACAATTCTCTCGACCGGCCAGAAACTCGAAAACACGATTCTGAACCCATGGGTAGCCAGCCCACACACTTCCGCTGCGTACTCTTACAACACACAATGCACACGGCAACAGAATAACCTCGGTAGTCGCACCTCAGCACATACCAGGCACCATCGCAATCAACAAAGATCACAATTAACACGCCACGAGTATCGATCCCATGAACAACCAACCACAAGGAGCCTAAGTGCAACAAGAGAAGAGCACCAGTTTCAGCACAAAGCACAAGGAAAGCATTAATCTCAGCTTACCTTCACGTCCTGAAACAGTAAATGAGCCTTCACAATACATCGGCCGTTAGACACAGCACGACAACTACGGTACACAACAGCTCTTAACACCATCATGGAGTCCAAAGCTAAGCAACCGTACAACAAGTGATAGATCCGGCTCAAAACAAGACTGTCCACACTTAAGCAGACATAGGACAAAGGCATCACCAAGACAGCAATTCCAAGGCTCACCTCGAAAAAACTTCACCAAAGAAGGATGAGAAGCAACGAGCTCGACAACAGAAGCTTACCAGGAGAAGAGAATACTATGTTCGCTCAAGCAACTTCTCAATCGAGGCAACACGACGACTAAAACAACAGAAACAACGGCACTTCAGGAGCTGAACAGACTCAAGCTGGGACAACCAAAGTAACGTAAGAATGTGCATGGCCATCACACCAACACTAAAAATCATAAGCCACCTGAGCAAAACACAGAAACAGCTCAAACAATGCACTGTAGGTTCATGCCAGCCGACAAACACTGCCAAGTGTAACACGATCGAGACCAACTTCAAAGTCGAACAAAGCACCTCGTCACACCCAGACGATAGCAAAACCATCTCGTACAGTGCCAACCAAGCATGCACAAGACCATACGCAAAAAGCACCGCGATAACCATCGCAACACCTAAGCCAGCAAGAGACTATACTGGACCTCAAGGACTCTGGCAACAGTATATCTGGATTTCCATGTATCTCACACGACTGAGCTCTGAAAATTCAGACAAATAAATTCTGAACATCTCAGAACACAGCTCTGATACCACTCTGTAGCGACCTGGATTCCGGATACCCGGTGTACCCGGTAGAACTACCGAATACACGTGGTACCGCATGGGACCCGCGAGGCCTCCCAAGCGCGGGGATGCGCCGAAGGGAAAAAGGAGTGTGTGGAATACATTGAAGCCACAGATATAACAGTAAGCAATTAAATTTCATTAGATTGGATTGCTAAAGTAGCAGAAATAAAGTTACATTTTCATTAAAAATTTCAATTAACACAATTATACACCAGAGTCCAGTCCAAAAGGAAAGACAACAAGTACAGTCTGACAGAAAAGAAACGTACACTGAAGTCGGGGGAAGCCCGAAGCAGCTACAGCTGGCAGCTACAGCAAACGCGCTCCTCCAGGAACAACAGAGGAAGAAGGTGAAACCCACCTGAAAAGCAGGGGTGAGTCTCTAAACAGAAACTCAGTAGGGGTCACGCGGATCCCCACTGGAAAACGTGCAGTGCAACGGAAGCAACAACAGAAACAGCAAGTGCAACAAAGCAGGAAAGGCTACACTAAAAAGCTGTAAAACTACGCTACAGGCAGTAGTAAACAGACGGGAGGTAGGAGTAGGGAACAAGCAAGAAAGGGGAAGAACCCGAGCCAGACAAGTGGCGGCCGAACTAACCTCAGCACCCCAAACTACTCCAAACAACAGCAGAAGGGCAACTCTGATCCAACAAAGTCAGAAGTTACCGATCTGCCAACCCGACACCAGGTCTAAGACGGAGACCTGCAAAGACGGCTAAAACAATCACGACGGCCTACACGATTGGAACATCGTGCACGCAACCCCGGGCTCATCTTGAACACAGCCAAGAACAGACCACACAGCCAGGGTATCAAATCTTGGACAAGGCCAAGACTAGCCGACACGAAAAGGAGAACACCGGCTCCGAGAAATGCAAGAGTCGCTCGTCAAGTGATAAGAGTACCCTCACACTAGAAGAACAGCCAGATGCGTCCACTGACGTCTTACACTGCGCCACAAGTGTCATGTCTACCCGACCGTGGGCAGCACGGGGGAGACTAGACACACCAAGAACCAGGTCCAAGGAACAACGACGTTCCAAGGAAAAACGGCACCTCACGGACACAAGACCGCAGCACCACAACTGCAAGTAACTAGTCAGGGCTACGCCCGTCGACGCAAGTCCCCAGTCCCTGACCACGTGTGCACACACTGACCCGTACCTAGGCCAGGCCTCTAGCTAGTATTCCCCTCGGTAGGACGCTACCGCTGGCCGGGGCCCACGGAACTAGCTTAAAAACCGTGTAACGGGAACTGCCCGTCCACCACTCCCGGTGGGTGACGTACTAAGAAAAGCCTACGTCACAGGCTACGACTAGTGGAGGTTCACAAGGCACAGACTCCAAAACACAAGTGCTAGAGTACAGACAGTCTAAGGAAAGCCCTATCGCACGTACCACCAAGCACCACTGGCAGTACCACCGCTGCCAACAGACTCAGGACCAGGCAACTAGACCTACCACGTAACGATCCCGAGTCGAACGACTCAAAGGCAAGATCGTCACAGACAGCGGAACAAGCTGCCAATCGGTCTAATCCTAAGCCAGAAAAACCACGCTCCGCAGAAAACAACACACGGAGACCTGAGGGAACACCAAAAACCCTCAGACACAATTGGACACACAAACCGAGGTAAAGTGACACCTCGAGGCATCCAGAACCAGTGTCTCGGACTGGACAGAACCGCCAAGACACCCACACACAAGGTCACCTGTCAACCACTGGGTCACCCCGGGTTGACCGGAACCAGACCAAAACACAAACAAAGGTAGGATAGAAAATCCTACCTCAAGTAAGAAGACTCCTGGCTACCTTACAACGTAGTCCTAGCCCTCATAGGACGTCGGGAGACATCCACGGGACAGCGGGCAGATCACAAGGCCAAGCCAAGACAAGCAGAAACCGAAGGAACGGAAATCGGAGCACAAGGCATGTAACGCGCCACCCCTAGACCGTTACAAGCATATGACGGTCTAGACCTAGGCCGTTACACTCCAAGCGACGGTCGGGGAAGAGCCGTCACTCACACCGCCCTATCAACTCTAAAACACAGAAAACAACATGTAACGGCCAGCACCGGGCGCGTTACACACACCTGACGCACCCCACCAGGGCCGTCAGAGCCAACATACCACGAACGAACCAACAGGTTCAAAACAACGGCCAGGGGCATGTAACGGTCCACACCGGACGCGTTACATCCAAACGACGCACGGGGGCACGGCCGTTACATCATAGAACAGCACAACACCCAGCCCTCAGCCAAACAGCATGTAACGGCCTACACTAGGCGCGTTACAACGCTGTGACGCACGGGAACATGACCGCCGCATCAACCGCCTTACACGGTCAACGCCCAGTCAAAGCACGAACACAGGACATGTAACGGCCAACCATGGGCGCGTTACACACCTCTGACGCACCTCCACAAGGCCGTCAGAGGAACCGCCATACTCGGCACACAAAATGACAAAAGGCATGTAACGCACAGGCTCAGGCGCGTTACATGGGTGTGACGCGCCACTCCAGGGCCGTCACATACCCAGAAGCCAAAAACTCTCAAGAACGCCAAACGAAGTGGCGGTCTATCGTAGGGCCGTCAGAGCCAAGTAACGGCCTCTGAAACGACCGCTACATCGGTCACGGCGGGAAAACATAGGAATGGCCAAATCGGCCCGTTCCACGCCCCATACACGCCGAAGCGTAGGGGAAACAAACCCAAACGCTGAAAACAACACTAGGGTGCTAAAAACCCCACATGCAAGCTCAAAAACACAAGATCCGGGTGATTTCATCAAATCGACCCAAAATGGGTCACCGAGGTTCCCGGACTTCTACCGGCCTCGAATGAACACCAATCAACACGAAATTAACGTGGATGGGATCCTAACATCCCAGCGGTCAGTTTAAAACTAACTACACCGCAAACGGTCGCCGTTTTCCGGCAAACCCTACAAACCACGAAAATCAACGTTTAGGCAAAACAAGCCCAAACTCGACCGTTTCCTTGCCGAACGACGTGCAATGGCAGGGAAAACGGAGAGGAAGAAGTGAGGAACCGTCACCCTACCTTCACCGAAGAAACCGTGCCCCGAAGGGACTAAACCACGCCGAAAACCACTCGCGAACCAATTTCACTGGCTTTGAATCCACCATTCGGGATCACGCCAGAATCGATCCGATCCTCTCCCCATCGCGCACCTAGCCAGCTCCATCACGTCCCCAACACGCGCCTCTAGGCATTCCGTCTGCAGCCGGAGCCGAGGAGGCAAAACAGGAGAGAACGGAAGAGAGAGAGACGGCGGCGGCGAATGAGAAGGGAGGAGAGAAGAAAAGGAAATAAAAAGAAAAGAAATTAGGAAATTTTCCTAATTTTCAAAAATTCTGAAAATGCGCCGAAAATGCACAAATTCAAAAAAATACGCAAAAATAGCCGAAACGACCAGCTCGAAGAGTACATCGTCGTTGTAGCATCCACGAGTTCAAAATTGACAAACAAACTCACCGTAAGGTTCCGTAACTAGTACGTGAGAAAAACCCACATGGCTCGTCAAACTCAACTCGGAAGCCACAAAAGCGAACCGAAAACTCAACGAAACCAATCCAAAAGATCCAATGAAGATCCATCAAGACCTACCAAGGATCCAGGGCATTACATGCATGGTGAGAGTAACCTGTGTAGTTCTGAATCCGATTGGCAACGGCCATATGGATCTTGGGGTGGATGAAAAATCCACTTTTGCTGACATTTATTGACTGACCCGAGGCTCTTTCATAAATTTTTAGGACATTGATCAGATTCCTGACTGAAGTGATGCTTGCTTTAGTGAAAAGAAGGGTGTCATCAGCAAACAATAGATGTGAAATTGGAGGACATCTGCTGGGCCCTGAAAACCATTCAACACTGCATTTGAATAGGCCTCTTTTAGAGATCTACTTAAAGATTTCTCAGCAATGATAAATAGAGAAGGGGCAACTGGATCTCCTTGCCTTACACCTCTGGTTGACTTAAAAAAGCCTGCTGGATCCTGTTGACACCTTGAAAATGAGCGAGGGCAGAAACAGAATTGAAAGGAAGATCAGACCAATAGTGAAAGATCAATGACGAAGTTCATCAACCATCTACCCGGCTAAAGTCCTTTCCGGGCCAAGCTGATGTCCGATGCCATTGTCAGTCAGACGACGACACTGATGAAATAGCAGTCACCTGGCTGAAGTCTTTCCAGGCTAAAGCTGATGTCCGGTCTTGTCATCGTTCCGGTGACGATGCCAATGAAATGATGTCCGGTTTTGTCATCATTCAGATGGCAACGCCGATGAAACCCCAGTCTACCGACTGATGAAAAAATCTATGAATGATCTCAATAGAAATTATGTCACCAATGGAGGGCCCTTTTGGGTGCTGATGCACTTGAAGGACCAATAAGAGGCCTAGTCTAAAAGGCCTAAGTGGGCCTATAAAGTGGCGCCGGGATCCTCTTGTCGAAGCCCAAAAGCCGCGCCGAGAAGCGGAAGTCCTGCGCGCCGGGAAGCCCCTCAGTTGAGGCGCGCCGTGACAGGCCTGCCGAGAAGATACAAAATACAGTTATAAAACCCTCTTCCCCTCGAGCAAGAAAGGAAGAGGATCATCACCACCGCCAGACAGACAGTAGAAGAGAGAAAATGATAGAGAAAAGAGAGAAGAGACCAACAGAGCAAGAGAGAAAAAAAAAGAGAAGAAGAGGAAGAAGGAGAAGAAGCTCCAAGTGGGCAGTAGGGGAGGGAGAGGAGTCAATGCTCCGCCCTCCCCCCCATGTTTTCTTTTCTTCTCTATGTAGTCTTATGAGTCTTACCTCGATTTATCAAATGTAGCCGAGATATCCCGGCCTTCGTTCTATTTCCCTTTCCCTCATTCCCCCTTTTTTGATTGGTGTGAGTTTGGGATGATGCAATGGAATGAAATGCGTTGATGGCCCGTGCGGGCGTTTCCCCGTTTTCTTTCTTCTTCCTTACATGTATCTATGTTTCTGGTTCAACTGAACGTGGAATGATGAAGCCTTCCCATCTCTGGTTTCTCTCGAATGAGTGCTGTTCAATGTCTTGAATGATCGTTCTGATGCTTCAGGTTTCTCTGCTCCGATTGTTCTTCCTGGAGGAATGTCGAAGGAAGAGTCCCAATCTTCACACCCATGGATTATTGGACTCTATCCTCTCACCCCTTCAGTGATGCCTACACTGGGTAGTCTCCCCATCTTTCATTCCGTTTGTTTCCTTTTCTTAAGCCATTAAGGTCGCCCCAGGAATCAGGGACAGTTATCCCTTGGTTTCCCTGGACGGCCGGCGACAGAAAAACATATCTCCATGGATTTTAAATGGGTGATGATCTCGAGCCCTCCATAAACTTCACCTTCCAGTGATCCCCTGGCACTGCCCAGCAAAGCCCTTGGCTTCCCCCCTCATTTGCATCCTAAATTCCCAGCCAATACCTGAATCCCAGAAAGAAATCTCAAAAACAGGGTACCGTAAAACCCAGAAACCCTCTCGGCACCATCTCCCTTCTCGATGCCGTGCACAGTAAAAGGGCTGAATAGTTCTCGGCACGGTCTTTCTGGCGCCGAGAACCCTAACCCCTTGCCTCCTCGTCCGCGCCGGGAACCTAGCCCTCACCGAGAGCCCGTCTCCTGGCTTTCTTGCCTGCGCCGAAAGCCTCTTCTCCGTCGCGCCGGAAACCCCTCACATTAAGCTGCGCCGATAAGCTCCCCGGCCCTATTGTCTTTGCACCGAGAAGCTCTCGCCGGGGGCTCCTCTTTGGCTTCTCTTCATCGCGCCGGGAACCCAGGCCCTCTCACCTTGGCGCCGGGAACCCCCGGCCTTCTTGCCATTGGCGCCGGGAGCCCCCTGTCCTCCACTTCATCGCGTCGGGAACCCCGGCCCTCTCACCTTGGCGCCGGGAACCCCTGGCCTTCTTGCCATTGGCGCCGGGAGCCCTGGCCTTCCCATTTTTAGGTCATGCCGAGAGCCTGTGCCCATTCAGAGTGCGCCGAGAGCCTAATCTGCCACCCAACGAACCCCAACACCCAGAGCAAACCCATACAGGGATATCCGTGGATCACCAGATATGTCTCGGGGATAAAATTAAAGGGAGTCAGACTCCCTTATGTTCCATCAGTTCGTGTCGGGATTACGACAACACACCCCCTTTTTAGCTCCGGTGAGCTCTGCCAATGCATGAATGCCACCAGCTCTTATAAGGGAAGAGTCAAATATTGCCCCAAGGCATACATGTGTAATGCGAAAGGTTCGGCCTCTCTATCTCTCGTCTTTCATCCCGACACTCCGTGGGTGATAGCCTATTCTCCCCTGGGCATAACCCAGATTATGGGGAGATGCTGTCGAAATGTTGATCGATGCTTTAAAACCCCATCGTGGTTACAGCTCAGTCTGCCTGTGATTTAAATCCGCTTTCTCCCCTTTCCCCTACACCCAGTTTTTGAACCACTGATCGTCTGTTTCTGTGGTTGATGTTATTATCTTACCCGCCTTCCTGGCCCTGGTATGAAGTTTAAAATGGTGCATATGAATATCTGTTTGCCTTATGAGGCCTCCTATTTCGGCGTTTAATCAAGGGTTGTCCTTCTCAGGAAGGGCGTAATTAACGTCATAGCATTTATGGTATGGCGGACTTTTGGTCAAGACTCAGACTTCACAATCGACTGACCAAGTCAAGTCGAGCGCACAATGAAATCGTCACACATGTGACTGGCACGCCAATTAACCAAACCAATAAATCAATAAATAAAACAAATAAAAATCAAACAAGATAGCCGAAAGAAAAATCCTGCGTCCACAAGTCTGGCACGCCCGGTGGGACCTAGTCTCCCTTCATCTCTACGCCAAGATAGGAGGCCCAGTGGGCCCCCCTCAAATTTATGATTCCGTGCTTTCTTTATTTTCAGGAAACTACAATGACGGCTGGAATCATCTCTGTACACTTTGATCAACAAGTGGTCGATGTACATGTTCGAGAGGGCTACCTGGCGGTACCTCTTGCGTTCGGATCGATGCCGCCTGCTATCGGGATGCCCAACTGCTTGGGCCTCATCTTCACTGACTTGCTCGAGATCGACAACCAGGAACAAAAGACTGTTGTCGAGACATTGCCACAAGCTACCATCCCCAAAATGAGCCGGGGGATGCAGGATACTCCTGAGGTCGTGGCCTGCTTCGTCCATCACGAGGCGAAAAGGGGCGCACCCTCTGCTGCTGGAAGAAGAAGGAGATCAGACAGGAGAGCCCGATCCACTGTTGCGGGACGCCGGATATCCAACTCAGGAAAGACAATGCTGATCGGAGGAATCTGGACGAACCTCAACGGCCGCCCGAGGGAGGTCAACCCAGATGTGGTCGTCCCGAGAGTACCCACCACCAACAGATTCCAAACTCTGGCTACTAGGAGGGCCGACGTCGAGAAAGAGCACCGAAGGCCGTTGGCACCAAAGCCGCCCAAGTTCAGGCAGATCTGGCGGCAGAAGAAGACCCAGAGCTGGGCCCCAGCTCAAGATGAAGAAAACATTGCTGACACCACTATTGCCCGCTTCAGGGCAAGAAGCAGAAGAGGAAAAGGAAGAGACATAAGAAACGCTGCTGCTGTTCACCTCGGGACTCGGGGTAGGAGAGATGAGGAAGAGAATGAAGGAAGAAATCTGACTACTATTCACCCCAGGATAAGGGGCAGAAGATATGAGCAGAAGGAAGACCTAACGGTCACCCACCCCATGGCTGGGGGCAAAAGATGGGAAAGAAAGAATTATGCTGCTGCTGCCAACTGCTGCCAGGATGGGAGTAGAAGGTTCAGGGAGGAAGAGGAAATGAGAATAAGGGAACCAGTCACTGCTGTCACTCTAAGAAGACCAAGAGCCTGCGCCAGACAGGCCGGTATACTCAAATACTGCAAAGCCGAGCACCTGACTGCTCAGGTGGGGAGACTGGCTTATCAGCAGAAGAGCCAGGAAAGATTGATGCTCCAACCAAAGCCACGAAGGCACAATCAAGAGGAGATGAAACAAGTGGCTCAAGACTACTTTCACTACCTGGGGAACTCCGCCCTCGGACAGCAAAGATTATCCCGTGCCTTGGGCACCATGGATGAAGAAGAAGAAGAAACCCTTCAAGAAGTGATGCTCGGAGTCTCCTCCTCCGATTCCAATGATTATGAAGAAGGCCACAGAGCTGGGTATGGAAAAAAAGGCCTGCATAGAGAAGAATCTAGAGAAAGAATATCAGTCTTTGACTGGCTCAAATACCCTGATCAGATGAGAAGGAAAGTCTACAGGTAGAGGGAAAAGATGCAGATCTTTGCCTGCAATATGGCCGGGCTTGTCAAAGGGTAGGATATGTTACCGACACAGCCAGATGAACTGCTCAGACTAGCAACCAGACCAGGCCCCGTCACAACAAGAGGCCAGGCGGCAAAAGATAAGATGAAGACTAATGATGAAGCCTGCAAGATCACCACTATGACAGTTAATGTGGTGACAGCGGAAGAGGAAGACAATCCCTTCGTTGATGATGCTGAAGGGACTTCAGAAGATCTATAGATCCCGTCAACCCTGGATCCCATGATCCAGATGATGTTTAGAAGATATCAACAAGAGATCAATGCTCTCAGAAGACAGCTAAATGAGAGGCACGAAGTTACACTGGTCTCCAAGCAAGCCGAGCCTATGGGGCAGACTGCCAGCTCAACAGAAATGGCTATCACAGCTAATCCTCTTCCGACTGATAAGGGCAAAGCACCGAGCCAACCCGTTATGCAGCAGACGATAGCTCAGCCCTCTGCATCGCAGACGCAGCCTGCCGCGCCTACCTTGCGCGCAACTGTGATGACAACTCCTTACGGTCAGCAACAAGCTCACTTCTTCCCGGAAAACATAGATCCAGCCATAGCCCAAAAGCTGATGATTGAAAAGATTGTGGAGATGAAGCTGTCTGAAAAGACTGGTGATGATGCTAGTACCTACGATGTGTACAAGGTACCATATCCTCCCCAGTATGCTGCTAAGAGACTACCTCCAGGCGTCAGTAAGCCGCCGAAGTTTGAAAAGTTTAATGGCCAGGGCTCTCCCAGGGAGCACATAGCTTACTACACCACAATCATGGGTGACTTGGCAGCTGATGAAGCTTATCTGCTTAAGTTCTTCGGCTCATCCCTCACCGGGATAGCCTTTGAATGGTATTCAAGCCTGCCGGCTGGGTCAGTGACCGATTGGCCTGACATGCAAAGAAAGTTCCGCGACAGATTTCACGTCACGGAAAGAGAAATTACAATAGCAGAACTATATGCGACCAGGCAAAAGCAAGATGAAACAGCACTGGACTACATCAAAAGGTGGAGGAACTTAGCTATGAGATGCAGAAGACCTCCTCATCAAGAAGATGCAGTGCAAATATGTAAGCAGAGCCTCAGGAGAGAGGTACTGGAAAAGATGATTGGTGCAGATGTCAGAACATTTGACCGATTGAACAATATAGTGGCGAGGTCGAGACGTTCCTGTCTAAGCGTCCGACCGCCAATGCTCCAACTGTGCCGAAAGGGAAATCTAATGATCGACGACCAACGCACTCTGAGGCCAACACCGTCGATTTCAGAACCTTCGAGCAACAGAAAGGGAAGAAGGGGGCAGATGAAGCTCCCCCACCAACAGACACAGCAGAAAGAAAAGATAAGGTCTCTCTGAGCAACAAAATGAGAAAGCCGTACTCTTTCCCGAAAGATAAGACAGCCGCACTATTCAACTGGGCATACAAGTTCAACAAGGTAACATTGCTTGAGCCAAAGAGACCCGATGACGCGGCGAAGATAGGTGATCCACTGTTCTGTCCATATCACCATGCGCTGGGGCACGCAATTGAAGATTGCTACGTCTTCAAAGATATTATGGAAGGCATGGTCAAAAAGGGCGAGCTACAGCTGGGAGATTACCAGGTAGAGCCACCTCGTCCACATGAGCCTCGGTGTTAAAAATGGCCGCCAATATGATTTCAATCTACCAGGAGCTGCCTAAGGAGGCCGTTGAAGAATGTACCAGGCATACTTATGAAGCTTGCTTCCTCACCCCACTGAAGGATCAGGAAGGATGGCAGATGAAACCCATAAAGAACAGAAAGAAGACTCCCGCAGCCAAAACCAATGAAGCGATTATCCGCGGTGTCACACCAAGGCCCGAACCACCTCCAGTAAAGCCAGTATGGCGCACAGCTGAGACAGGGCCGGTCATCCGGATCCCCACTCATAACCGAAGAAGACAAGTCCCCCTACCTGCACATAAGGAAGTAAGTCCTGCAGCCAGGCGTTTACAGCAGTATATTAATGGGCTCGATGAATATGAACAGAAAAAGCCCGGGCACCTGCTGGTGAAAGACTGTATACTCTGGGAACAGCTCGAAGAATTGAAAATTAAAGAGCAGTCAGAGGCAGAACAAGAAAAGGCTAAGACTGAACCCTTCTGGGGGTAGGGGCCAATAAAGCCTAATTCCCAGAAAAAGAAGAGGCGGCCCAAGTCCAAGAAGGGAAAGAGGGTCGTGACAGTACAATGTAACACCCTGTCAGCACTCTTTACCTCGCCCGGGGAGGACGATGAGGATGAAACATCAAATGCCCCGCTAGAAGCCAACCATGCCGAGGCCTCAACCTCGGCACATGCAACACGCTCCGGAAGAAGGTGGGGGCGCCCACCACCAGCTAATCATAACATTATGTTCAGAGGGGAACATCCCTACCAGATTCCCGAACCGGAGGTACGAGGTGTCCAGGTTCCTCCCCCTACCGGCTTGTACCAAGAAAAGAAGAAAGGAGGTCAAACTCCAACATTTCTGGAATTTCTGTCTAGTCTAGAAAATGGGCAGTCGATACAGGCTGGGCCAGATAAAGGCAAGGGACCTCAGCAATCGGCGTCTGTAGCCTACGAGCAGAATGAGAAAGAAGGGGATAACCCTTTGACGGCACCAGGGGCCGTTGCTATAGAAGAAGCCCCCCAAGAAATCAGTCCCGGGGATGAAACCAGCACTGGGCAGCAGAGGCCACGGGCACCACATGAACCTCCAAAACCCCGATGGGCAGAAGAAATGAGACTGTCTAATGTCAGGGTGGGCAGCCGGATCATGAAAATGCTAAAGAAGCTCCCTACCAGATTCTCCATCTGGGAGATTCTCTCTCTGAGTGAAGAGGCTCGCCAAGCAATTGTTGATGCCTTGCAGTCGCCGGCACAATATGAAGCACTCTTGACAGAAGTGAATTCCGAGCCGTCAGTTACATTCTCAGAGGATGACATGCTGATTCTGAATTCTGGCCATAACAGACCACTGTATATGAGGGGCTCCCTGAACTGTCAGCCACTGAACAGGATACTGATAGATCCCGGGGCTGCCGCGAACATTCTCCCATACCGCATCTACCAAAAATATTACTTTGATCTGCAGCTTACCAAGGTCAGAGACATGAAAATTGCAGGATTCAACCAGAAATGTGAGACGCCCCTTGGGGTGGCTGATTTTAACCTCACATTGGGGGATCTCACTACCGTGGTACGATTCTATGTAATCGACTCCAACACCACATATAAGGCCCTGCTGGGGAGACCGTGGCTGCATGAATATCAGATAGTGCCGTCCACGCTGCATCAGTGCATTAAATACTACCATGAAGGAAAAGAAGAGAGGGTGTTTGCGGATCTGCATCCCTTCGAAGTATTTGAGTGCCATATGCTCGATGCATCCTACTACACGGAGGTGTCGCGAAAGGGTGAAGAGAAAGAGGCTGTGGTTAGCCAGAAAAAGCCGGCGACGAAGGCAAGAAATTGGTCTCCACCGCCACCAAAGGGCTAAATTAAAAAGCATGAGGTATCTCACATCTCTTATGCTGGTGACTTTGCTCGGATCACCCCTCCTAGCATTCACCCGGATGATATCAATGAAGAAATGAAAGAAGAGTACACACAAGTGGAGGTGCCGCAGGGTTTATTTAAACCCATCGTCAGCCTCGAGTACTAGACGGTGCTACCACTGAAGACTATGGAAGTCCCTCGCTTCTGCGAGCCTCCTACCATATTCTACACTGGGGAGTCAGTCGAGGAAGATGATCAAGACTGCATGGTCCCTGAAGAGGCCGTAAACCAGATGGTGCCAATTACAGGCTTGGATTATACTACCCGACGGGTTTCGCAGATGTTCTCTAAGATGCGAATGCCGTCATTGCAGCCTGCTGCCCAGAAGAAGGCGTTCAAGGAGCTATGGGATCCGCCTCGGGATAATAAAGAACTGAGGAAGATCACTCAGCACCCAGGATTGGGTTATACCCTTCAAGAATACTATGAAGCTGAGGTGGACGTCATATCTGTCTCCTACCAGCATGAAGACCCTCCCGAGGTAGGATATGACAAATACCCCTCGGAAGATGAAGAAATCATTTATCAATCCATAATGAACAATGAAGCCCCAGACAGTCGGCCGGAGACGGGGACGTCTGATGAAGCAAAGAAAGATTGGTGCTGGGAAGACCTACCTTGCAAAGAAGAGCTGTTCCATGCTGAAGCAAAGTTTGACACGGGAATCCCGGATGAAGACCAAGTAACCAAAGAGCTCAGGGAATGCCTGGAGTTTGAGCGCATCCTGGAAGAAGTCCGGGCTCTACAGAATGATGATCTCTCAAGGGAGTCTGCATCAGAAGAGCCTCTAAGGGCGGAAGACTCCGTCTTTGAGTTTCCTGCTGATCCAGTTACGTCCTCGGGGCATACTGAACAGAATACAACAATATTGGCCGTATATGATGAGCCAGCACCCGCTGATGACCAGTATGATGAAACAGAAAATCATGAAACTGAAGAAGATTATATCCCGGGAGGCTTCATTGACTTACAAGAAGCCCCGCCCGAGGTCGAAGATGGAGGTCAGGCCACCGTCGATGAGCTTGTGGAAATAAATCTGGGGACCGCAGATGAGCCAAGGCCGACATTCCTCAGTGCACTGCTGGAGCCAGCTACCAGGGAACAGTATATACAGTTTTTGAAGGAATTCCGAGACTGCTTTGCATGGACATATGATGAAATGCCGGGACTGAGTTCTGATGTGGCACAGCACCGATTGGCAATAAACCCAGAGGCTAGCCCTGTAAAGCAGCCTTCCAGGAGAATGCGCCCTGAATTAATAAATCAGATTAACAAAGAGGTTGACAAGCTAATTGATGTAGGCTTTGTTGAAGAAAATCAATACACTACATGGCTAGCCAATATAGTGCCCGTAAAGAAGAAGAATGGGCAGATCAGAATATGTGTTGATTTTCGGGACCTTAATAAGGCTTGCCCGAAAGATGACTTCCCAGTACCAATCACTGAAGTGATGATCGATGCGACTACTGGTCATGAGGCCCTATCATTTATGGATGGGTCATCCGGATACAACCAAATCTGGATTGCTGAGGAAGACAGAGTGCACACTGCATTCCGTACCCCGAAGGGGATATTCCACTACAAAAGGATGCCGTTTGGTCTCAAGAATGCCGGCGCTACCTACCAAAGAGCTATGACCAAGATCTTTGATGATTTGCTCTTCAAGAAAGTAGAGTGCTACATTGATGATTTGGTAGTAAAAACTAAAAGAAGAGAAGACCATTTGCAAGACCTGAGGGTAGTATTCCAGAGGCTGCGCAAATATGAACTCAAGATGAATCCCATGAAATGCGCCTTCGGCGTGTCCAGTGGAAAATTCCTCGGGTTTATTGTCCGTCATAGGGGCATTGAAATTGACCCATCCAAGATTAAGGCTATCCAGGAGCTCCCTCCGCCAAGGAATCTGTCCGAGCTGAGATCTCTGCAAGGGCGTCTGGCCTATATCCGACGATTTATATCAAATCTGTCAGGAAGATGCCACCCCTTTCACAAGCTCATGATGAAAGATGTGCCGTTCCTCTGGGACGATGGCTGTCAGGAAGCCTTTGAGAAGCTGAAAGAATACCTCAAGACCCCTCCGGTGCTGGGGGCACCAATTAAGGGCAGGCCCTTGATACTGTATATCGCAGCCACATACTGTTCCCTGGGGGCAATGCTGGCACAGATAAATGAAGAAGGCAAAGAACAAGCCTTATACTATCTGAGTAGGAGGTTGATTAGAACTGAAGAAGGTTACAGCTACATAGAAAAGACCTGCTTGGCACTGGTCTTTGCTGTCAAAAAGCTCCGACACTATATGTTGTCACATGAAGTCAGATTGATATCTGCAGCAGATCCGCTCAAATATATATTGACTCAGCCAGTACTGAAGGGCCGGTTGGGCAAATGGGCAGTAATCCTGATGGAATTCGATATTACCTATACACCCCAGAGGGCAATAAAAGGACAGGCCGTGGCTGATTTCTTCGCAGAGCATCCTGTGCCGGAAAATGATATGCTAGGGACTGAGTTACCCGATGATGAAACACTCGAGGCCTGCCAGGCTCAGTCAGTTATGTGGCAACTATTCTTTGATGGAGCATCTAGAACAGAGACAGACTCCGATGGAAAGACCAGAATACGGGCCGGGGCCGGTATTGTGCTGAAGTCACCAGAAGGGGAGGTCGTGCATACTTCTTGTTCTATAAACAAGCCCTGCACCAATAATGAGGCCGAGTATGAAGCTCTGATAATCGGGCTATATGTCAGCCTCAACATGGGTATCCAAATGCTTCAAGTATTCGGGGATTCGATGCTGATAATAAAACAGATCCAAGGGGAGTTCGAAGTGCGGAAGCCAGAACTGAGTCCCTACCACCAAGAAGCTGTGCGCCTCATGGCGAAGTTCTACCATATTGAGCTCAAGCATGTGGGCCATGGACACAATGCCCAGGCTGATGCACTGGCAAAGCTGGCCAGCTCACTAGCAGTTCCGCCAAATAAGACACTGAACATTATCATCATGAACTGGCGGCAAGTCCCCAGTATGCTAGAAGGGTGCCCCGAAGAAGACGAAGTTGCCACCATCAGCACAGAACAAGCGTCTGATTGGAGACAGCACCTGCTGTAGTGGTTTCTACACCAACAACTGCCGCAGATAAGAGAAGAAAAGATGAAACTCCTAAGAATCAAAGATTCTTATGAACTCAGGAATGGAATTTTGTTCCGAATAATGGCAGATGCACGCAAGAAGATTCTACTCCGCTGTCTGTCCACTGAGGAAGCCTGGCAAGCGATGAAAGAAACACATGCTGGGACAGCAGGTGCCCACCAGGCTGGTCCCAAGATGAAGATAGAAATCAAGAAGCTGGGCTACTATTGGCCCACCATGTTTGAAGACTGCTGTAAATTTGCAAAATCATGCCAGAAATGCCAGGAGCATGCTACTGTGCCTAGAAGGCCTCCTACGACTCTGCACCCTACAGTTCCCAGTTGGCCGTTTGCACAATGGGGAACTGATGTAGTCGGGCCACTGCCGACTTCCTCGGCCGGACATAAGTACATACTGGCCATAACAGATTACTTCTCCAGATGGGCGGAGGCTATAGCATTAAGAGAAGTGACTGGTGAACTGGTCGCCAGATTCATCAAGCAGAACATTATCTTCCGGTTCGGGATCCCCAGCCGAATAATATCTGACAATGGAAGTCATTTCAGAAATCAGAAGGTCTATCGGCTTGCTGAGAAGTATAAGATCGAATGGAGAACCTCCACTCCTTACAATCCACAGGCAAACGGATTGGCAGAAGCTTTTAACAAGACTCTCTGCACCTTGCTGGCCAAGGTCGTCAGTTCTAATAAGAAGAACTGGGAAGAGAAAATGTATGAAGCTCTGTGGGCATACCGCACCGTCTTCAAGACACCTACAGGGTGCTCACCATACTCGCTGGTATACGGCTCAGAGGCAGTGGTTCCGCTAGAGCTGGAAGTCCCGTCACTCAGAGTGGCAGTCCAATACGGCCTGGCCCGTGGCGAACAGACCAATGCAGAAAGAAGACTAGAAGAACTAGCTGAATTGGAGGGGAAGCGCCTGCGAGCCTAGAAGAGTATCCAAATGTATCAGGCCCGCATGGCCACTGCATTCAACAAACTCGTAAGAGGACGAGAATTCAAGAAAGGTGACCTCGTCATGGTCATGAAAAAAGAAGTCATGGCGTCCAACCCAAAAGGAAAGCTGAATGCTAACTGGGAAGGTCCTTATGTGATACAGAGAGTCTACGAAGGAGGGGCCTACGTGGTTGTTAACCATCAAGGGGAAATCCAATTCTCCCCACTCAATGGAAGACATTTAAAGCTGTATCATGTGGCACAACCGGTATTCCCCGAGTGATCAGGCAAAGCTACCCCTTTCCCGGTCTAGTGGCACTCCACCCTAACCGAGCTACCCTTTTCTTGGTATAACGGCACTCCGCCCTAGCCAAGCTACACCCCTTTCCTTGGTCTAGCGACACTCCGCCCTAGCCAAGCTACCATTTCTTCGTCTAGCGACACTCCGCCCTAGCCGAGGTACCCATTTCCTTGGTCTAACGGCACTCCGCCCTAGCCAAGCTACACCCTTTTCCCGGTCTAGCGGCACTCCGCCATAACCGAGCTACCCTTCCCTTGGTCAAGCGGCACTCCGCCCTAACCGAGCTACCCCTTCCTTGGTCTAGTGGCACTGAGCCGTAACCTAGCTACCCTTTTCTTGGTATAGCGGCACTCCACCCTAGCCAAGCTACACCCCTTTCCTTGGTCTAGCGGCACTCTGCCCTAGCCAAGCCACCATTTCTTCATCTAGCGGCACTCCGCCCTAGCCGAGCTACCCATTTCCTTGGTCTAGCGGCACTCCGCCCTAGCCCAGCTACACCCTTTTCCCGGTCTAGCGGCACTCCGCCCTAACCGAGCTACCCTTTCTTGGTCTAGCGGCACTCCGCCCTAACCGAGCTACCCCTTCCTTGGTCTAGCGGCACTCCCCCTAGCCGAACTACCCTTTCTTGGTATAGCGGCACTCCGCCCTAGCCAAGCTACACCCTTTCCTTGGTCTAGCGGCACTCCGCCCTAGCCAAGCTACCATTTTCGTCTAGCGGCACTCCGCCCTAGCCGAGCTACCCATTTCCTTGGTCTAGCGGCACTCCGCCCTAGCCAAGCTACAACCCTTTTTCCCGTCTAGCGGCACTCCGCCCTAACCGAGCTACCCTTCCCTTGGTCTAGCGGGACTCCACCCTAACCGAGCTAAACCCCTTCGGTCTAGTGGCACTCCGCCCTAGCCGAGATAAACCCTTTTCTTGGTATAGCGCACTCCGCCCTAGCCAAGCTACACCCTTTTCCCGGTCTAGCGGCACTCCGCCCTAACCGAGCTACCCTTTTCTTGGTCTAGCGGCACTCCGCCCTAACCGAGCTACCCTTTCCTTGGTCTAGGGGCACTCTGCCCTAACCGAGATACCCTTTTCTTGGTATAGCGGCACTCCGCCCTAGCCAAGCTACACCCTTTTCTTCGTATAGCGGCACTCCGCCCTAGCCGAGCTATCCCTTTCCTTGGTCTAGCGGCACTCCGCCCTAGCCAAGCTACCCTTTCTTCGTCTAACGGCACTCCGCCCTAGCCGAGCTACCCATTTCCCGATCTAGCGGCACTCCGCCCTAGCCCAGCTACACCCTTTTCCCGGTCTAGCGGCACTCCACCCTAACCGAGCTACCCTTTCCTTGGTCTAGCGCCATTCTGCCCTAACCAAGCTACCCTTTCCTTGGTCTAGCGGCACTCCGCCCTAACCGAGATACCCTTTTCTTGGTATAGCGGCACTCCGCCCTAGCCGAGCTACCATTTTCCCGGTCTAGCGGCGCTCCGCCCTAACCGAGCTACCCATTTCTTGGTCTGGCAACACTCCGCCCTAACCGAGCTACCCATTTCTTGGTATAACGGCACTCCGCCCTAGCCAAGCTACACCCATTTCCCGGTCTAGCGGCACTCCGCCCTAACCAAGCTGCCCTCATCTTAAGCTGGTGGCATTCCGACCTGTCACCCTCTAAAAAGGGAGAGAAAGAGAATGAAAGAAAACAAAAATAGGGGGTTAAAAATAGAGATACCCCGCCAGACTTGCTCCTATATTAGGGACAAGTGCAAAAATGACCCAAAACCCAGCTGTGGTGAAAACTCGAAAGGGCACTGCAGGCAAAATCGGGTACCCCGCCACGTGAAAACCAAAAGGGCGCGTGGACAAAAGCAAGAGGGGGCTGGCTCCGGCGAAAACCCGAAAGGGCGCTTGGGTCGGTAATGTGGTGATTCCAAAGAAAGCCTCACCTCCCACCATAAAGCTCCTCGTCGATCGACCGGCGCCTTGCCCGATCAACGATTAAACCCATCCGGAATGGACCTTACGTCTATTCTGTTGAAGCCGTCATGCATTGCTCGAGAAAAATTCCCTCGATAATAAGCCCACCTCGGGATAGACCTTCCGTCTG
Organism: Amorphophallus konjac; assembly: GCA_022559845.1. Lineage (NCBI taxonomy): Eukaryota > Viridiplantae > Streptophyta > Magnoliopsida > Alismatales > Araceae > Amorphophallus > Amorphophallus konjac. Next base: position 282,357,301 of record CM040122.1, read on the forward strand.
TTCTGATAAAACACTTCCACTTGTTTCTGTCTAAGACCCACAACAATGAAACCCTGTCCGGTTTAGACCTTACGTCTATCCCGATGAAACCTATGAAATCCTTGCATTGGTATAAACCCAGTACTGAAACCTGATACTGATCGACCGGCACATTGCCCGATCAGCAATAAAACCTTGTTCGGTTTAGACCTTACGTCTATTCCGACTAAATCTACAGTCTCTTTACGTCCCGCCGTGATGAAACCTGCTGTTGATCGATTGGCACACTGCCCGATCTATGATGAAACCTATCCAGTTTAGACCTTCCGTCTATCCTGATGAAATCCATGAACTCCTTGCATTGGTATAAATCCAATACCGATGATGAAACCCGCCATTGATCGATTGGCACCTCGCCTAATATCAATGATGAAAACCCTATCCAGTTTGGACCCTACGTCTATCCTGATGAAACATATGAAATCTTTGCGTTGGTATGAGCCAATACCAATGATGAAACCTGCTATCGATCGGTTGGCACACCGCCTGATCGACGCTAAAACCCATCCAGGGTAGACCTTCCGTCCGCTCTGACATAGCACAACACTGCTCTTTGAATATATTCAGACCCTCCGTCTGGATAGATCATGAAACTCTATTCCTTTGCATTAATGTTAAACCCCACATTAACGATGAAACTCATATTCTCAGCAAACGGCCTCGTGCCCGAGCTGCTACTTATATCCTCTAAATCAATTCGGACCTTTCGTCTGGATAGATCATGAAATCCTACTTCCCTTTGCATTGATGTTGACACCCACATCAATGATCGTGTGTCCACAATAAACATATGGCGCCATGGTCCATAGGATGAAAGTTCTGGTCCCAGAAAAGACAATGAAAAAGGAAAAGAGAAAGAAAACGACAAAAAAGTATATATATAAAAATGGGGTTGAAAATAGAGATACCCCGCCAGACTTGTTCAGGCGTTCTGGACAAGTGCAAAAATGGCCCAAAACCCAACTGTGGTGAAAACCTGAAAGGGCACTGCAGGCAAAATCGGGTACCCCGCCACGTGAAAATCCGCAAGGACGCGTGGGCAAAAGCAAGAGTGGGCTGGCTCCAGCGAAAACCCGAAAGGGCGCTTGGGTCGGTAATGTGGTAAGTCAGAAGTTCCATGCCAACCGGCACGTTGCCTTCACCTACCCTTCACTGACGAGGCCTTCCGTCGGTCATCTGGCTCTATGCCCCACCGATGATAAAGCCTTTCCGGGGTAGATCTTACGTCTACCCTGATGAAATCTACATACCCTCTTTTCACATGTCCCACCAACAATAAAACCGGTCACCAGTCTGATAAAGCCTGGCCAGTTCAGACCTTACGTCTGTCCTGATCAAACTCCTAAACCTTCCCTTGACCGATCGGCTCCTTGCCCGGTCAACGATGAAACCCTACCAGGATAGACCCTACGCCTAGCCTGATGAAACCTACGTATTTCTTGGCAAAGTCCCACCCGCCATAAAACCTGCTGGAATAGACCTTACGTCTGTCCTGACGAGACCTACACCTTTACATACGCCCCACCGTTGATCGACCGGCACCTCGCCCGATCAATGATGAAATCCTCTGTCCGGTTTAGACCTTACGTCTATACTGATGAAACCTATGAGACTCTTTGCGTCGATATAAACCCAATATCGACGATGAAACCAACCACTGATCGACTGGCATCTCGCCCGATCAGTGATGAAACCATGTCCAATTGAAACACTACCAGTGTAGACCTTTCGTCTATTCTGATGAAACTTGTAACTCTTTTTTTACATCGATATAAACCCAATATCGACGATGAAACCAACTGTTGATCGACCGGCACCTCGCCCGATCAACGATGAAACCCTGTCAGTGTAGACCTTTCGTCTATTCTGATGAAACTTATAACACTTTCTTTGCATCGATATAAACCCGATATCGATGATGAAACCAACTGTTGATCGACCGGCATCTCACCCGATCAGTGATGCAACACTGCCAGTGTAGACCTTTCGTCTATTCTGATGAAACTTATAACTCTTTCTTTAGATCGATATAAACCCAATATCGATTATGAAACTAGCTATTGATCGACCGGCACCTCGCCCGATCAATGATGAAATCCTATCCAGTTCAGACCCTACGTCTGTCCTGATGAAAACCACGCACCCTTCAATGTCCCACCTACGATAACCTCTACCCAGTCTAGACCTTACATCTACTCTGATGAAACTTGTAAAACTCCTTTGCATCGATAGAAACCCAATGTCTATGATGAAATCATGTACTGGTCGATTGGCGCATCGCCCCGACTAGCTTTGAAACCTGCCCGGGACGGACCATTCGCCCGTTTCGGATTGTGCTCTGAGCCTCTTCGCTCACATTCCTGCAAGCCATCTCCCTTGCGGCACGTATGGCCAAGAAGGACGTGTGCTACCACCAACAAAATTCGGTTTAAAGCGCCCCCGGAGGCCGTCACGCGGTGGAGCGAGTTCCCCATCCTTTCTCTGAAGGGGTGGATGCTCTCCTGCTAGGTACGGGCTATTCCCATAGGGACCGCTGAAACCGCTGCCAAATCGCCGTGAAATATTGACGGTGCGATAAGTTAAGAGCAAACCACGTATGAGACTGGTATAAAGAGTCCTTTCCATTGAATAAAAAGGGAATACAAGAAGGGCCCCTGAGGGGAAATTGTATTACAAAAAAAGAGGGGGGGGGGAAACAGATATTCACGGGCGCCGGAATATGTCTTCAAAGGCCAGAAGCCCTACATGCGGGGCAGCCCCCAGTTCATGAAGTCGAGCCTCCTCCTCCTGTAGCCGAGCAGACTCGTCCCGAAAGGATGCCATCTGCCCCTCCAACAGAGCTACTTCCTCCGCAAGCTGCGGTCGAGAAGTTGTTATCTGCGGCAGTTCAGCCCGGAGGTCAAACAGTTCAGCCTCCAGGATGGTTATCCGGCTACGCACGAACTGCTCCCGCTGCGCCAGAGACTGCAGTTGGCATTGGCGCTCCTGAAGAACAGAGTCCGTCTTCTCCAGCTCAGATTTGCACTCCTTCCTTTGCAACTTCAAAGCTGTCAGTCTGTCAGACATAATATGCGCCAAGAAGTCCCGGTGATGTATAAACTTTAACAACAATAAAACCCGCTGGGCCCATATTTCCATGGGACATCCCATCGCCTGTAGACCAGCGGTGAAACGCTCGGCTATCTCCTTCAGCATCAGATAAGTCAGTCCGGGCTGGGACTCCACCAGTTGGCGCAGCATGTCCAGATTTTGCCAGACGAAACTCTCGGATGAAACGAAGCCAGGAGAAGGGGCTGGAGCTACTTCGAAAGTCACCTCGCCATCAATGTCTGCCCACAGTGCAACATCCGGCTGAGAGGACGAAGACGGCAAATCTGCTGGAAGAACTGGCCGGTCCCTCTCTGTGCTCTCCTGCTGAGCTGAAGATTCCTCCTCTACCGCTGTCTCGGGTGCTATGGCTTGAACATCCGCGGAGGGAGGACCAATGAATGATGGAGCTATCTCTTCATGAGTCTTCTGAATAAGGGCTTCATCTTCAGCTACTCTTTCTGATAATGGGGACGAAAGGTCCCTAGCCTGTAGAGGCAGAAGTCCAGTCTCTATAGCCACTGTTGCAGGGACTGCTGACTCGGGCGCAATTGACATTACGGCGGCCGGTATAAAGGCGGAGCTTCTGGCTGGGTCTACTTCGGCTCTAAACTCTGAGGCCCTCACAGGGATGGAAATCTCTCCTGATGATCCCAAGTCCAGTGATGTTAAGTCAGTTGAAGATTGTATTCTCACTGGCACGGGGCGAATAACCTCAGAAATTTCCATGCAAGTTGAAGGTAAAGCAGGGATGATGATCAAATCTGCAGATGAGACATCCATGGAGACTGCGGCCGCATCTGAGCTGGTAGTGACAGGGTCCTGAGGACAAAGCAGAATGATCCTCATCAATGGATGGAAGAAAATAAATAGAACAGCAAACAAAAAAGAAGCTTACCTTTAAAGTGGGGTCTATATCCTCAAGATGAGACAAAAGAGGAGAAAGCTCCGTAGTTGAAGCAACAAATGGAGGGGTTATGTCGACCTCAGTGTCGAGCCCGGCAAACTCCTCTTGCAATTCCTCCTCAGAAGATAGCCTCAACAGTTTAGGAGGCTGAAAGGGCGGGAGGCCTTTTGCAAATACAGGCAGGGCTTCTGATTTTTGGATTTCCTCCTCGCTGCCGCTGAAGGTCACTTCCTCCTCATTATCAGGGACGGTCTCGGAGCTGCCCGAGGATATCTCCACTCTAGCTATGTGCTGCGAGGTCACCTCTAGAGCATGCCGGGATGCAGACCGGGTGATTATGCGTCTGGCCGGAATAGGGCTCTGTTTTGTTTGAGTCCTTTCACTTTCCTGCGGCTGAGACGACTCTCCCGCTGCTATCGTAGCCCCAGTCGGCTCCCTGACTGTCACCTCAACAAAAGGGGAACTCTGAGGGATATAATGAAAAAGAATAACAACAAAAGTATAAAGAGAAAAGATGAGAGAGCACATTTACCCTCCTCCTCGCCAGCCGGGGTAGGAGAAGGCAGCCTCGTGTCCCTTTCCGCAGGCACTGCAACCTGCTCCGGGGCTGTATCAGATAAAGAGAAGCTCAGTCTCGAAGGACGCCTTAAAAAGAACAGTCAAGAAAACAATGAAGATTGCATCTGCAAGATATTTACCGCTACTCTCGGCAGGTTCCTGAGCAGCCTCCCTCTGAGACCTGAACTCGTCAAAAGAGGGGATGTCTGGAAGAGGGGTCCCGGCGTCCGTCGCAACTGGAGCTGACTGCTGGACCCGAACAACTTTGGCCCTCTTGGCCTTGACAACTGCAGCTTTCACCACAGAAGGCTTCCTCTTCTTGCCCGGAGGCAGGGGAGTGGTCGTAGGTGCCGCTGCAGGGATTTCAAAGTAAGCAGGTTTCTCAGCTTGAGCGATAATCTTCCTGTAAAGTCCCTGCCGTTTTATGTCCGGTCTATCTGTGCAAAACACAAGAAGGACAGTCATAGTCGACAGCTGCAGAACACAACAATAAAAGAAAGACGCCATGAGCACACAGGAAAGGTCATACCTGCTGGGCCGTCATAGAAGGTGGAAAGCGGCCAATACAGATAAGCCACCTCCTTCGAGCGGGAAGCAGCCTCCTTCACGAGCCAGCATACGTCACCTATGGTCTGGCATTTCTCCGTCAAGGCAGCTAAATCTTTGTGTCCGTGGAAGTCAAGGCAATGAAACAGGCCGAGGTAATCCATGCACCAGCCGTCGACATAATGAAAAGAAATAAAAAGTGGCTTATTCAGAATGCCAGCTATCGGGTTCTCTACTGACAGCCCGTGAACATTCAGCAGCACGAAAAGCCAAGAAGTGTGCTGATAATATGTGTTGGTGCGGTCTTCCCTCCGCACAAATGTCCGATAAGGGTGAAATCTGTCTACCGGGCCCCTCCAGGGGGCTGCTGTCGGGAGAGGCTCCTCCGGGGGAAATGGATACTGCACCTCCACATGAATACTCCCTATGTGGCCCAGCTGCCTCAGGTCCTTTGTAAAAGCATCTTCATTGATCTCAGAAAATACAGGAGTGGGTATTTCAGAGCCTTCCTCTTTTAAGGACCGACGCCTGGCGATATATGTGTCCGCCTCCCTCGGATGCTGTGAATAGAGCCTTTTCAGATGAACCTCATCAATTTCAAATACAGGCCCTGATTGCCGCTTTAAGAAAGAGCGCTCGGCCACATCCCAGAAGGCGCCTCTGCCATCCTTATAAAAATTGGTGCGGGTATTCCACCATTTGATGTATTCTGATGTGACCCGGGGAATACGATTAGAAACGGTCGGGACCCTGAAAGTTACGCCCTCTCGGCGATGAAAGAAATCCCACCATATCCGACCGTCACTGGCAATGGAGGACCCATGCTTGGCACGGCTGTCCAAAGGGAACTGAGCAGCTGATGAAGGAATATGCTGATCGTAGCCGAAGTTTCTGCTGAAACGGAATGGGTAATAGGGCTCCAAGATGAGCAAGCCTCCCTTCCTGAAGACCAATACACTGGGTCGGATAGCCATAGCCCACCTTACCAGTTCTGGTTCTAATATGGGCCGGGTGGCATTGGCCCCCGAAACAGGATGGACATAAACTTCTACCTCCTCCATTCTGCATTCCCTCTGAGGGTCTACTAAAGGAGCCGAACCTGCTGCCAAGCTCCAGAAATGAATGCTACCAGGAGCATCTACAGGCACTTTTGTCAACCGGCCCCTGATCTTAAACAGCTGCTCTGAGAAAAGACCAGGTTCGGCGCTAGCAAACTCAATCATCCGAGGGAGCAGTGTGTCTGACTGCAAAGTTCTCGGGGCCAGCTCGGGGAAAATGCTGCAAACCCAAGCATTGAAGAAATGAAATGGACCTACAGTCCGTAAGGAACGGGGAACCCGATGTCTATGCAAATCTCCCAGCGATTTGTAAATTAAACACAAAGCCGCCGGGCACAGAGACAGTCTCATCCCCCAGGCCATCTGACAGGCCGGATATATAGCCTCCGGTCTGATAGTCGTCTCGTCCCCTTGGGGGAGAGCGAAAGTGCACAGCCAGAAGGTCAGATAAGCTGCACAATGAGTAATGGGGTCAACCCCTGCTGGGTTCGGGCCATCTACACCTGCTCGGCGCAGTGAAGCCGGCAATGCTGATTTATAACGAGGGGCCCTGATCTGCTTACTGGGAGTCGGTCCCACGGAAGGGAAGTCTGTATACTTCAAGGGACCCCCGAAGAAGTACTGTATCCACTGTCCTACACGGACTCTCAACCTGCTGCTCTTTTCCCGGGGTTGATATCCTTTGGAAGATCCCCTGCTATAGGCCAGACAAATGGTCCGATAAGCCTTCATCAAGTACCGGTATGCGTAGCCAAAGGAATATCTGCCCTCTCCATCAGAGGCGTCCTTTACAGAGTCGTCTAGACAGACCTCCTCATATGGCTCCCCATCTATAGGCAGGCCTGAAAGCTGCGCAAGACTCCAAAGATCGAGAGAAGTCTCGCCTTCTGCTGTATAGAACGTATTAAACTGTGGGCAGAACACTTCAAGCATGCCGCAACATAATCCCCGAGAGATGGGATAGCGGAACCTGGAGGCAAATACACTATGATATACCCCAGCTCTAATCAGTAAAGGGGCGTATTCCTTCAAGACAAATTCTGTAAACTCCACTGCTCCTACCCTGAAGAGATGGGCGTCTGTCACTTTAGCATCTCCAAACCAGCCGGCAGCTAGCTGATATTTAAATTGAACGGCCAGACAGTTCAGAATAAATGGCTCGTCCCTGTAACCCCACTTCACAGGAGCTAGAAAAAGTCCAAAGTTGGGCTTCTCCCGATGGACGCGACCGGCTGCATGGTCCCACCTTGCTGGGGTAAACTCTGGAGCCCGGGTCAGCATCTTCTTCTCCGGCTCTAATTCGGAAATGCCCAGCACGGCATTCCAGTCCCTCTGCTCGCCTGGGAGATATATAGCTCGGGCTCGATAAACAGAACCCTTCATGCTGTCTCTGTCAGCCAGTATTGCCGCTTCCACAGACCGAGCAAGCAGGAAATCCCTCATTCCGCCTATGGTGAAGGTCCGGATAAATGGCAGCAGATGGCGATCCTTCGGCAGGTCCGGACGGTAGTCGGCAGCCCTTCTGAAATCAATCCCTTCTGTGGAAGAATAGACTCCGGAAGACGGCACTGTGTCAGTCTCGGAATCAGAGGACTCATCAACAATGGCAATCTGGTTATAGCCGAAGCTCAGACTATTCACATTCAGCCAGTTGACTGAAGCCCGAGATATGTCCGGCTGAGCCGATGAACTCGCTCCCACAGTCATGGAAGCCGCAGCAGAAGAGTCGGAAGCCATGTCAGTGACTGCAATCAAGAAAAGATGAAAATAAGCATCGGAAAGATGAAGGAGCATGTGAGGATTAAATAAATAGTTCCAATTAAATTTCGGCAGCATCTCCTCTTGTCCGGGGTCTGCCCAAGAAAAAATAGGGAGTCACCCACCAAGAGGGAGTGATCCCGAGCATAAAATGGGACTCAATCCCACGTAATGAACTTACCCGAGAATGAACGGGTCAAAAAGGGGGAAGGCGACAAGGCTCTCGGAGGGGGGAGCTCACCACCGCCGCCGAGATGAAGAGAGAGAAGGGATAGGTAAGAAATGAGGTAAAAACCCCTCTCGGGGGGTTAAAAAGAAGAGGAAGGAGAGGCTTCTCGGCGCGAAGGAAAGCGCGCCGAGAACCCTCCGTCGGCCGGAAGAAAGGAGGCGCGCCGACAACAGGCCGCGCCGAGAAGCCCGCTGAAGACCCCCCGCGCCGAGAAGGCCGCGCCGAGACGCCCGCACCGACAACAGGCCGCGCCGAGAAGCCCCGCGCCGAGAAGGGTCATACCTCGCACCGAGAAGCCCAAGGCAAGGCCAAGAAGGCTCCAAAGTGCTGACGATAAAATCAGAAGATATGGAGATGAAAAACATGAAAATGAAAGATACATGTGCATAATATTGCTGCAGCAACATGATTAAGCCAAAGAACAATGTCAAAGAGAAATGGAGGAAGATGCCCTCGAATGATGAAAGGCACCTGCAGACCCCGTGCCGCTTATTCTGCGCTTACGCCGCCCGCAGGTGGGGGGCATTTGTTGACACCTTGAAAATGAGCGAGGGCAGAAACAGAATTGAAAGGAAGATCAGACCAATAGTGAAAGATCAATGACGAAGTTCGTCAACCATCTACCCGGCTGAAGTCCTTTCCGGGCCAAGCTGATGTCCGATGCCATTGTCAGTCAGACGACGGCACTGATGAAATAGCAGTCACCTGGCTGAAGTCTTTCCAGGCTAAAGCTGATGTCCGGTCTTGTCACCGTTCCGGTGACGATGCCAATGAAATGATGTCCGATTTTGTCATCATTCAGATGGCAACGCCGATGAAACCCCGGTCTACCGACTGATGAAAAAACCTATGAATGATCTCAATAGAAACTATGTCACCAATGGAGGGCCCTTTTGGGTGCTGATGCACTTGAAGGACCAATAAGAGGCCTAGTCTAAAAGGCCTAAGTGGGCCTATAAAGTGGCGCCGGGATCCTCTTGTCGAAGCCCAAAAGCCGCGCCGAGAAGCGGAAGTCCTGCGCGCCGGGAAGCCCCTCAGTTGAGGCGCGCCGTGACAGGCCTGCCGAGAAGATACAAAATACAGTTATAAAACCCCCTTCCCCTCGAGCAAGAAAGGAGGAGGATCATCACCACCGCCAGAGAGACAGTAGAAGAGAGAAAAACGATAGAGAAAAGAGAGAAGAGACCAACAGAGCAAGAGAGAAAAAAAAGAGAAGAAGAGGAAGAAGGAGAAGAAGCTCCAGGTGGGCAGCAGGGGAGGGAGAGGAGTCAATGCTCCGCCCTCCCCCCCATGTTTTCTTTTCTTCTCTATGTAGTCTTACGAGTCTTACCTCGATTTATCAAATGTAGCCGGGATATCCCGGCCTTCGTTCTATTTCCCTTTCCCTCATTCCCCCTTTTTTGATTGGTGTGAGTTTGGGATGATGCAATGGAATGAAATGCTTTGATGGCCCGTGTGGGCGTTTCCCCGTTTTCTTTCTTCTTCCTTACATGTATCTATGTTTCTGGTTCAACTGAACGTGGAATGATGAAGCCTTCCCATCTCTGGTTTCTCTCGAATGAGTGCTGCTCAATGTCTTGAATGATCGTTCTGATGCTTCAGGTTTCTCTGCTCCGATTGTTCTTCCTGGAGGAACGTCGAAGGAAGAGTCCCAATCTTCACACCCATGGATTATTGGACTCTATCCTCTCACCCCTTCAGTGATGCCTACACTGGGCAGTCTCCCCATCTTTCATTCCGTTTGTTTCCTTTTCTTAAGCCATTAAGGTCGCCCCAGGAATCAGGGACAGTTATCCCTTGGTTTCCCTGGACGGCCGGCGACAGAAAAACATATCTCCATGGATTTTAAATGGGTGATGATCTCGAGCCCTCCATAAACTTCGCCTTCCAGTGATCCCCTGGCACTGCCCAGCAAAGCCCTTGGCTTCCCCCCTCATTTGCATCCTAAATTCCCAGCCATTACCTGAATCCCAGAAAGAAATCTCAAAAACAGGGTGCCGTAAAACCCAGAAACCCTCTCGGCACCATCTCCCTTCTCGGTCCTGTGCACAGTAAAAGGGCTGAACAGTTCTCGGCGCGGTCTTTCTGGCGCCGAGAACCCTAACCCCTTTGCCTCCTCGTCCGTGCCGGGAACCTAGCCCTCACCGAGAGCCCGTCTCCTGGCTTTCTTGCCTGCGCCGAAAGCCTCTTCTCCGTCGCGCCGGAAACCCCTCACATTGAGCTGCGCCGATAAGCTCCCCGGCCCTTTTGTCTTCGCGCCGAGAAGCTCGCGCCGGGGGCTCCTCTTTGGCTTCTCTTCATCGCGCCGGGAACCCAGGCCCTCTCACCTTGGCGCCGAGAACCCCCGGCCTTCTTGCCATTGGCGCCGGGAGCCCCCTGTCCTCCTCTTCATCGCGCCGGGAACCCCGGCCCTCTCACCTTGGCGCCGGGAACCCCTGGCCTTCTTGCCATTGGCGCCGGGAGCCCTGGCCTTCCCATTTTTAGGTCATGCCGAGAGCCCGTGCCCATTCAGAGTGCGCCGAGAGCCTAATCTGCCACCCAACGAACCCCAACACCCAGAGCAAACCCATACAGGGATATCCGTGGATCACCAGATATGTCCCGGGGATAAAATTAAAGGGAGTCAGACTCCCTTATGTTCCATCAGTTCGTGTCGGGATTACGACAACCCACCCCCTTTTTAGCTCCGGTGAGCTCTGCCAATGCATGAATGCCACCAGCTCTTATAAGGGAAGAGTCAAATATTGCCCCAAGGCATACATGTGTAATGCGAGAGGTTCGGCCTCTCTATCTCTCGGCTTTCATCCCGGCACTCCGTGGGTGATAGCCTATTCTCCCCTGGGCATAACCCAGATTATGGGGAGATGCTGTCGAAATGTTGATCGATGCTTTAAAACCCCATCGTGGTTACAGCTCAGTCTGCCTGTGATTTAAATCCGCTTTCTCCCCTTTCCCCTACACCCAGTTTTTGAACCACTGATCGTCTGTTTCTGTGGTTGATGTTATTATCTTACCCGCCTTCCTTGCCCTGGTATGAAGTTTAAAATGGTGCATATGAATATCTGTTTGCCTTATGAGGCCTCCTATTTCGGCGTTTAATCAAGGGTTGTTCTTCTCAGGAAGGGCGTAATTAACGTCATAGCCTTTATGGTATGGCGGACTTTTGGTCCCGACTCGGACTTCACAATCGACTGACCAAGTCAAGTCGAGCGCACAATGAAATCGTCACACATGTGACTGGCACGCCAATTAACCAAACCAATAAATCAATAAATAAAACAAATAAAAATCAAACAAGATAGCCGGAAGAAAAATCCCACGTCCACAGATCCCCATTTAATAAAACTGAAAACCAGCAATTATTTACCATCTTCTCAATAAAATTGATGAAAGACAAGCTAAAACCATCTTCTCATTCATAAGCCTTTGCCATGTCTAGTTTGAACATTATATTCTTGCCCCTTGTTTTCCTTCCCAGTTCATTTGTCAATTCTTGTGCTAAGTCAATGTTCTCTATGATATGCCTTCCTTTCACAAAGGTATTCTGCTCCATGGAAATAAGCTTAAGTAGAATTGAGGCCAACCTTTTGTTAACCATGAAGGAGATGATTTTATAGAAAAAATTACATAAGCTAATAGGCCTAAAATCTGATATTTCTGTTGAATTTGATTTCTTGGGGATGAGAGCTATTAAGGTAGAAGTCACACTTCTGGGCAGGGGAAGGTGAGTACTTAAAGCTTCTTTAACAGCACTAACAACCAGTCCACCTATAATGGGCCAAGTAGTTTGATAGAATGAACCTGTAAAGCCATCGGGACCTGGAGCACTATCTGAAGATAAAGTGAAAACAGCTTTGTGAATTTCATCATCTGAGGGGATAGCACATAGCATCTTGTTATCATCTTGATGAACTCGGCTAGGTATGCACTTCAGAGAAGACTCTTCAATATAGTGGTGTTGTGAGCTGAAGGCCTTTTGCAAATGGGAGGCTGCTATATCTTTCATTTCATCATGATCAGAGGTAAGAAAACCAGCTGAATTCTGAAGTTGAGTGATTCTGTGTTTATGTCTCTTGGCCATTGTGGAAGCATGGAAAATTTTTGTATTTCTATCCCCCTCTAGAAGCCAACGAATTCCAGACTTTTGTCTCAAGAAGCATTCCTGTTGTAGGAGTCTTTTGGATTGGGTTGTCTTGGCTTTCTCCAGTATTGCATAATTTTCCTCCGTGGGATTTAAATCATAGGACTGCTCAGCTTCAAGGACATCATATTCAGCTGCCATCAGGTTGAGGTGTACATTCCCAAATGTATGCTTGTTCCAGCTCCGGAGCATTTTCCTTAAGTATTTTAGCTTCAAGTATAAATTAGTCATTGGTGAAGAGGCCACCGGGCTGTTGTTCCCGCTAGATTGGATGTCCCCAAGATATTTATCATGCATGGTCCACATTTTAAAAAAGTAGAATCTGCTCTTGAAATTGACCTGAGAAAGTGACTTCACCAGTAAAGGAGCATGGTCGGATGCTTCTCTGGATAAATGCTTAACAGAAAAAGGATATACAGTCAGCCATTCAGAATTTGTGAGCACCCTGTCCAACCTGGCCCAAATACCTTTGCTCCCAGCTTGATTATTGCGCCATGTAAATTTTGAGCCCATGTATCCAGCATCAAAAAGAGAGCAATCAGAGACACATTGTGCAAAATCCGAAATAGCACCCATATTGGGGGAATTAAGACCCAACTTCTCATCAGTGTGCAAAATGCAATTAAAGTCTCCTGCAACTAGCCAAGGTCCAGTGATTTGAGAATGCATTGCGTTTAGAGAGGCCCATAGAATCTGTCTCTCAGCAGCAGTACACTTAGCATAAACACAGGTTAAGTGAAAAATAGGAGAAGCAGGATTTGCTTGAATGATAGTTACTTGCTGTTCATCTCTACTCAGAATAGAGAAGTCCAAAGGGTCCCTCCATAAAACCCAAATGTGTGCAAAGTCATCTTTATTGGCATAGGCTTTATTCATACCCAACCTTCTACAAATACTATCAAGATTATTAACATTTATTTTGGGCTCCAATAAGATAACACAGTCTATGTTGTGATTCTTGATAAGAAGTTTAACCCGACCAACGGAAGTGTCATTTCCAATGCCTCTTATGTTCCAAATAATAAAATTCATGTTGATGGAAGAAGATCAAGAATATTACCCGCAGACCCCGACTTGGTCATGGATCTAGTTGTGGCTCCCGGTCGATCAGTAAGCATGACTCTCATGTTATCAGATGTAGCAGTCTTAGCAATAGCCTTTCTTCTAGAGTCTAAATCTGCATTCTGCAATTGCTGCTTAGGACCAATGGCCTTAGAGACATTTTCCTGTGTAACCAAAACACAGTGAGAATCGACAAATGAAATTTTGGGGACAGGGACCAGCGTACCATGCTGGTTTACTTGGTTTGAAGGGAACTCTAAAGGTGGAATTGGCATCGAAACTGGATCATTTGAGATATTATTTGTTTCCTCATTGCAATCATCAAACTTCGCCAAAGACTGCTTACAGGACACATTTACCATCTGACAAACAGGCACCAAATCCATATCATGCATTGGGGACCCCTGCACAATCTCAGCCATGTTAAGAGGCTTGAGAGTAGGTACTTTGTTAACCAATGAGCCATGTGCAATAGCCTTGTCAGTATTTCCAGTCTCGGTATCTACTGGAATATTAGCATTTGCGTTAGCATTCTTGCTTGAATCAGCGGGCATCCAAACTTTCCTGTGTTGATAATTATGTCAGACAAGACCATGAGTTGGCAGCAAATGAGAAGGTTTTTTCCTTTTACAATCATCCAAGCTGTGACCGAGTCGTGAGCAACCAGAACAGAATTTTGGGATATCAGGGTAAACAATTTTTTGCCAAGCCCCTCCTCCGGGAATTCCAATCCATAACCTGTGGGGATGGGGCTTTGAGACATCCAGCTCTACACACACACGGGCCTCCATGGTATTGGAAAGGTTCAAAGTATACATATCAATCTTCAGTACATTGCCAATGTTGCCCGCAATAGAACGAAGCATGGGTTCAACGAAGAAATTAACCGGCAAACCAGGGAAGGCAATCCAAATTGGGAGGATGGGTGAATCTTCCTCGGGGGAAAAATTCATAGACCATTTGAAAAATTTGAAGATCCGGCCATGGACATAGAGACTATCCCTCAAAAGCAGCTAAAGATAATCCTCCTGATTTCAAAAACGAAGCAGAAGATGATGAGAGTCCAGGGCACTAATAATAAAGTCCTCCTTGAATCCACAGCGGTGAGTGAGATGAGCCCTGATGTCTGGGAATGCTGATCTTCCAAATGGGGTTCTAGCAACCAAAGAGAAAGCAAAAGGTTCCAATGAGGCAGACAACTCCTCCACACTAAAGAAAACAACGGGTTCACCTCCATCCGTGGAAGCTGTGTTAGGGTGCTAGGCCTGGATACAAAGCGGGGTGAATGTATCCTTCTAGCCAATATAGCCCAAATAAAAACTCAGATGCTAGACACAATCACAGAATGAAACAAATTCAATTAAACTTATGAGCAAACACATGGAGCGCGCCTATCCAAGCATCTAGCGGAAGCAAGCACACAAAGCAAACCATTGCTCAATAGATTTTTAGGTGGTTCAGTCCTCCAGACCTACATCCACCCCTCACTCCCAACCGGAGTGAGGCTTCACTAGCAAACGCTAGAACCAAGCAGACTCAGTCTGCGAACAGTTGCTGCCACACAGCTTGACCAGGGGGACAGCCTCCCCTCTTCCTCCCAACTGGAGGGACACCCCAAGTGACTCCCAGCCACTTGGAAACCAGAGACCGAAGTCTCTCTTCCTCCAGACCAGGAGGGAACCCTGGACTTGTTACCCACAAGCCCAGAATCGGAGACAAGTCTCCCTTCCTCCAAACTGGAGGGAACCCACAAGTAGCTCCCAGCTACTTGCAACCGGAGATCAGATCTCCCTTCTCCTAACCCACCAGGAGGAACCCGACCTCAGTCCAGAGGATCGGAAGTACAAAGGTAATCAGAAAAAAACAAAGGGGAAAATAAGAAATGAAAATAACACAGCAATCACAAGCTGTAAAAGATGAAGCACAAAGATAGCTCTCAATGGAGCTGGCTGGCCTGGATTTGATCCACGGTCCAGCAGGAACAAATCTTCAGATGCAACATCTATTCTTCTTCTCTAAATCCTCACGAGCTCTCTTTCTTCTTCTTCTTCTCTTCTTTCTTCTGCTCTCTACTGCTCTTTTCTTCTTCTACTCTTTCACTCTCTCGATCTCTACTCCTCTATTCTCTTCTGCTCTTTCTTTCTGATCTCTATCAGCCCTCTTCCATTCTCATGTATATTTTCATCAGTGGACGAAAGCTTCTATTTATATCAGCTTCAGCAGGTGCTAGGGCGTGAGCTCTCGACGATTCCCGCCCAGCTTATTTGGTCCACGTGTCAGCATTTCAGCCTCTAGGATCACGTGTCAAGTCTTGATGGCCTCGTCCATTAAACCTGTCAGATAATCAGTCGAATAACCTGTCAGATAATCAGTCGAAGACAGTATCAGCTTAAAGCAATGTTCAGACTTCATTCAGCAGGCAAGGCACACATAGATGGCTGTATAGACATCGTGTGAAGGATAGAGTGTATAGACTTAGTTAGTTCAGGCCTCTAACAACGAGTGTATAGACTTGCAACTCTTCATGAGATCTCAGTGTATAGACTCAACCAATGTATATAGTTGAAGGTCTAACAATCGAGTGTATAGACTTAGGCCTTCTGTTCAAGATAAAACCAATGTACAGACTTCATGCTGTACTGACTTGATGTTGATCAAAAGACCTTTGGACATCAGCCCAAGGCGTCAACGCTTCCATCGTGCAGCGTCGCCTCAGCTCCTCAAGCGAGATGCTCATGCCCTTGGCAACTGGCCAATGCGTCAACGCAGTGAACAAGACAGAAAGCGAAAGGCGCACAATTGTGTCTATGCAGTCAGCCAAGTGCGTCAACGCACTAAAAGCACAGAACCCGTGAAGACAGATAGGCTGCACAGACTTTGATGCTCAGAGACGATTGTATAGACTTTGCCTTAGAAATGAGTGTATGGACTTTGAAACAGCAAATGAATAAGTATGTACACTGAGTCGAAGAGGCAGGCTGTATAGACTTGGAGTTTAACATGCATGAAAACCAGTGTACAGACTTGCTGTCCTCACAGCTGACGACTCCAGTGTATAGACTTGCTGAGGGAGTGACTGTACAGAGTTTGGAATGTTAGAGCCAATGAATAGTCTTGTACAGTGTAGCGAGTGTACAGACTTTGAGTGTTAGGGCCAATGTATAGACTTGAACGTCCACTGTGGATGTATAGACTTGACGACCCTGAGCCAATGTGTAGACTTTGCGCTGTACAGACTTTAGGCTTTGAACGCTTGAGCTGAAGACAATGTGCAGACTTAGCGATGTATAGACTTGGCCAGTAAAACGTAGGAAAAGGTATGAGTGTATAGGCTTGGCCAAGCATAGGAAAAGATGTGGAGTGTACAGACTTGGTGAAACAAAGTCCAGTGTATAGACTTGGTGAACTGACTCCAATGCACAGACTTGCAGATGCGAAGCCGATGCACAGACTTGGTTCCTGTAGCAGTGTATAGACTTGAAGGTCTGAAGGCGATGTATAGACTTGGTGAACACTGTAACATCAATCGGTTGTATAGAGTTGGGGCTGCACATACTTTGGCAATATGTATACTTAGAAGACATATGAATGTGTAGACTTCGAAGGATTGAGACGAACTGTTCACGCTGTACAGACTTGGTGAAAGATGAAGGAGCGAGCGATGTACAGACTTCACCAACAAGCTTGAACACGAACAGGCTGCACAGTGCACTGTATAGACTTGGACCAAGGCATGAACAGTGGAAGCTACAGTCCAATGTATGGACTTTGAAGGATTTGAGCGTGAGACTGTATAGACTTGGCCCCTTTCCAGATGTATAGACTTTGAGTCAAGAATATGAATGTGTGGGCTTACTATAAAGAACAATGTTCTAACAATCATATCAACAAGTAAAGATGAGTCAGAGTATATATTAGAAACTCTTGTGGTGATATTATACTGGGGTTTTCCTTTTTCTATGGTCATGGTAACATTATTCAAGCAGAAGGCAGGGCCATGGTGGATGCATTGAGATTAGCACATTCACCATGGCCCTGCCTTCTGCTTGAATAATGTTACCATGACCATAGAAAAAGGAAAACCCCAGTATAATATCACCACAAGAGTTTCTAATATATACTCTGACTCATCTTTACTTGTTGATATGATTGTTAGAAAGAAACCTCCCCCTTGGGTGCTTCATCATTGGTGGGCTGAAATTCAAGACCTTTTGTCTTCCTTGGGATGCTCCATCTCACATGTGTATAGAGAAGCCAACCAAGTTGCTGATACCTTGGCTGAGCATGCTGTTTTTCAAAGGCAGAATGAGGTGTTTTACACTCGGCATGAGTTACCTACACGTGCTAAAGCTTACGCGTTGGCGGATGCTGCAGCCCTTCCTAACATTCGAAGAATTTTTGTCTAGTTCATATGTCTTTGTTTTTCCCAAGAAAATTTCTGATGTATAGCCATGTGTTTACCTTTTTGCTGGCCCGTTGCCACTTTTTGTTAGGCTTTGGCCCTCTTCTTGTACTTGGTTTCATATATCAATAAAAGCAGCACTTAGTGTTCTTTAGGTGGAGTGGGTCCATTCTCTTCCTCTGGAAGGGGGTGCACTCTCCCTATTAACACTAGGTGACTCGTATTTTACAAAAAAAAAAAAAAGGGTGGGTCGACCCACCACTGTCCATACTATCCAAACATAGTGTAGATAGATGAAGATTGAGGCCGTTGTACAGACATGGGGTTCAGCTGAGGATGTATGGACTTTGACGAAGTAAAGCAGTGTACAGACTTTGAATCAAACCGATGTATAGACTTGAATGGGCATGGAGTGTATAGACTTGAGAGATTGAACTAAAGAGTCGATGCATCAGCTCAAGGAGTTGACGCACTGCTGTGGAGACTGTGCAGACAGAGTGTAGACAGAATTAAGTAGAGCATGTTATCTTACAGCCCTATGAACTCCATACATTTACATGATAAAACATGAATTTATCGTGCATATAAAAGAAAGCATTATGATCAGAGAATGACTGAATAATAGCATGATGACACACAGCAAGAAGACTCACAGTGATTAACTCACATCAAAAACCAATCATCAAAACCACAGGGGCACAACAATCTCCCCCTTTTTGATGATGTCAATACTACACTGTGAGTAATGCTGATGACACAAACTATTCTCCCCCTTTGACTTCATCAAAAAGAAAATAGTTTGAGAAATTATAACATGTATAAAAATTCAGTCAATTTCTCCCCCTTGCAAGAACATGATTCTCCCCCTTTAAGAGTTTCAGCAAAAGCATGAGTTAGAGATGATCAAAAGGAACCTGCATGTACTGATTGAATGATATTCTCCCTCTTTGGCAAACAATCTCCCCCTTTGGTATAATCAAAATAAACCATGGGAAGGGGTATGAATGTAGATGCAGATACTAGAAATATGAATGCAAGAGCACAATTCTTCTCCTTCTATGCAGCATGATGCATATGACAAGGAGGCTCCCCCTCAATAAATGGAACCTTATGAAATGAATGAGAAGGAGACCACAGGGGCAAACAAGGAGAAGTTCAGGTCAATGAGCAGAAGAGGTTCAATTAGCAGATTTTTTAAAGAAGCTCCAATCTCAGAAAATTTAGTCAGATTTTCAGAGAGATATCAATCTCATAAATCCAAAACATAAGTTTTTCAAAGTCTTCCATTATAAGGGTTTATGAATGAGCTTTATTGAACAGCATGGTTTAAACATGATGTATGTAGAGTTTATCAATAAAATTCTATATTGATATCTAAAACTATTTAATAAAAATGAACCAAGCCCTCGTAATTATCTTGATAAAATTCCCTTTCTCTTACACAATCAAATTTATTGACTTCTTTCAGAATTACATGTATCAGTATTGAAATCAAGTAATAATGAAGTCATATCATTTTGTCTAGGGTTGTAGGAATTTGATTTTAGCATCAATATTCAGATATTTCAATTCGTTCAACAATTTTTCATGCTACAAATTTTACGAGCACTCTAGTTCAGTGCACACCTTGTAACTAGAGGATATACCTTGATCAGAGGCCAATATCCATAAGCACTTAGTGTGACTAACTGTCATACTTTATATGAACAGAGATAGCATTTACACATCATGAAACACTGCAAATCATTTCTTAATGAGTGAGTTGTATTTCTCAGTGTGCATGCCATTGCTCTGCCTGAATTTCAATTATTCTTAATCAGAGTTAACTATGGTACCTCATGACACAGTCCTTTGGACATGTGTTTCTTAGTGACCAAGGTCATTGCTCTGACTAGTTACCCTTTAGACATTTCAGAAAGTTTATTTGCTTCAGGTCAATATTAATCTCATGTACTTAACCAAATAAAGTCATGTATTCAATAATGCAGATTTCAGAAGATTTTACAAGACACTGCATGAAACAGATGGTTAAGGTTTATTAAACATGCTTCAGATATTTTTAAGAGATTTTAAAGTCAAACTCATTGAATACATTAAACTTAAACCACATGAGTTATTTCAGTCATTCATAAAAATGTATAATAGAAGATTTCTAGTTCAAGAGTTTTCAGATTTATGATCGAGATAGTCCCATTGAAATATTCATGAAAGACTGATCGAATTCTGAAGCCAAATGATACCAATTGATAGGAGAGATTTCGAGGCTCAATGATTTCTGATATTATCAAGGTTTGTCAACTAAGATAAATGATGAAGGGTATGCAATGAATTCTCACAAGAGTATGTATTTGACAACCTATATGCGATGCATTGACTCCCCCTAACACTATGCATTCAGACAATCTTTTTGGCATTTTTCATGAAATGCAATGCAATTAACTACATGCATGCAAAGACTCAACATTGAATGCTATGCAAAGACATGCAATTAACTCCCCCTGAAAACATGCAATGTTTGCACTGAAAACTGAACATATGAAACCAAATGATATTGTGACTTGTGCACAATCAGACTGTCCTATCAGATTTTTCAACATGGGCAGCATGCATGGATCAAATTTCAGCTAATCAGATTTTTCAGAAAGCAATGGACAGATATCAAACAGCATTCAAATGCAGTTCATATTTTTCAATGTACTATATATGCAAATCACATATATGCACTTCAGATGAGGAGAGTTCAGAGGCATCAATTCAGACAATGCAGATGAAGAATGATTATGCAAAAATAGATTTAGTATGTCATGCAGTAGAACTAAAAACAGGAAGTGCAAGAAATTTACCTGAAAGATTCAGGAAGGGGTTTTCATTCTTGAGTGCCTTGGTTTATTATCCCTCTTTATTCTTCAGCTTCCAAGGCACACCTGCAGGTTAGCAAACTATTTTGCACAAATAGGCACCCAAGAAGTCTTGGGTCCTGACATGACAGTATTACTCCTAGTAGGTTTTCTCAGCACATTTCTAGGAGCAGTTTTCAGATCTGATTTATGCACATTCTTGTTACCTTGAATTCTATGTGCATATGCATGAGATTTCTTGTTAACAGAATTAAAATTCTGTTTGCCAAAACCAGTTTGGTTTTGATATCCTGCCAGCCAACAGGTTGCAGCCCTGTGACCTGGCTTCCCACAATGATGGCATGTAAGTTTCGCAACATGGAGTTTAGCAGAGTTATTCTGAACATGCCAACAATCTCCAACTCTGTGGCCTGGCTTCCCACAGTGATAGCATGTAGGAGACTTTCTGTTAATGGCAGGGAATTTAACAGTTTTAGAATTTAATTTTCTACCCTGAGCATGCCAACAATTAATGGCCCTGTGGCCATGCTTTCCACATTCAAAGCATGAAATAGAATTTCTTTTAAAAGAGCCTGACCAGCATTCAGAGGTCTTGTGACCAATTTTGTTGCAGTTAAAACAGATGATATGCTGGTTCATTGAAACAGATTTGTTTTTATTAAAAACATGTTGGTTTGCAGGGAATTTAGCATGATATGAATAAAAGGTTTTCTTACCACTAGCAAACCAGCAATGAGCAATTGAGTGTCCTAATTTGCCACAGTGCAGACATTCAATTTTCTTTTTCTGGAATGAAGACTTTTTATCATGAAGTTTCTTAGCATTCATTATCCCGGCCCTCATGTCATCCTTCTCCATCAATTTACACTCATGCATTAAATGTCCAAATCTATGACAGTAGTGGCATGACATTTTCCTTCTAGATGCATGTGAGTGTGTGTGAGGACTGTGATCAACATGCACAGATGAACCCTTTTTATTCATTTTCTATTCTCCAATCATTTTCTGATTTTTATCCTATTTCTCTGTTTTCTTAGCCTTATACTGAGGTGGAGATGAAGTAGAAGGCTTTTCCTATTCAGAAGATTTAACGAAAACAGTTTATTTTTGGGTTCTCTGAACAGTGGACTGAGAAACAGGTGACTTCTGAGAAGTGTGAGAAGTAGAGCTAGCAACAAAAGATGTATGAATTTTATTTTCAAAATTCTTTTTATTTACAGGATTATAACCTAGCCTCTCCTTCTGAAAATTGACTTTTACTCCCAGCAGTTTGTTCAGATTATCTTGCCCACTAACAAATTTAGACAAGGAGTTTTTTAAATCCTGAATTTCATTTTCTTGAGAGGAAATATATAGCTCATAACTGGCAATCTCTTGTTCACTGCAATTCACACATTCAGTTAACACCTTGTTAGCAGTTTTATATTTTTCAAATTCTTGTTCCAAAATGCTCAATTTTTCAGGAACTTCAACACACACCATTTTTCCTTTTTCTAAGGTCAGAAGTCTCTCAGACATCGCACTGTTTAACCGCTTCAATTTTTCAATTTCTTCTTTAAGCTTATCATTTTGAACCAATTCATTTATTAGAAGCTGGTCTTCTGAATTGACTTCATACTTTCTTTCATTTTCAATTTGCTTCATTTCTCTTTGTGTATTTCAAAATCTTTCTGTAATTCTATGTTTATAGATTTGATGGCTTCAAGTTTCTCGGTCAGCAGTGTGTTCTCCTTTTCTAGTTTCTTTAAACTTTCTCATTTTCTTTGGAGAACCCTCTAAGAGAATCATTTTCTGATTTCAGCTTGTTTAATTTAGACTTAACGCATTCAAATTCTTTCAGCATTTGAGTATCAGACATACTAGCATCAAGAGCATTTTTCAGTTCAACACAATTTCTACAATCAACATTTAAATTGTCTGACCTACTACTTTTCTTTAATTTTTTGTATTATTTTCTTAACAGTTCATGAGATTCAAATAATTCAGCATATGCATTCTCCCAATCTTCTAGAGAAAAATTCTCGAAGAGAGTTACCTCATCATCATCATCTTCTTCAGTTTGACTGCTGCCTTGATCGCTGCCACTTTGATTTCTTCTGTTGGCCATCATGCAGCTGTCCACATCTATCTCCTGAGTTCGCTTCAGTGTATCCAGAATATCTTTAGCAGAACTGCAATCAAAGAAACATGAATGAAAAGCTCTATCAGTAGTTGCCTTCATTAGATTTATTGCTATCTGATTTTCTTCATGCATAGATTTGTGACTGTCAGTCCATTTGGACTTTTTCTTTGGTAGTTCATGAGGACCATGTGAAATTACTTTCCACAGGTCTGGATTCACAGATTTTATATAATTCTTTAGACTAGCGAACCATGCATTAAAATGCGTACCATTGAAAATCGGTGGATGAGCCATGAGAACATAACAGATTAATGCAACAGGAATATTGATGCACTAAAAACAAATTAGCACCTAAGACTGCAAGATCGAATCTACAGGTCGCTGGACCTTGTATGCAGACACCGCTCTGATACCAACTGTTAGGGTGCTAGGCCCGGATACAGAGGGGGGTGAATGTATCCTTCTAGCAAATATAGCCCAAATAAAAACTCAGATGCTAGACGCAATCACAGAATGAAACAAATTCAATTAAACTTATGAGCAAACACATGGAGCGCGCCTATCCAAGCATTTAGCAGAAGCAAGCACACAAAGCAAACCATTGCTCAATAGATTTTTAGGTGGTTCGATCCTCCAGACCTACATCCATTTCTCACTCCCAACCGGAGTGAGGCTTTACTAGCAAACGCTAGAACCAAGCAGACTCAGTCTGCGAACAGTTGCTGCCACACAGCTTGACCAGGGGAACAGCCTCCCCTCTTCCTCCCAACTAGAGGGACACCCCAAGTGACTCCCAGCCACTTGGAAACCAGAGACCGAAGTCTCTCTTCCTCCAAACCA
The DNA here is from genome assembly GCA_022559845.1 of Amorphophallus konjac. Classification (NCBI taxonomy): domain Eukaryota; kingdom Viridiplantae; phylum Streptophyta; class Magnoliopsida; order Alismatales; family Araceae; genus Amorphophallus; species Amorphophallus konjac. Next base: position 282,380,908 of record CM040122.1, read on the forward strand.
GGAGGGAACCCTGGACTTGCTACCCACAAGCCCAGAACCGGAGACAAGTCTCCCTTCCTCCAAACCGGAGGGAACCCACAAGTAGCTCCCAGCTACTTGCAACTGGAGATCAGATCTCCCTTCTCCTGACCCACCAGGAGGAACCCGACCTCAGTCCAGAGGATCGGAAGTACAAAGGTAATCAGAAAAAAATAAAGGGGAAAACAAGAAATGAAAATAACACAGCAATCACAAGCTGTAAAAGATGAAGCACAAAGATAGCTCTCAATGGAGCTGGCTGGCCTGGATTTGATCCACAGTCCAGCAGGAAAAAATCTTCAGATGCAGCTTCTATTCTTATTCTCTAAATCCTCACGAGCTCTCTTTCTTCTTCTTCTTCTCTTCTTTCTTCTGCTCTCTACTGCTCTTTTCTTCTTCTACTCTTTCACTCTCTCGATCTCTGCTCCTCTATTCTCTTCTGCTCTTTCTTTCTGATCTCTATCAGCCCTCTTCCATTCTCATGTATATTTTCTTCAGTGGACGAAAGCTTCTATTTATATCAGCTTCAGCAGGTGCTAGGGCGTGAGCTCTCGACGATTCCCGCCCAGCTTATTTGGTCCACGTGTCAGCATTTCAGCCTCTAAGATCACGTGTCAAGTCTTGATGGCTTCGTCCATTAAACCTGTCAGATAATCAGTCGAATAACCTGTCAGATAATCAGTCAAAGACAGTATCAGCTTAAAGCAATGTTCAGACTTCATTCAGCAGGCAAGGCACACATAGATGGCTGTATAGACATCGTGTGAAGGATAGAGTGTATAGACTTAGTTAGTTCAGGCCTCTAACAACGAGTGTATAGACTTGCAACTCTTCATGAGATCTCAGTGTATAGACTCAACAAATGTATATAGTTGAAGGTCTAACAATCGAGTGTATAGACTTAGGCCTTCTGTTCAAGACAAAACCAATGTACAGACTTCATGCTGTACAAACTTGATGTTGATCAAAAGACCATTGGACATCAGCCCAAGGCGTCAACGCTTCCATCGTGCAGCGTCGCCTCAGCTCCTCAAGCGAGATGCTCATGCCCTTGGCAACTGGCCAATGCGTCAACGCATCCAGTGTCAGCATCGACGCAGTGAACAAGACAGAAAGTGAAAGACGCACAATTGCATCTACGCAGTTAGCCAAGTGCGTCAACGCACTAAAAGCACAAAACCCATGAAGACAGATAGGCTGTACAGACTTTGATGCTCAGAGACAATTGTATAGACTTTGCCTTAGAAACGAGTGTATGGACTTTGAAACAGCAAATGAATAAGTATGTACACTGAGTCGAAGTGGCAGGCTGTATAGACTTGGAGTTTAACATGCATGAAAACCAGTGTACAGACTTACTGTCCTCACAGCTGACGACTCTAGTGTATAGACTTGCTGAGGGAGTGACTGTACAGAGTTTGGAATGTTAGAGCCAATGAATAGACTTGTACATTGCAGCGAGTGTACAGACTTTGAGTGTTAGGGCCAATGTATAGACTTGAACGTCCACTATGGATGTATAGACTTGACGACCCTGAGCCAATGTGTAGACTTTGCGCTATACAGACTTTAGGCTTTGAACGCTTGAGCTGAAGACAATGTGCAGACTTAGCGATGTATAGACTTGGCCAGTAAAACGTAGGAAAATGTATGAGTGTATAGACTTGGCCAAGCGTAGGAAAAGATGTGGAGTATACAGACTTGGTGAAACAAAGTCCAGTGTATAGAATTAGTGAACTGACTCCAATGTACAGACTTGCAGATGCGAAGCTGATGTACAGACTTGGTTCCTGTAGCAGTGTATAGACTTGAAGGTCTGAAGGTGATGTATAGACTTGGTGAACACTGTAACATCAATCGGTTGTATAGAGTTGGGGCTGCACATACTTTGGCAATGTGTAGACTTAGAAGACATATGAATGTGTAGACTTCAAAGGATTGAGACGAACTGTTCACGCTGTACAGACTTGGTGAAAGCTGAAGGAGCGAGCGATGTATAGACTTCACCAACAAGCTTGAACACGAACAGGCTGCACAGTGCACTGTATAGACTTGGACCAAGGCATGAACAGTGGAAGCTACAGTCCAATGTATGGACTTTGAAGGATTTGAGCGTGAGACTGTATAGACTTGGCCCCTTTCCAGATGTATAGACTTTGAGTCAAGAAGATCAATGTGTGGGCTTACTATAAAGAACAATGTTTTGATGGGTCGACGCATCAGCAAAGGTGGGTCAACCCACCACTGTCCATACTATCCAAACATAGTGTAGATAGATGAAGATTGAGGCCGTTGTACAGACATGGGGTTCAGCTGAGGATGTATGGACTTTGACGAAGTAAAGCAGTGTACAGACTTTGAATCAAACAGATGTATGGACTTGAATGGGCATGGAGTGTATAGACTTGAGAGATTGAACTGAAGAGTCGACGCATCAGCTCAAGGAGTTGACGCACTACTGTGGAGACTGTGCAGACAGAGTGTAGACAGAATTAAGTAGAGCATGTTATCTGACAGCCCTATGAACTCCATACATTTACATGATAAAACATGAATTTATCGTGCATATAAAAGAAAGCATTATGATCAGAGAATGACTGAATAATAGCATGATGACACACAGCAAGATGACTCACAGTGAATAACTCACATCAAAAACCAATCATCAAAACCATCATCAAAACCACAGGGGCACAACAAGCTGGAGCATGAACAGCTCCATGAACAACCGGTGGCTTCATGGACGAAGTAAGCACCTCAGCAAACGAACGACCACCAACAGGAAAAGTAATAGAGGGGGACGAAGACGAAGGAGATAGACGCGGAGGGAGGGCAGCGGGGGCCACTGGGGCCCCCTCCGCGGCCGCCATGAACCCGAGGTCAAGGAGACGACCTTGTTGACCTGAAACAAAGCTAGATCAAATGATGTTGAAACAAGCCGAAAGATGATGAAATGAACAAGTTTGAATCAACGGCAGAGGTCTCTGTTTTATCCCTCTGTCATTAAAGGAATTGACGTCCACCCCAGGCGTTGCTAATTACAAGAATCAACGCCCAGCTTATTGACGCTAATTAATCGACGCCCGCATAGAAAGGTGCCAATTCTCCGAATTAAGAATTTGACATAAAAAGATAAAATTCAGAATGAATGATAGCGTAAACAGCCACCAATTAATGAACGGCATTCTGGAAAGGTGCTAATTCTCTGTTTAAGAATTTGATATAAGAAAAAAAATTGTAATTAATGATTGCATAAAGAGTCGCTAATTAATGGACGGGCTTTTGGAAAGGCGCTAATTCTCTATTTAAGAAATGAATATAAGAAAGAATAAAATTTGTAATTAATGTCCACTTAAATGGTCGCTAATTAATTAATGACGTTCTGGGGAGGCGTCAATTCTTTGAATTAAGAAATTTAACAGAATAAGAGAAATAAAGAAATAGCGGCTGCGGGAAAGTCGCTAATTAATCAACGGCCTGCTGGAGGGGCGCTAATTCATTCACCTAAAATTTGCTTACAAAAATCAGAAGAAATCAGAATCAGCGCCCGTGCATAGTGACGCCAATTCCTCTGGGCTGAGGAAATGGCGCCTATCTGTGTGGCTACTAATTCTCAAGAAGTCAGAAAAAGAAAGCTAAATGATGAACTGTAATAAAAAATTTAGAAATAACCAAAAAAAAGAAAAATAATGATAATAACAAAAGGGAAAACATAATAATTCAACGGCGTCTTTTCCGGAACATCTCCTTATTGACCCTTAGCGTCGGGAACATTAATGATGCTTACGCGGGTCATGCTTCACCCCGAGGGTCGCCCCCATTATGGGCATAGCCCGACCTCGCACCGGGCCAATAACCCACTGATTTTTGACTATCTTAACCGGGATTTAACAAAAATTATTTCATCCTTCAGATATCAAATTTGCCGTACCCTGGCATACATTTGTCCCGGTATCAAACATATACTTGGGACATTTCTCAATCCGGACGCCTGTCCGAATATGAAAAATGGTCGACATGAGGCTGACATGATTCTCGAATACCATCTTACACCCTAATGTAGGGGATTTTGATAGTTTCAATGAGGCTTCCATTCATTAATGAAAATTGATCTTATCTTGGCTAGTAATTAGAGGTTTTGCCCTCTCCGAGGGGATGTAATTAACACCGTGACCTTTATGGCACGGTAGGTCTTATGTCCCTACCCGATACCCACAATCGTCTAGTCAGTCAGACGGAGCGCACCCCGGGCTTCGGACCACTCCAATCTCGAAGCCTGAACACTTTGTCACCTAGGTGGCGGGCACGCTCTCGCACTTGATAAAATGATAAACCGATAAAATATATAATGATATCGATATATAGATTATTAGAGTGCGTCCAACAAGTTGGCATGCCCGGTGGGACCATATCTCCTCTCATCTCTTCGCCAGGATTAGGGGCCCAGTGGCCTTTTCCAAGATTCTAACTTTCGTAATTTGAAATTGTACGAGGGATTAATTTCTGAAGAAACCAATGGGCATCACTTTTGGTCCGTTGGTGGTTGCAAGCCATCCGGACCATGGCTATCTGGCGGTGCCGATCCAATTCTGTGACTTTCCCAAGGTAGTTGGGTTTCCCAACATCCTGGGGGTCATGTTCGTGGACCTCTTGGAGACCCAAGAGGTCGAGCCCGTCGCCCCCGTGGAGGCGACACCCGAAGACGTGAAGGCAGTGGGCTGTTTTGTCCACCACATTGATGCGAGAAAGAAGCGCACTCCGACTGCCAAGAGGTCAGCTAAGAAGACGGTCGATACGCTGCAAGGCCGGCTCTCTGTCTCGGGAAAATCCATAATGATCAGAGGAGTCCGAGTATTTCTGAACGGCCGCCAGGCCATGATCCTACCCGACCGGGTGCTACCAACCGTGCCGGTGCACAACCAGTTTCAAGCACTGACTCAAGATAGAGAGGACCGCATCAGGTCCAAATCGAAGCAAAGGTCGGCCCCAAAGTAGGCCAAATTCAAGCAAGTGTGGGTCCCCAAGAGGCGGGCCCCAACCTCAATCAAACCAGAGCCTGTCAAGATCGACCGGCTCGAGAAAGAAGAAAAAGAAGATGAAGACAAGAAGGCCGAGGCGCCAGCCTGGGCGTCTCGAAGACCAGCCTTCCGTGCTCATGACCGACAGGCGAATATTTATTCAAATGAAAGAAGATACGGCAGGAAGTACGAGCAAAGGCGCTTTCCCTACAAGCTGTCGACACAAGCCCGGATGTCACCACCATTGGCCTGCCCCACTAGTGGGCAGAATGACATTACCCAGGCCGTAAGAGGGGACCTGTCATGCCCCGAGCGTAGAAGGAACCCAGTATGCGTGACGAGTTTATATCGATCATGTCAATCAGAGCATAAGGAATTCGACATATAGATACAGCGCGTAAATAGCAAGAAATAACACCAATCTCTTTATTTCATTAATACTCCCAAAGAGAAATTCATTACACTGCCAAAAGTAAAGTTGCTAGACTCAATAAAAGGGAAAATACAATAATGACTCAAGAAATAGAGAAGACACAACTAGATAACATCTTCAATAGTCGGAATGACTCTACACTCTTTACATGTGTCCATTCCCATCCGAATGATCTTCATCATCGGAATTACCTGAAAAATAGGGGAAAAACTAGGGTGAGCCAACGCTCAGTAGGAATTATATCTCAAGTACAAGCTTGCTTTAAGTAAATTACATGTTACATGAATGCAATTATAGCTAAGCATGAACGCATGATAATGTCGAGAGTAAAAATAACAAAAATCGCTATAGATGGACTAACAAGATTTCAAGACATTCATGTAAAGCTATCAAGAAGTTCAAGTACGCAATATCAAGTCATGTCATGAGAATTGGATATTATAATTTCAAGCATGTAAATACCTATTCCGGGCAACGCAAGTCATGTCAAGTTAAGTCAAGCACAAGATTCGTGGAATGCCATAATCTAGAAAGTCATGCACTTCGGTGCAATGCCACACCGTGATCAATATAGCTCCCATGGGCACAACTACTTTCAGGTGCTCCTCCGAGGACCAGATCGGGTCTTATATGTGCCAGCATTGAGTCATGTATATATTTTTAGACATCCATTATAGTTTATAGCCAATAGAGTTCCAAATGAATAAGCCATTGTAGGATGATAAGGTAGATTTCACATAATGAAGGAGTTCAAGGATAGAACTTGAACAAGGATGACATACCAATAAATCACATGAAAAACCATGACATATCATGAAACTGGGTAATTAGCGTCCACTCAGACAGCCTCCAATTACATAAATAGCAACCACTGTCGTGGTCGCTCATTGCTGTGAACAGTACATGGCACGAAGAAATAGCGTCCATATGATGGCCGCTAATTCGGTGTTTAGCGCCGACGGGCATGGCCACTAATTCCTTTTGGCGCTCATGTCCTAGTCGCTAATTACAGACAGAGATAGACTTCTCACATAGGCCAGAAACAGCACTCTATGAGGGCTAGAATGTTATGTTCCTTCAGAGTGACATGACTAGCAGGGTTCTAGGGTTTTTATGGTACAGTCAACTCGGCTGCCTTGAGGGAATCCAAGACTAGCGTAGACTTACAAAGGTCTCAATAAAGAAAGTATCAGTCCGAAGGAAGGAATATCCTGCGGAGGGTCCAATCATCACCAATAGTTGAGGTGTAAGCGTGAAACGACGTGAAAACAGGGTCTCCATCTCGGATGTGAGATAGAAGTGCCAAGAAGACCCGCGATATGGGCCAAAACACGATAAAACTGAGAAGCAGGAAATAGTGACCACTCAAGAGGGCGCTATATAAATATGTGACTATCCACAACGTTGCCAAATCAATATTTTATAGAAATTGTATAGTTTTTCACAAGAATGGGCGACCTTCCAAGAAGGCACCATATCTTTAAATAGCGTCCAAGACATGATTGTTAATTTATATTTTTCTACATTATTTTCTTTTTTAAATAATAAAACAAGAATCATGGACTCTGTACAGAGGCGCCATATCAAGAATAAGTGGCTGTTCACACAGTCGCTCATTATTTACCATGTACATGTTATAAAGCATCAGATAGGTACGTTTTTACACACATGCTACTGTTCATTTAAGCGAAATATTGTTCATTTAGGGATTAAGAGTGCTACTTTGATGTTTATGGGGATTATCAGGAAACTGATAGGATGAACAAGTAAAGATAAATATGAGGAATCCATAAATATGCATAACATGTTTTTCATATACATGGTTCCATAATTATTTAATTTTAAACATGGGTTATTTATTAATTGTTCTAATAGAAAATAGCGACGGGGTGATGATCACTCATTAATTTGCGGCTAGAAGACTGTAGCCAATTCAAGAATTAGCGACCTTCTGCACGGTTGTTCATTAATCAGCGGCCACTGCACTGGTCGCTATTTTTTATGCAGATAGAAAACCTAAAAACTACATAAACTTAAGATCAGAAACACAGCTGCAAGATATAAACATGCTGTTATGATAGTATATGCATGTAATATTTTATTTACTATCCTCTTGGGCTTAGAACTTGAGAAAACCTACCTCGTTTAGTTGATTGGGAACAACGAACGGGAAGAACTGGAAAGAATAGGAAGAATAAGAGTAACTGCAGCAGCAGCAACAGACAATACAACAGAAGCAGGAGGAATACGAAGGAAGAAGAGAGGAAGAAGCCAAGCTTCTTCTCATCAACAGCTGCAGGAGGAAGACAAAGATGTAGGTCCTCACGTCTTCACGCACCAGCACAGTAGAGAAGCAATGAAGGAAGATGATGTCGGCACATGGCTCCTTGGAATGTAGCAGCAACAGTAGCCTTCGCTCGTTCGAGAGGTGGTTTTATTTATAGAATTGGGGTTTAAGCTTCCTAATGAGGATTAAGTTCCCACGTAAAGAATCCTAATGGGTTAAAACTTCTATGTTGATTTTCTTTCTTTCCTCATTGACTGTCGTTTTCCCCAGTTGGATATAAACCCTAGAGTCCCTTTCCCATGCAGGCTCCGAAGGTGATAAAGGTTGGCTTTTGAAACAACCCTTAACATATATCTATTTGTGTATATATCCTATACACCCTTTTTAACGAGGGAAGGGTTATGGGCCATTACTAATAAGGCCCACTCACATATAAAGTTAAGCCCTTTTTAATTTGTATGGGTTGGGTTTCAAAATGCTAATCCCATTTTGTTAGAGGTGTTGGGCTTTACTAGACTTTTTAAATTTATTTAGGGCATTTATTATGTTTAATTCATTTAGGAAAATTTATTCCCCATCAATTTTATCCGGGGTGCTACACCCTCCCCCACTTAAAATAATTTGGTCCCGAAATTCATTTTCATATAGACATGGAGGGTTCAGAGTACTTACGATCCTGAAATAAGTCGAGGAATCTTCTCTTCATAGATTCTTCGGTCTCCTATGTGGCTTCATGTTCGAAACTTTTATTCCATTGAATCTTCACCATGGGAATAACCTTATTCCGCAGTACACGAACCTCTTGATTAACGATCTTTACTGGATTTTATTCATATGTGAGGTTCTTTTGTATCATTAGGTTGTCATGATCTATGACGTGGAACGGATCATGAACATACTTCTTAAGCATAGAGATGTGAAATACATTGTGGACTTCGGATAGTTGCGGTGGCAAGGTGATTCGATAGGCAACCTCGCCAACTCTTTCTAGCACTTCGAAGGGACCGATATATCTTGGTGTAAGCTTGCCCTTAACACCAAATCTTCTAATGCCTCGTCTTGGGGAAATCTTAAGAAAGACGTGATCTCTAACTTGAAACTCCAAGTCTCTTCTTCTAGTATCAGCATATGTCTTTTGTCTCGACTGAGCTATCTTGAGTCCTTGTCTAATGAGTTCTACTTTCTCAATCGTATCCCTTACCATATATGGGCATAGAATTTGCCTTTCCCCAACTTCGTCCCAGCATAATGGCGAGTGACAACTCCTTCCATATAATGCCTCGAAGGGTGCCATTTGAATACTTGCCTGGTAACTGTTGTTATATGCAAACTCGACTACGGGTAGATGATCATGATAGCTTCCACTAAAATCAATAACACAAGCCCGTAGCATGTCTTCTACAACTTGATTTATTCTCTTGGTCTGACCATCCGTTTGAGGATGAAAAGTTGTGCTGAAATTGAGTCTCGTCCCCAACGAATGTTATAGACCCTTCAAAAATGAGAAGTGAAGCGCGGGTCTTGGTCAGACATAATTGAAATGGGAACTCCATGTAGTCTAATGAGTTCTTTGTTGTATGAGGCGGCTAGAACATCAACTGACCATCGGCTCTTTATAGGAATGAAGTGAGCCGACTTGCTCAATCGATCTATGATGACCCATATTCCGTCATGTCTCCCTTTAGATTTAGACAAACCCATGATAAAATCCATGTCGATATCTTCCCACTTCCACTTGGGAATGTCTAGAGGATGTAACTTACCTGCGGGCTTTTGGTGTTCCGCCTTGACTTGTTGGCATGTGAGACAGCGAGAAATAAAGTCCGCTACCTCCCTTTTCATGTTGGGCCACCAAAATGTTCGCTTCAAATCCTGGTACATCTTGGTACCTCCAGGATGAATTGTATACCTTGATCGGTGAGCTTCTTCTAAAATTTTCTTCTTTATTTCTAGATAGTCTGGTACACATGTCCTTTCTCGAAATAGTAATCGTCCATCAGATGTTATCTTGAAATCATGTTGCTTCTCGAACTTGCCTTTAACTTCCACCAGCACCGAGTCATTGTCTTGAAATTCCTTGATCTCAAAGAGTAAATCTGGTTGTATCCTCATGTGTGATAGAGTAATGCACCCTTTCTCCTTGTTCATGCGTATATCAAGCTTGGAAAATTGTTCCAGCATCTTCCATTCTTGGATCATACAGTTGGCTAATAACGCTCTTGGCTTTCGACTAAGGGCATCAGCTACGGAATTTCCCTTGCCAAGATGATATTGTATTGTGAAGTCGAAGTCCTTGAGATACTCTAGCCGACGTCTTTGTCTCATGTTCAATTCCTTTTGGGAGAATAAGTACTTGAGACTCTTGTGATTGGAGTACATGATGAATTGTTCTCCATAGAGATAGTGTCTCCAGATCGTTAAAGCAAATACTACTGCGGTGAGCTCTAAGTCGTGCACCGGGTAGGTCTCCTCGTGCTTCTTCAATTACCGGGAAGAGTAGGCAATGACCTTCCCTTGTTGCATTAACACACATCCGAGGCCAATACTGGATGCATCAGTATATACCTCGAATTTCCCCCCTTCTATTGGTAGTGCTAAGATAGGGGCAGTCGTCAAATGATCTTTCAATGCTTGAAAGCTTCGTTCACAATCTTCATTCCACTCATAAGGAATCTCTTTGTGCATCAGCCTAGTAAGAGGGACAATGATCTTGGAGAATTCCTTGACGAATCATCGATAATATCCATCAAACCCAATAAACTCTGGATCTCAGTTGCATTAGTCGGCCTTTCCCAATTCTTCACAGCCTCGACCTTTGATGGATCCACAGATATATATGCCATTCTTTGAAATCACATGCCCTAGGAAAGATACCTCCTCGAGCCAAAAATCACATTTACTAAGCTTGACATAGAGTTGATTCTTCCTTAATATTTGTAATGCAGTCCTTATATGCTCTTCGTGATCTTCCTCGGTCTTTGAATAAATCAATATATCATCAATAAAGGCCATAATAAATTGGTCTAGATGAGGCCTGAATATGCTGTTCATCAACTGTATAAAGACTGCAAGGGCATTTGTTAGTTCAAAAGGCATGACAGTAAATTTGTAATGCCCATACCTACTCTGGAATGCAGTTTTGTGAATATCCTTATCCTTGATCGTCAATTGGTGATATCCTTACCTAAGATCAATCTTTGAGAAATGTTTAGCTCCAGATATTTGATCAAATAGTTCATCAATCCTCGGCAGTGGATACTTGTTCTTGATATTAAGGTGCTTCAACTGCTGATAATCAATGCATAGTCTCATCGATCCATCTTTCTTCTTGACAAATAGTACAGGTGCTCCTCACAGGGAAGCACTTGGTCTAATAAAACCCTTCTTTAATAATTCCATCAATTGTTCCTTCAATTTTTTTAGCTCGGTGGAGGACATTCTATATGGTGCCTTAGAAACCGGGCTAGCACCAGGGACAAGGTCAATGGTAAAGGCCACTTCTCTCTCCGGGGGTAATCCGGGTAAATCCGATGATCCAGACTTCCACAATGAAGGCACGCTCCCAACCTTTTCCAGCACTCCGCGGCCTTATGGCCTGCCTTGTCACAATGCTTGAACACCTCTTTGGAAGGTGTCGTAGTAATAGAAAAGGGCTTGTTAACCTTCTTAAACCTCTTCTCTTGGGCGGAATCTCCTCCATTGCTAGACCTCTTCTTATTGAATGTGGGTTTGAAAGTGCTAGAGCTTGTAGCGTGCTCCTTCTTGTCTTTCCCAAAGAACCGGATGGATAGCTCCATGGAGTCTTCTAATAACTGAGCTCGCCGTACCATTTCTGAGTAGGCTTGAATGTCCATCGACGCCAGTTGGGTAATATATTGCAGCCGAAGTCCATTAAGAAATCTCCTAGCCTTCATCTTCTTGGTACATACTAGATGTAGTGCATACCTCGACAGCCTAGAGACTTGGGCCGCATACTCGGCCACTGATAGAGTCCTTTGTTTGAGCGTGGCAAATTCTGTGGCTTTCTTTTCTTGTATCCAGTCTGAGAAATATTTGTTATTGAAATATTCTACGAACTCGCCCCACGTAACTTGCTCATGGGGTAAAGTAGCTCCATCGACTCCCACCAAAAGTGAGCGTCCCGCCCTAATTGGAAAGTCGCTAATAACACCTTTTCCTCATCTGTGCATTGCATAACATGGAATATCCTTTCTATCTCCTTGATCCAGTGTTCGGCATCGTCGGGGGCGGACGAGCCGAGGAACTTTGGCGAGTTCATATTGCAAAAACTACGGTGGAGATCTCCCGCTCCACGATTCGCTCTGCCCTGTGCCACTTGTTGTAGCGCCTGTGTAAGGCCTTGAATGGTGCGTTGCATCTCGCACCATTGAGCTCTCTTGGCGGCCATGATCTACAAGAGAATTTTAAGTCTAATTAGTTTCATATTTTAACTATAGGGTTGGACGTCAATATAAGACTTAACCCATGGCTCTACCCATCTCATCGGGAGATAGAAATAACCTATCCTTGGACTTGGGTTCCTAGGAAATTGAATACCTAGGCTTTGATACCACAGAAACTGTTATGCCTCGAGCGTGGAAGGAACCCAGTATGCGTGACGACTTTATATTGATCATGTCAATCAGAGCATAAGGAATTCGACATATAGATAGAGCTCGCAAATAGCAAGAAATAACACCAATCTCTTTATTTCATTAATACTCCCAAAGAGAAATTCATTACATTGTCAAAAGTAAAGTTGCTAGACTCAATAAAAGGGAAAATACAATAATGACTCAAGAATAGAGAAGACACGACTAGATAACATCTTCAATAGTCGGAACGGCTCTACACTCTTCCCTCGTGTCCATTCCCATCCGAATGATCTTCATCATCGGAATTACCTGAAAAATAGGGGAAAAACTAGGGTGAGCGAACGCCCAGTAGGAATTATATCTCATGTATAAGCTTGCTTTAAGTAAATTACATGTTACATGAATGCAAGTATAGCTAAGCATGAACGCATGATAATGTAGAGAGTGAAAATAACAAGAATTGATATAGATGGACTAGCAAGATTTCAAGACATTCATGTAAAGCTATCAAGAAGTTCAAGTACGCAATATCAAGTCATGTCATGAGAATTGGCTATTATAATTTCAAGCAAGTAAATATCCATTCCAGGCAACTCAAGTCATGTCAAGTTAAGTCAAGCACGAGATTCGTGGAATGCCATAATCTAGAAAGTCATGCACTTCGGTGTAATGCCACACCGTGATCAATATAGCTCCCATAGGCATAACTACTTTTGGGTGCTCCTCCCAGGACCAGATCGGGCCCCATATGCGGCAGCATTGAGTCATGTATATATTTTTAGACATCCATTATAGTTTATAGCCAATATAATTCCAAAGGAATAAGCCATTGTAGGATGATAAGGTAGATTTCACAGAATGAAGGAGTTCAAGGATATAACTTGAACAAAGATGACATACTGATAAATTGTATGAAAAACCATGACATATCATGGAACTGGGTAATTGGCGTCCACTCAGACAACCTCCAATTACAGAAATAGCGTCCACTGTCGTGGTCGCTCATTCCTTTGAATAGTACATGCATGAAGAAATAGCGTCCATATGACGGCCGCTAATTCGATGTTTAGTGCCCACTAGCTTGGTCGCCAATCCTTTTGGCGCCCATGTCCTAGTCGCTAATTCTAGATAGAGACAGACTACTCACAAAGGCCAGAAACAGCACTCTATGAGGGCTAGAACGTCATGTTTCTTGAGAGTGACATGACTAGCAGGGTTCCAAGATTTTTGGGGTACAACTAGCTCGGATGTCTCGAGGGAATCCAAGACTATCGTAGACTTACAGAGGTCTCAATGAAGTAAGTACCAGTTCAAAGGAAGGAATAAGATGTGAAATGACCACGGGGTATGCAGCAAGCAAACAGAAACTTAGGACCTCTTCCGCAATCACAACCACATAGCAATTCAGTTGGCAGATCGGGCCAATTCGCCGTCGCACACACACGAGCCCGGGGTGACTAAATGATGCTAAGGGGAGGTGATGGATCAAGACCCTTGCTGGTAGAGTGCCAGCAAGGCTAGGGTTACCCTCCCGAAGGTACTAATCCCACAATTAAGGGGCTGGCCGGGTGCCACTTGGAGCACTAGGTCCCTCTCTCACACACTCCACGGTGACCGCTCGTAAGTGGAGCACGTGGGGTCGGACACTCTCTCGCTTGCTCAACAGAGCGGATTCTACGGATATTAAATGAACAAGCACCAGAAGGAAATGTAGCAAAGGTTAGAGCTCACCTGGTTGGTTTGAAGAAACCAACCCCGTTCGGAGATGAGGGCAAGCGGGGAAGTGTGGGTTCCCCGCACACTGCGCCGGTGTAGCTTGATCCCTGTTTAATAATAACATTCACTACGCCTCATGCAGGAGGGTGGACTTGGGGTGGGGATGATTTGTATTACATGCAAACACTACCTCCACGCAGGGAGGGGTGGTGAGCCGGCCAGGCGGGGAGGGGAGATTCGCCGAAGAGCGGGCGGAGAAGCCGACGCCGAATCTGCCGACAGGCTGCGAAGGCTGACTGACAGTCGGGGTCGAGACCGTAGATCTCGTTCTGGAATCTTTCTGATGACGAGATCAGCGGCGAACGCTTCATAATTGGGACGGGGATGTCTCAGAATTTTGCTGAATTCTTCTGAAGAAAGTGCTGGTCCGGGAAGAGCTTCGAACAGAGTGACTGAATCTGGACGCAGTAGCTTCCTGTTTCTGACAGCAACTTGCAGAGGTTTCCCCGACCGCTCCCAGACTCCAACTCACGAACCGCCGGAGTTTCTGGAACCGTAAACAAGCCCTCTTCGCAGCAAAACTGACGGGGAAGCTGTCTGATGCCGGAGTGGACGGGGAGACTCCAAAGAGTGGAGGTTGGTCGTTGCAGACTGTGGGAGGCATACCCGCGCAGCTGAGGGAAAAAAATGGTAACCTGGGACCACGGTCTCCGATCGATGTTCCGCTTCTTGATCCTGAAGACAGACAGAACGAGGAAGAACTTTGTAGAAGAGCCCTCAGCCTAATTCTTCCGTGGTTCGTCGTGGCACAGCTCCCTTTCTGGTTCAGGTACTCTGTTGGGGAAGCTTTGCGCAGTCGGGGAAGAATGGTCACCAAGAACTGTAGCGAAGTCGGAATGAGACGATTCCACCTCGCTTGCGAAGAAGACTCGCAGACCTTTCCAGAGATGTAAGGTGCACCTCCAGATGACATCGTATGACTCCAGAGCCGGCTCTGCAAGTCGGGCCCCAATCTGCTACCTGCGGGTTGAACAGAGTAAAGGGGCTATTTGGTGGAGAAGGGTTGAAGGGACTGCAATGGGGAGGGGGCTAATGGCTGTGGGGCTTGGATGGTGGTGGGTAGAGATGGTGGAGAGGTTGGAGAAAGAGGTTGGGTCACAGCTAGCAGGTGGATGGGAAGGGGGGGTGCGGCCAAGGGTGGAGGGTGAAAGGGGGGGGGCACAAGTGGCTTGGAGGGAGAGGGAGATTTGAACTTGGTTTAATGTGGGGATGTGGAGAGGTGCTTGGGGAGGTCGGATTCTCCCTTGGGAGATGGAGGGGTGGCTTGGGAAAGCGAGAGGTTGTCTTGGAAGGTGAAAGGTTGCTTGGGGATATGGTGTGAGTAATGGGAGGAATTAAGTGGACCTTGGGAAGGGGAAGGGTTGGGATGAGGTGGAGGATGATGTGGCAAGGAGAAGAGAGAGAGAGAGAGGGGCAAAATTTGGAGAGAGAGAGGGGGAGGAGAGAGAGAGGGGGCCGCCCCCTTTAGAGAGAGAGAGAGGTAGAGAGATAGAGAGAGCTAGAGAGATAGAGAGGTGCACTAATGCTCAAAATTCATTCAAACTTTCATTACCGAACTCAAGTGGAGTTGGGGTCCTATTTATAGGAATCCCAACATTTACAAAAAGTCCCTGGAGAAAGTGCTAAAAGCAAATAAGCAAGGGGGTGGGGAAGGAAGAGGGCGCCCATGGGCCGGGCCCATTTAATTGGGCCCATATGACCCCCTAGCCTAACAAACATAGGTAAATAGCATGATGACCTAGGGACATGACTCAAAACAAAGGGGAAATTACATCAAAATCACTCAAGAAAGATATAAAAATACATAGCTGAACTTAGGAAATCAAGCTGAACATAATGGCAATCATCCGGACCCGTGGAGAAGTGGGAAGTGGTAAGCGATGTCCCCATCATACTTCCGGGGTGCAGAGAACTCGACTCTGTCGAGTAAAGATCCATCGTATGCGGAGGAAGCCACAGCGAGGTTGCTCTCAAGTACACCAAAAGTAGCCGGTCCTTTCCACCAAGCGAGGTAGTGCCCATCCCTCTGCTCCAGATGGCCGTAACCTGTTCATTCAATATCCGCTCCAATTGCTCACGTTGGCCCCTCTGGGTTGGTGGAACTCTCTTATGGGTGGTGACTCTCTCAAGAAGTGGAACAGGCTCAATATTCTCACTAGGTGTCACCGTGGGACCCCTGTATGGCACCAAGTCAGCCACATTGAATGTGGGACTTACTCCGTACTCCTCGGGGAGGTCCAACACGTAGGCATTTGTGCCGATCCTCCTCAGAACCTGGAAGGGGCCTACTCCACGCGACCTCAGTTTTGAGACATTCCCAGGGAAAGGTCTCTCAGTTCTCACCATCACAAAGTCACCCACGCGAAACTCTTGGTGGCGTCGGTGGGAATCGGCCGATTTCTTATACACCTTATTGCTTTTGTTGGTGTGTTTGCGGATGTTACCATGCAGAGTTGTGAATGATCCTTTAGCGATGAAGGGAGGGCCCGGACAACCAAATGTGGACCTAACATGCAATGGTGTCACGTGGACTTTGATGAACCTAGGAGGACCGGGACATCCACTAGTGGCCCTATCATACCTAGTCTTCATAACAATGGTGGGAGGGCCCTGGTATCTGTAGGAGAACCTATTACATAAGGTGGTGATGAATGTCGGGGGACCTAGACACCCGTAGATGCTCCTAACGTGCATATGAGGACCAGCACATCCAAATGTGAGCCAGTCATGCATTGGGCTAAAAGTGTGCATGACATGTATGACATGACTAGGCTTAGTAGCCCTACCAAATGATGCACAATGTAGTGGCACATGTATTTTCATCCAAATGGTTCCTCCTATGCATATGGCTTGGTGTGGGAGTTTCCACTCATAGGGGTCAAAGGGGTCAAGAAAAATGGAGTGGGTTTGGTCTAATAAGGTCGGTTGGGGTGGGAAAAGGTTGGCGGAGAGTAAGGTGGGGGGGCATAGGAAGGGGTCGAAGGGGTCATGGTAAGGGTCACCTAAGGAGAGGAACTCTAGGTCCTTATGGTCCTCATAACCATTGGATGGCGGACTCTCCTCCCCAGGTAATATGATCGGGCCAAAGTTTTTGGTGGGATGGTCGGCCATGAATGGAGGACTAGATGTTCTACCCGAGACAAGCAACTCTAGTTTGTGAATAGCATCGGGCCCGTCGGGTGTAGGGAGGAGTAAAAGAAGGTCACTAGTGTAGCAACCCACAGTGTAAATGGATGAGATTGATCCGACACATAGGTGTAGGAGGTCAAGGCTCCTAGGTCGATCGGTTATTGTAGACATCATGCCAGTTAGCTCCATTTGCCAAACTATACCCTTAAGAAGATCCCCTAATGTTTCCACTTGATATGATGATTGGATTGTGGTGTGATAGGTGGATAAGGGTACAATGGGAAGGTTTTGCTCCATGGGTGGGTAAACATAGGACACGATGGGGTGAAGTGATATCTCCTTTAGCCATCTAGCTAGGGGCCCCTCTATGATTACGGTGCTACTTGTGAAGGCTTGTGGCTCTTGGGGGTCCAAGCTATGTGAAGGGGACATTTGTGATTCTTCCTCACCATAGATATGAACTTGGGTTTCCTCAAGGATGGGGATGGGTTCCGGACTAGCATCTACTCCCATGTGGATGGTTGTGGTCTCCTCTCTCAAGGGAATGGGAAGGTCTATTGGGGTGGGGTGATGATGGTTGGTGCATGGTGTACCCGGGGTGGTGAGTGAGGCCGGACTTGAGTTGGGGTTGGGAGTGGAAGTAGCGGGGGACTAGGTTTGGGTAGGATAGGAGTTGGAAGTGGAAGGTGGGTTGGGTGAGTAACTTTGGATTGGAGAATGGTGGCTGTCACGGGCCTAGGTGGAGGGGTGGACATGGGGTCCACGTGGGTTTGAGTGGTGAGGGTGGAGTGAGCCATGATGCTTCTTCCACCTGGGAGGGGAACTTCTCGGCCTAACCCATGACACTGTGATTCATATTCCTCTTCCCAATCTAGTGGAGCCTCATAGTCTTCGGTTACCTCTTTAAGTTCCTTTTGGAAAGGGGTGGAAGAAGGATTTTTGGAAGTTTGTGGGGTGTGGGTTTGATGGAGAATTTTGGGTTGGGTGGTGGGGAAAGGAGGAGTGGGAGTGCTCCTCGGGTTATGGTTCTCAGGGTAGGAGTGGGAAGGTTGGGGAGTGAAGATCTTCATGATCTCAATCCTTATCTCTTCCAATAAATCTAGGGGTCCTTTGGGTGGTGGGGTTTGGGTCCTAATAGAGGTTTTGGGTTGACGGGGAGGGAAAGGGGGAGTGGGAGTGCTCATTGGGCTATGGGTGCTTGAGTTGGAAGAGTGGGAAGGTTTTGGAATGAGCATCTTCCTAAGTTCTACCTTCATCTCTTCCCATGAGTGAATGGGCTCTTGTCTCTCAATCCCCCTTCGAATCTCAAGCTTTCTCCATTCTGTCTCGCCGAAGGGACCAAGGGTCATCTTGGCGATGCGCACTTTTCTTTCCTCGGTCATGTAGTAGTGGTGGAAGTATCTATCCATGGAGGTCTCCCATTTCCTATATGTGTGAGGGTTTCGGGACCCATCGAAGCGGGGCAACTCCGGCCCGATAATGAAGTAGTCATCGGGGTGCCTGGTGAGATACATGGTTTGGATGCTCGGATGACCTCAATGCAATGTGCCCTAGGACAAGACTTAGTAGAGACAAGTCTAGAACTTGCTCTGATACCAACTGATGTGAAATGACCACGGGGTATGCAGCAAGCAAACAGAAACTTAGGACCTATTCCGCAATCACAACCACATAGCAATTCAGTTGGCAGATCGGGCCAATTCACCGTCGCACACACACCAGCCCGGGGTGACTAAATGATGCTAAGGGGAGGTGATGGATCAAGACCCTTGCTGGTAGAGTGCCAGCAAGGCTAGGGTTGCCCTCCCGAAGGTACGAAGCCCACAATTAAGGGGCTGGCCGGGTGCCACTTGGAGCACTAGGTCCCTCTCTCACACACTCCACGGTGACCGCTCGTAAATGGAGCACGTGGGGTCGGACACTCTCTCGCTTGCTCAACGGAGCGAATTCTACGGATATTAAATGAACAAGCACCAGAAGGAAATGGAGCAAAGGTTAGAGCTCACCTGGTTGGTTTGAAGAAACCAACCCCGTTCGGAGACGAGGGCGAGCGGGGAAGTGTGGGTTCCCCGCACACTGCGCCGGTGTAGCTTGATCCCTGTTTAATAATAACATTCACTACGCCTCACGCAGGAGGGTGGACATGGGGTGGGGATGATTTGTATTACATGCAAACACTACCTCCACGCAGGGAGGGTCGGTGAGCCGGCCAGGCGGGGAGGGGAGATTCGCCGAAGAGCGGGCGGAGAAGCCGACGCCGAATCTGCCGGCAGGCTGCGAAGGCTGACTAACAGTCGGGGTCGAGACCGTAGATCTCCTTCTGGAATCATGCTGATGAGGAGATCAGTGGAGAACGCTTCGTAACTAGGATGGGGATGCCTCAGAATTTTTCTGAATTCTTCTGAAGAAAGTTCTGGTCCGGGAAGAGCTTCGAACAGAGTGACTGAATTTGGACGCAGTAGCTTCCTATTTCTGACAGCAACTTGCAGAGGTTGCCCCGATAGCTCCCGGACTCCAAATCATGAACCACTGGAGTTTATGGAACCATGGACAAGCCCTCTTCGCAGCAAAACTGACGGGGAAGCCGTCTCATGCCGGAGTGGACGGGGAGACTCCGAAGAGTGGAGGTTGGTCGTTGCAGACTATGGGAGGCAGACCAGCGCAGCTGAGGGAGAAAAATGGTAACTTGGGACCACGGTCTCCGATTGATGTTCTGCTTCTTGATCCTGAAGACAGACAGAACGAGGAAGAACTTTGTAGAAGAGCCCTCAGCCTAATTCCTCCGTGGTTCGTCGTGGCACAGCTCCCTTTCTGGTTCAGGTACTCTGTTGGGGAAGCTCTGCGCAGTCGGGGAAGAATGGTCACCACGAACTGTAGCGAAGTCAGAATGAGACGATTCTACCTCGCTTGCGAAGAAGACTTGCAGACCTTTCCAGAGATGTAAGATGCACCTCCAGATGACGTCGTATGACTCCAGAGCCGGCTCTGAAAGTCGGCCCCCAATCTGCTACCTGCGGGTTGAACAGAGTAAAGGGGCTATTTGGTGGAGAAGGGTTGAAGGGACTGCAATGGGGAGGGGGCTAATGGTTGTGGGGCTTGGATGGTGGTGGGTAGAGATGGTGGAGAGGTTGGAGAAGGAGGTTGGGTCGCAGCTAGCAGGTGGAGGGGAAGGGGGGGTGCGGCCAAGGGTGGAGGGTGAAAGGGGGGGGGCGCAAGTGGCTTGGAGGGAGAGGGAGATTTGAACTTGGTTTAATGTGGGGATGGTTAATGTGGTCTTGGGAAGGGGAAGAGGTGTGTTGGGGATGTGGAGAGGTGCTTGGGGAGGTGGGATTCTCCCTTGGGAGATGGAGGGGTGGCTTGGGAAAGGGAGAGGTTGTCTTGGAAGGTGAAAGGTTGCTTGGGGATATGGTGTGAGTAAAGGGAGGAATTAAGTGGACCTTGGGAAGGGGAATGGTTGGGATGAGGTGGAGGATGATGTGGCAAGGAGAAGAGAGAGATAGAGGGGCAAAATTTGGAGAGAGAGGGGGAGGAGAGAGAGAGGGGGCTGCCCCCTTTAGAGAGAGAGAGAGGTAGAGAGATAGAGAGAGCTAGAGAGATAGAGAGGTGCACTAATGCTCAAAATTCATTCAAACTTTCATTACCGAACTCAAGTGGAGTTGGGGTCCTATTTATAGGAATCCCAACTTTTACAAAAAGTCCCTGGAGAAAGTGCTAAAAGCAAATAAGCAAGGGGGTGGGGAAGGAAGAGGGCGCCCATGGGCCAGGCCCATTTAATTGGGCCCATATGACCCCCTAGCCTAACAAACATAGGTAAATAGCATGATGACCTAGGGACATGACTCAAAACAAAGGGGAAATTACATCAAAATGACTCAAGAAAGATATAAAAATACATAGCTGAACTTAGGAAATCAAGCTGAACATAATGGCAATTATCCGGACCCATGGAGAAGTGGGAAGTGGTAAGCGATGTCCCCATCAGAATATCCCACGGAGGGTCCAATCATCACCAAGAGTTGAGGTGTAAGCGTGAAACGATGTGCAAACAGGGACTCCATCTCGGATGTGAGATAGAAGTGCCAAGAAGACCCGCGATATGGGCCAAAACACGATAAAACTAAGAAGTAGGAAATAGCGACTACTCAGGAGGGCACTATATAAATATGCGACTATTCACAACGTCGTCAAATCAATACTGTACAGAAATTGTATAGTTTTTCATAAGAATGGGTGACCTTCCAAGAAGGTGCCATATCTTTAAATAGTGACCAAGACATGGTCATTAATTTATATTTTTCTGCATTATTTTCCTTTTTAAATAATAAAGCAAGAATCAGTGGCTCTGTACAGAGGCGCCATATCAAGAATAGGCAGTTGTTCACACAATCGCTCATTATTTACCGTGTACAAGTTATAAAGCATCAGACAGGTACATTTTTACACACATGCTATTGTTCATTTAAGCGAAATACTGTTCACTTAGGGATGAACATTGCTACTTTGATGTTTATGGGGATTTTCAGGAAACTGATGGCATGAACAAGTAGAGATAAATATGAGGAATCCAGAAATATGCATAACATGTTTTTCATATACATGGTTCCATAAATATTTAATTTTAAACATGGGTTATTTATTAATTGCTCTAACAGAAAATAGTGACGGGGTGATGGTCGCTCATTAATTTGCGGCCAAAAGACTGTCGCCAATTCAAGAATTAGCGACCTTCTGCACGATCGTTCATTAATCAACGGCCACTGCACTGGTCGCTATTTTTCATGCAGATAGAAAACCTAAAAACTACGTAAACTCAAGATCGGAAACACGGATGCAAGATATAAACATGCTGTTATGATAGTATATGCATGTAATATTCTATTTACTATCCTCTTGGGCTTAGAACTTGAGAAAACCAACCTCGTTTGGTTGATAGCGAACGGTGAACGGGAAGAACTAGAAAGAATATGAAGAATAAGAGTAACTGTAGCAGCAATAGCAGACAATATAACGGCAACAACAGGAATACGATATGGAAACTATGGAAGGAAAGATGTGTCATAATCTTTGAAGACACTACTACCTCCAAATCTGTAATCCTCATTTAAATACTTGAAGATGCAAGAAGTTGCATGGAGTTCCAAGGGAAGAAGAGGCTAACTAGAAGGGAAAAAAAATATCTTCAGTAGACTCATTCTACTTTCTTAATAAGCTTGATGTGAGACGAAAGCATCCAAGTTTGAAATTTTCTTTTTCCTTCATTTTCTCCCTTCTCTTTCCTTTTCATTTTTAATCTTTCTTTTTCTATTTCCTTTTCTTTCCTGAACCTCTCAAAATTCATCACCCCATTTTATTTTTATTTTCATTTTTTTTCTATCATTTTGGTGATGTTACCATTTCTAAATGAATGACAATTAACTTCAGGGATTCCTTTGTTGATTTCATTTCTTCAACATGGGTGGGGCATGCTTCAGAAATTATTTTCTTTTGTGGCCAATAGTGATGGGACAGATGGAGAAACGGGGCTCTGTTTTTGGGAGGCTCTCTCAATGAGCTATCAGGGTAGAAGCTTGAGGGCATTTTGATATAGGAATGAAGGGAAGAGAGGGTGAGGGAGGGTGGTATTAGATTAAGGTCAACTAAAGATAGTTATGGAGGGGAATGGACGGGTACGGGGCGGTGCTTTGTTTTTCTAAGTGCTTGGACTGTGGGGGTGCTTGGACTGTGGAGTCAGTAAAGGTTCTGAGGGGAGATGGAGGGCGCAGTAGGGGGGGGGGCAAGAGGCACCTGCGGTGCATGAAGATGAGAAGGTGAGAGTTTGGCCGGTGGAGGGCGACTACGTGTGTGGGAAGGGAGAATGACAGAGGGAGAGGGGGCGTGAGAGTTAGAGAGAGTTGGAGAGAAGGAGAGATGGGGACGTCAGAGGGAAGGGAAGGGAAGATCTGGGCATCGTACCCAGCCGAAGGGGGGGGGGGGAGGACGTGCTCGCCATGCTTGGAGGGAATGGAGGGGGTTGGCAGTGGTGGAGCTCCGGTGAGGCAGGACCCTTCGTTCGTCGGCACCGTGCTCGGATGCCGCTGCATGGCCGGTTGCCATGCTCGCCATGTCCGGACGCGGAGTGGTCGCCATGTTTGGAGAGGGACCGTGGTCTGTCGACGCGCGGAGCTGCGGCCGACGTCGCCAGCATGCTCTCGTGTAGGGAAGTTTCATGGCGGGATGTAGTGGCGTTCGACGGTGTGAGCTCCTCCTTGCTGCTGCCAAGTTGGGTGTGGTTCGGCGGTGGCGAGCAGGGGTGCAAGGCGTAGGTGTAGGGTGGCGGTGAACTGGGTGCCTGAGACGATGGCTGCGTGCTGGCGAGGGGCGAGCTGATGCCTGGTGTTCTGCATGGTGCTTGGAGGGTGGGTGGCGTAGAAGGCGGGGCCAGAGGCCCTATTCATGTTGCAGGTGGGGTAGAAGAGGGACAGGAGAGGAAGGCGACTGGGGGGGTGAGGAGGCATGACTTGTCACGTCCCGACGTGGAATATCGGGACGTACAGTTAGAAACTAGCTAGAAATAACACTAAATGCTCTAAACTAAACAATTACACAGGTGCTATGGAAAGAAACAAATCTATTGATCAAGATGATTCCAAATTATTACAATAACCAACACTGCTAATACACGATCAAACATGACTTCCAAATCTGAATTCTAATTCAATAACTGACTCCAACGGTAATGAAGTACTAACACAACTCTAAGGAAATAACTAAAGGTAAACAACCATGCCAACTCGGCATCTACTAACAAGTACACTCAAAAGATATCACTCCTGCCCTTCCCCATCGGTATGCGCAACATCACCTGAATAGCCTGGAAAGGGGGGAAACAACAACTATGAGTTGACGCTCAGTAGGAAATAACAGGCAAGTTTACGTGATTAACAAGTAAATTATATTTTTCATATGCCATGCTAAATAAAGGAAATCAAGACGATACAATAAAACAGCGTAATACATAGATCTTGCAAGGTCAAGAAATATAATGATGATAAGAGATAACAAGATAACAAGTACAAGAATTTACAACAGGAGATAGTAATAGAGAATTGGCTAACAAGCAAGTATTTTAAACATCATTCCAAGCACGATCAAGTAACAAGTAACAAGAGATTTTATGTCATAGACGTTACACAAGTCAAGTACTCGGTGCAATGTCTCACCATGTCATTAACATCCCATGGGCTCACTAACTTTCGGGCGCTCTCCCCAGGACCAGACCGGGCCCCTATGATTGTAGATCATGGAAGATCCACTTTTAAGATAAAAAAAATATTTATATAAGATGAAGAATAATGAAAAGGGGTAAAGGAGCACGTGGTGCTAATAAGGAGTGTGATCGCCAGAGGGGTTACCTCAAAAATAAAGGAAATTGATCGCGAATACCTGGTGAAAATAAGGATGCGGGATGGATGTAGATTCCTTCCTCCTCCTTCTATCGGCCGGCCGATGAAGGGGGTTTTCCTCTTGATTACCCTTAATCAAAGAACAAACAATCAAAAGAATAGGGGATCAGCCAAACGTGTGTGTAGTATCAATCCAAGGAAATAATATGATGATGAAAGAGGAGCATAAAGTGTGCACCTTTTGTTTATTTTTTAAAACCCCTAGAGAATTAGGGAAAGGGAAAGAGATGCAATACTAATGCAAAGGAAGAATATAGTGATCGATGATGAGAGGATGAAAACAAACGGGAGAAAGAAAGCCCCTGTTGTTCCTGTAAACAGTAAAGGGGAAAACCACTTTGATGCTTTGGTTGCGGCAGCAGGAGGAAGCAGAGAGCCTCTGTGAACTAGCTTCTGCAATCTCAATCGCCAGCACCCGTAACCTCAATCGCCAGCACCCGTCTAACCTCAATCGAGATCAACCAGGGCATCCTTTTATAGGGTTCAAAACCGTATTCTAATGGGATAAGAACAAGCAATTAATGATCATTAACGGCAAGGACTCTAGTTCCCAGATCGAGCAAGTGATTAATCAAGGCAGGGAACTCTCCAGGAAAGGTGTACCCAAATAGAACACGGAAGGGTGAGAGACGACCCTCATAAAGGCGTTACTTGAAATTGACGACTTGAGACAAAGGCGTTACTTAAAAACACGACTGGGACAAAGGCGTTATTTACTGGATTCAATTTTAGTAAGAAAAACTTCCCTTATTTGAAAATTATGAAAAAGACGCCTGAAGGAAAGGCGTTAATTAAAAACACGCCCTAAGGAAGGACGTTAATTCTTATTTTCCAATTTGGGTGGGACTCGTAAAATACCAGAAAATGACGCCCTGGACACCAGCCGTCCTTTTTTTGAAAAGCGCCCTAGATCAGGTCGTTAATCAAAACACGCCCCTCTTCGAGTCGTTAATCATAAAAATGCATGAAAAACCACAAAGACTCACACAAAAATAAAAAACTTTATATTATAGAAATATTGAAGTTCACTTTGGGGCGTTAATATGGTGACATGAGATTTGATCAACATAGTATCAATTTTGGCGTGTCTACAGCTGCCCCGCCTTGGCGTCTGCTTTGCAAGAGAGTGAGACGAAATGAAGTGAAAGTGCAACAAGTGGAATGAAGTGGAATGAACTGATAAGCAGATGCCAATGTGTGATGTGACACGCCTCAGATACAAATCATTAGAAATCTTTCCGAGATTCTGAGTGAAACAACTCTAGGTGATTCCAAGAAAACATCGATTTGCGGGATGAAGGAGACTAAACTAAAAACATAAAATGTGCGCGTGGGCACGACATGGAGGCACCATTAGAGAGCTTTTACCAGCCAACGTGGACGTGCTACAACCAAGGTGGATTTGCAGAAAAATAAAGGGAATTGAGATGAAGACCCAGCAAAGGGACATTTTTCGAAGAACTAGCCTGAGCGGCTTCAGAGAGAATAAAGTACTCAATTTGGAGTGGAATATCTCATGTCAACTCAATCAAGAGCGAGTGACCTTCATTATTGCCATAATATGAAGATTTTCAGCACGAAGCTCAAAGTCCTACATGATGCATGCTGGGCTAAAAGGAAAAGATAAAACAAACTAAAAATATAGAAACTAATCAAGGATAATATTGTTAAGCCATCTAGATTTGGTCAAGAATCCCGATCTCTAAGCTGACACTAAGCCGAAGCCCGTTTGTCCGCGCATCAACTCAGAAAGTGGAACCATCGTCCCAAGCCTTGAATGACTCAACGGCCTATCCGTGTGATCAAGACTCACCTGGAATTATCACTATTTTTGATGAAGGGGAACTCAAATTCCAGGTTCATCAGAACCACAAGGTCCTTGATATGCTATAATAGCGTAGAATACCGTATAGTAACAATGCTTACAGGAATGAATACAAGAACATGATGAAGATACTCCAATGAGTCACCCATGCGCCTCGAAACCTGCACCTTCTACACTCAAAAGTTCATTAGTCTTCATGATATAATGATCAGAAATGATCCTCAATTCAAAGCATGATATGATCATAAGTGCATGATCACATAACTCCAATTAAAAGACAGCACTTAAGTTCATTAAACATATGAGGAACAAAATATGTAAGCCAACAAAATAACGACCGTGAAGAATGGAGTCAAAAGATAAAAGACGACGGATATCAGGGCGTCAAAAGATAAAACACGCCCTTCATTAAGGCGTTGAATGCATCGAGAGTTCAAGAAGAAGACGACCCATAAGAAGGCGCTAAAAAAAAAAAACACGACCTCGGTCAAGTCGTCAATTCCACAATTGACGTCCCAACGGAAGACGTTAATTAACAACTCGGCTCCGTCTCTGATTCGAAGGCTAAGCCCAGTCCTAATTGTAATCAACCTTGCAGTTTCGAACAGACTCACGATCCTCCAGATTTCTATAAAAGGAAGGAACTTTCTTACGATTAAAGCAACTTCATCGAATGCCTACTTCTTCTGCTTCCTCTGTTCACAGGTATTGCAACCGTTCAAGTTCTTCCTGCAGACCAAAGATGGAGAGAGCTATTAAAAGATCAAAGACTTCTGCTCTCAGACTAACTGAAATCAACGGGCATATAAGCAGCCGGATTGCCATGAACCAGGTAGAGAATTATTCTTCTATTTCTTCCTTCATATCCTCATCGTCCTTCTGTGTTGTATTCTCATCCTTCTCTTTATGCTTTTCTTTCCTTCTTTTCTGTGTCTCCCATAGGATTATCCAAACGTCCTAGGAGCCAGAAGGTTCACCAAGATCAAGTGGCTGCCTCTTCTTCTCTCCAAGTTTTCTTCAGACATGAGGGTTTATTTCTCCAGATGGCATCTCTTAGGCCTAGTCACCCATGCCAAACACTATGACCAAGTTCATCTTGACTGGGCCGCCATAGGGGCTCTAGCTGAAATATGGCACCCTTCCACTCACACCTTCCTGTTCTCAACTTTTGAAGCCACAATCCTATTGGAAGAGCTAGAGATGATCTTGGGCTTAAGGAAGATGAAGCAAAGAGATGAGGAAAAGATGGCCATCATGCCAAGGCAAATTTCCTCTCATGAATTGCTAACAAGCCTGATTCCCAGCCCAAACTTAGTGAACCAAATCAAGGCCACAAAAGGAATCAACCTTCTAAAGCTCGCCTCTTGGGTGTATAAGAAATCCGACCAAGCTAAAGAAGATGAAGAAGTGGAACGAGTAGCAAAGGCTTTCGTGGTATGCTTGGCGGGAGCGATCTGGTTCCCCTCCACGGAAGACTTCTTGGAAGAATCCTAATTAAGCGCAATAGTGAGCCTATGGGAAGGAGAGAGAGTGGGACCGGCCATACTAGCCTATCTCTATAGCGGGCTTACCTCGGCGGCAATGGGGAGACCAATCTATGGATGCATGCTAACACTATCTAGTTGGGTAGATCTCCACTTCAAATTCGATCCATGTGAGGAGGCCCAACAACCTTCAAGAATCTTTTCTAAAATCCCACTCTCTTATATGACCGGCTCATTAGGAATAAGTAATAGGGTGATGAACCGGATACCTCAAATCAAGAAAAGAGCGGAATGGAGGGAACATCTCAAGGTAATGCCAAAGAACCTCTTCACATGCACCCCGGGATTACTCAAGACTCAAGAACTCCGCGCACGATTCTCGCCCGGTACGGACCTCCGACTCATAGGTGCTTCAGAATTTGTGCTGTACAACTCATAACGATGCCTTCCTCAACTTGGGCTCCCACGGTGAATATTTGAGAACCCATCTCATCTCCCTCCTATCAAGGCAAGGGATATTGGCAGCAATGAAGATGGAGAAGAATGCACCACAATCCAAGCTCTGTGGAAAATCTGCAAGACTCATCAACCTGTGGAGAACTTGGAAGAAGACAGAGATCAGTGGAAATCATATGTCATAGCTTCAAGAAGTTTGAGTCCCAAAGTGGCTCATTAGAGCAATGTAATCTTTTCCATCAATAAACAATAATGATATTTTGATTGAGCCAATAACACAGTGTTTCTGATCAATTCTTCCAACAATCTGTGATTCTGCTCTGAATAACGACTTAGTCAATGTCGTCAATTCCCAAAATGACGCCTCAGCATAAGTCGCTTCTCATTAATCGGCTCTCGAAATTGACGCCTTCAGGAATAGGCGTTAACTAAATCACGACTTAAAACAAGGCGTTAATTCGATTCATATTCCAAAAAGTATTCGTTAAAGACCCAAAAGTAACGCCTTAGGGTAAGCCGCGTTTTATGTAAACCACGCCTTCAGACACGTCGTTAATCAAAAATAGTAATCATTATTCCCATCGTATCAATCAATTCCCATTAAATGCCTCTGACGACGTCTGTCATTCCCTATGCGAAAAGAAATAACGCCTTAAAGCATGTCGTTAAAAATGGAAGAAACGCCCTCTGTTCCAGTCGTCTTCTTAATAAGACACGACTCTTCTAGAGTCGTTAATTCTTTTTGACCGTTCGACTTTGCTTTCCCTCCTTTCTTCTTCTTCCTTCGTCCTCTTTCTTCTCTATTTCCCTTTTTTGCAACCCTAACCGAAAACCCTCCCCCGCTCTCTATCTCTCTCATTCTCTCTTCCCCTCACCCCCTAGCCATGGCCGGCGGTGGACACAAAAGGCAAAGGGTCTCGGCCCCCGAAGTCGTGGACCTGGACGGCGAGCACGGCGTCATGGAGGAGGAGCACGTCGTGGAGGAAGCTCTGCCGGCGGCGGCCGAGGAGGCTCCGGTGGCGGAGGCCGGTAATGAGGAAGAACGGATCGAAGGAGAAGAAGAGAATGATGAAGGTGGTGAGGACGAAGAAGGAGAAGATGAAGAGGAAGGAGATGAAGAAGAAGGTGGAGAAGAAGAAACCCCAGCGGTGGTCGTGCCTCGCCATGGCCAACTCCGATGGCCACGGCAGCCACGGCCCGAACTCCGGGGATAATTGGCCGGACCCAAATGACAGAAGGTAAGCCCCCCGACCCCCTTTTCCATCTTTTTATTTTTTGTAATTTTATTTTCATTTTTATTCCATTTCCATAGCCCTCGGGCTAGAAAACCTGAAACTCAGAAAAAAGACGCCCTCATGGGTGTCGCGATTTAACAGAGAGACGCCCAGACCTGGGTCGTCAATTCAACTCATTTTCTGCGAAATAATTAACCTCATGAAAACACGCCTTGCAGCATGTCGTCCATTTAAATTATCATTTTTTTATATCAACCATGCTGTTAATTTCCATGCATTTCTTTTCCAATTATTTTTAAATGTCTTTGCCATGAATTGTTTCGCATGCTGTCCTTTATTTATTTTGAAAACCCTGGAAAACAACGCCCCCTACCGGGGCGTCAATTCAACAAAGAACGACCAAACCAGCGGTCGTCAATTCATTAATTCCAAAAATTACTAAAAGTTCATTTTCAGAAAACGTCCCTCACAAGGGCGTTACCTAAACAAATGACGACCCTGGGACGGGCATCAATTGAAAAATCTTTAGGAAATTAGAAATTAACCACAAAACCACGCCCCCCACAGGGGCGTCTCTTAAATAAACAACGACCTCGGGCAGGTCGTAAATTCAAAGCTCACTTAGAAACCACGCCCCCCTCAGGGGCGCCAATTAAACAAACCACGACCCAAGGGCCGTCGTTAATTAAATCAAACATCAACATCTCAACCAAAGCAATTAAGTGAACTTCCCCAAGAATAATCAAAATAATTAAGCCAAATTTCTTTCTTTATGCATGCAGTGGTTGATGAGGACACGGATCTCCTGGGTCATGGTCCGGGCAGCATATTACGGCCTCCCCGAGTTCCAGAGATCCAGGGTAGATGCCATGGGGTTTGGGGTCTTCCTTAGCATAGAGCCCATTAGGCCTGACTTAGCACTTATCCAGGTTTTGAGGGAGAAATGGGATAGGACTAGCCGGGCATTTCTAATGCCTTGGGGTCATATGGTTCCTACCCTAGAGGATGTGGCTAGGATTACTGGGTTGAGGGTAGATGGTGAGGCAGTGAGCGGGATCACCTTACCAGACTATACTGAGTTGGCTGAGAGACCGCTAGGGCTAGAGATGGTCTACGAGACACCTAGCGAGTGTAGGACTATCTTCCGCACCGATCTAACTACAGTGATGGGCTTGGGGGATGCTAGGCATAGGTCCGGGGAGTCCTTAGAGCAGTTTTCTCAGAGGTTGATCGATAGGGCTAGGGCAGCCTATTGCCAGGACCCAGCTGACAGGGAGAGGGCAGACCGAGACCTGAGGAGGTTCCTATTCTTGCTGCTCTGGAGGCTATTGCTCGGCACGAAGGGCGACGTCATCAACTGTCAGTTCCTAGGGATCCTCGAGGACTTAGAGGGAGTCGGCAGGTACACCTGGGGAGCAGCGCTGCTGGCGCACTTGATAGCTGACCTGTCCACGGGGACAGGACGAGAGATGACCGTCAGCGGCTTCTCACCTTTTCTTCAGGTATGCACAACTTTTTCTTTCTTTTCTTCTTTTTTTTTTACTTTATGCATGTGAATGCCTTACTAATGCAATGTATGGATGCAGGTTTGGAGCCATCTGTACATGCCCATGGGGCGTGTCGATCCACGGCCTTGAGGTGAGGGGGCTTTCCCTCTAGCACGACGCTGGCTGCCGGTGGTGTTTGGAGCCCCACTCGGCTACGAGTTGTGGGTACTACGTAGAGAGTTTCGAGACTTCCCTCCCTCGCTGGTACGCATGATGAATGTTATGCACCTTTTTGTTCTTATTTTTGTGCAACATATTTTGATATGATGATGATGATGAATGTATGTTTATAGATGCAGGTGCGATGGAGGCCCTATGAGGGGATGACCGACGAGGGCCAGCTGTGGGTGGTAACGGGCCGACCTCGTTTTGGGCATGAGCTTTGGGTTCATTGCCTGAGCGAGATCGAGCCGTTATAGCTTAGGTTGGTGATGAGGACCTTGGGCCTACACCAGGAGTGGATAGAGGTAGGGGAGCCGCGAGGAATTGGAAAGAAGACACGCGGTCGCACAAAGGCGATCGACTGGAGGGTGCGGTTCGAGGACCAGTACGCCGACTGGCGGCGAGGCGGGACCCGAGTCACCTCCCAGGCGACTGACAGCTCCGAGTACCTCCGGCGCTACTGGGAGGTTTACGCCGGTCGACCCCAGATGAGGGTCCTAGGGGTATGTATGAATGCACTTATTTCTAAATTGAATGCAAATGCTTATGTATCTATCATGTGACTAATATGTAATGGATGTAGGATGCACGAGACATAGCAGCGATGGATGCCTAGGCCCACCTACACAGCCTGGAGGACCAGCTGGCCACCACACGGGCGGACCTTGAGACCCTGGTGAGTGTTAAATTTATGCGAATGAATTTTTTTTTGAATTATTGATGATTAGCCACTAACAATCTCAATGAATGCAGCGTGCCCAGTAGGGAACAGCAGGGAGAGAGACGGGAGAGGCCTCCAGCTCGAGAGGGCCTAGTGCAGAGGCGACTGCACTAGCGGAGCAGCTGGCGGGGGCAGTGGCTCGGGCCGAGGCGGCAGAGCGCGACCTCGCCTCACGGGTAAGATTCAAAAAACTCAGACCTCATTCAATTATTTATTATTATGTGCTGATAAAAAGGTGTTTTACAGACAGAGGAGCTTCGAGCCGCTCTTACTTGCATCGAGGAGGGCCAACAGGCGATGGCCACACGGGTGAGTTTTACTTTTAACCATACATTCATTTCATAAATTGCTGAATTATTACATTAAATGTGGAACTGATGACTTGTTTACCTGTTTGCAGACTACACAGTTACAGGTGGCTCATACCCGGGCTTCCCTAGCTGGGGCGGAGTTGGCGATCCGTGAGCAGCGGATCGCGGAGCTGGAGAGGGCTTTGAGGCGGCGGGAGGAGTTACCTCAGGACATAGTGGAGCTGCGGGTCGCTCTTGAGCTGGAGCAGAGAGAGCGTGCGCGAGAGTGCGAGGAGCACCTGGCGGACCGTGCCCGTCACCACGAGCTACAGCAGTCAGAGCGTGCCCGGTACCAGGAGCAGGTGACAGCGCGCGAGTGTGAGCTGGCAGACTCGAGGACCCAGCTAGCCGTTACCCAGGAGCGGCTACGAGCATCATAGGAGCGTCTCCAGCGAGGGCGCGAGCGGGCGCGAGCTGCAGGGTACAGCTTCACTAGCTCCACCTTTGTTGCGGGCTCTTCCCTTCGAGAGAGGAGCGAGGCAGGGGGCCAGGTTCGGGTTCTAGCTTCTTCACGAGGGCCCATGCCCCCTCCACCAGTGCCACCTCGGGACGGCGAGGATGAGGTAGAGAGTAGGAGAGAGGAGGGTGGAGGCAAGAGCTGAGAGACTTACTTGTACTCCCCCACCCTCACACCTGTACTCAGACATTCATGATGTATATATATATGAGATTGAGATTTTTTTGTTACCTGAGCACTTGTGTAGTTGTGTACTTGTGGTTGTGTACTTTGCTTCTTTTCCACGTTCTTTGCGTTCGCTCTACTTTGTCCTGTACTTGTAGCTGTGGTTCACACTTGAATAAACAGGTTAATTCATCTGTTCGACTTGGCCCCTTGCTCAATAAGCAAGGGACATCTCTCCTTTGACCTTGATAACGGGTCAAGGGGCCAAGCCTTTAATCAAAATAAGGTCAATGAAATAACCAATAAAGGGAGATGCAGCACGCAAGCACACATATGTAAACCATAATAGATAGATGCCCATGCAAAATGCAAGCACACGTCATGAAGGATAAACCACCATATTTTTTATTTTTCTTTTATTTATATTTTTTTATTTTTATTTTACAAAAAGACGCCTTGGATTAAGTCATTATTCATGTAAAAGACGCCCCTAGTGACGGTCGTTAAGTCTGAAAAGGAGTTGGAATTTCGTTGAAAAGATGACCTATCTAAAGGCGTTATTTAATAAAAAACGATTTCCACTAAGGCGTTAATTTCAAAAAGGCGCCTTACTCAGAGGCGTTAATTTTTCTTCTTTCAGCATTAGGTTGACAAAGCTACTAAGGAACTCGGTCCTAAACGGTCATCATCGAGGATTCATTGACCTTTCTTGATTAATCAAAAGGGGTTGACGTGATAGTGTATAAACTTATACGCAAGATTTCGCATGGTGCAATCTCTTAGGTTAGTCTCGACCATCGTGCTGGTTTATGACTTACCATAAAGAAAGAGGTGGAAGAAGATATAAGGAAGCCCTTAAGGGATTCTGAAAAGCTCGAGGCAAAACTACCTCCCCTACCCTATGCCTGTTGGGGTTCGGTCTTTGGCATAGAGAAATTTTGTTACCTTTTGCCTCTTTTATATTGCATGCATACGCCCAAGGTTTTCCATGCGGGGACTTTACCCTCTTGACATGCTTTCCTTTTCATGATTTGACTTTCACTTTGAAACTAATTTGATGAACATAAACCTAATTGTACTTGGACTTTTTGCGGCATTTTGTTCCCTTTTGGGCCCTGACTTCCACCTACTAAGGCGGCGGGCAGGCTTGGCGGGTCTACCCCGAGACCTCCCTTCCTCCCTTATGGGCCGAAGAAGAAAAGAATGGGTATTGTCTTTACCTTTAGTCAGGTTTTGACCATCCATCAGACTTTGCATCGCTTGAGTTCAAGGATAAGTGTGTAGTGTGTGCAGGTGTCGACCCCATTTTAAGTTAACAAGACTGATGAATGAATTCGGAATTTTGACCCTTCAGACCTTGCGTCCTTGCAACCATGGCAACCATTTTGAAAATTTTTCGATATATATTTTTTTTGGATTTTGGAAATTTTATTATATATATATTTTTTGGATTCTGAAGATTTCTATATTTTTTTTTTGGATTTTAAATTAGGGGTAGTATTTCTTAAGGTACAAACCATTTCAAGGGTGAGCTAGCTCTTCTCCTTCAGCATTAATCAATTTGTAAGCATTGCCAGGATAAACATCTTTTATAACGAACGGTCCTTCCCAGTTTGGTTGGAGCTTTGAACGAGGTCCGCCAGATTTTACAAAAATTCTCTTGATTACCATCTCACCAACTTTGAATTTTCTCTCAATTACCTTCTTTTGATAAAAACGTGAAAGCCTATTTTGATAAACACGCGCATGCTTAGTGGCGATCAGACGCTTCTCATCTAGGAGTTCCAACTGGGCAAGGAGTGAATCACGGCGCTCATCAATAGAGAATTCCTTGTCCAATTGTACTCGCAGAGATGGAATGAGAATCTCGTAGGGAACTACCGCCTCCATTCCATAAGTAAGGGCGAAAGGGGTTTGCCCTGTAGGGGTACGAATGGAAGTGCGATAGGCCCAGAGAGCCTCAACTAGCTTGTCTGGCCAATCCGAAAATTTATTAGCCCCACACGTCTTTTTAACAATTTTGATCAAGGTTTTATTAGTTGCCTCTGCTTGGCCATTGCCCTGTGGATAATAGGGAGAAGAATGATGCAATGCAATGTTATACCTGTTGCAGAGGTCCTTGAGCTCTTGAGAGATGAATTGAGGTCCATTGTCGATGATGATGGTACTCGGGATGCCGAACCTTGTGATGATGTTCTTCATTATGAATTTGCAGACGGTTGATGCTTTGATCTCCACGAATGCTTCCGCTTCCGCCCACTTGGTGAAGTACTCCGTTGCCGTGAGGATGAATGATTTTTGCTTTGTGAGGAGGTTCGAGTCACCAAGAGGTCCAATGATATCGAAAGCCCACATGGAGAAAGGCCATGGGGAGGACATAGGATGGAGTGAAGAAGCAGGAGAATGAATCTTGTCAGCGTGTAGTTGGCACTTAACACACCTTCGAACATAGATGGAACAATCATCTTCTAGAGTTGGCCAATAAAAGCCTAGCCTAAGGATCTTCTTAGCTAACATTTGGCTATTCACATGACCACCACACACTCCAGAATGCGCCTCTTCCATGACCTTCCAAGATTCATCATCGTCGAGGCATCTTAGTAAAACACCCGTGAGCCCTCTTCTATAGAGCGCACCTCCAACAAAAACATACCGTTGAGCCACTCTTCTGATTGCTTTCCTTTCTTCCACAGTGGCTTCTTCGGGATAGGATTGATCATTGCAATATCTGGCAATCTCATAATACCAAGGTTTCTCTTCATCAACCAACTCTTCATCCCAATCTAACAACATGACCTCTTTGCCTCTAAGAGCTTCACTTCGCCTGACCTTCTCGAGCACCTTGTCCCTAATGTCGAGGAATGCACGATCCTTAATAGCTGGAGTGTCATGCTGATGAATGAGAGGAACGTGGAAATCTTGTTGGGGAGGAAAGACTAAAGCAGAGGCCAAAGAGGCAAGAGCGTCAGCTAAGATGTTCTGGCTTCGAGGGACATGGACGAAGATCAACTTGGTGAAGAGTTTGGCATAAGCTGAAGCGAGTTCCTGGTAGGGCTTGAGCTTAGGATTGATAGTGCGGCACTTGACAAGTACCTGGCATAGAATGAGCTGACTATCACCAACGATTCGCAGTCGGGTAACACCATATTTATGAGCAGTTTGAAGACCGGCCAAAAGGGCCTCATACTCAGCTATGTTGTTCGTGACAGGGAAAGTGAGCTGAGCAGCAAATGGGATGGTGACCCCTTCTGGTGTTAAAAGAACCATGCCGATCCCTCTTCCTTGGGAATTTAGAGCTCCATCAAAATGTAATGTCCACATAGGATCGTGGGGTTGATTAATGGACATTAGTTCTTCATCTGGAAACTCTGAATTGACAGGATCAAATCGAGGTAGAGGGTGGTGAGCAAGATGTTCGGCGATGGCATAACCTTTGATTGCTTTCTGTTGAATGTAAGTGATGTCAAATTGAGAGAGAAAACATTGCCAGCGTGCCAATCGGTCGGTAAGGATAGATTTTTCAAGAAGGAATTTAATCGGATTCATGTGAGCAATGAGGTGAACCTCGTGAGCTAAGAAATAATGTTTTAACTTCTGAACTACCCAGACTAAAGCAGCACAAGTCTTCTCCATGGCTGAGTACCTCTGCTCACAAGGGTTGAGAAGTTTAGACAAGTAGTATGCTACCCTCTCCTTCCCTTCTTCATCCACTTGAGCTAGGACAGCACCTACAGAGTCATCCAGGACAGAAACATAGAGGATAAGTGGTTTGCCCGGAATTGGCGGCCTCAGGACAGGAGGATTGGCCAGATAATCCTTCAATCCGTTAAAAGCTGCCTGACACTTGTCATCCCAATTAAACTTGACCCCCGGCTTAGTAAGCTCGTAAAACGGCCTACATCTTTGTGAATGCTGGGAGACAAAGCGGCGGATAAATTGCAACCTCCCGATTAATCCTCGAACTTCCTTCAAATTCTTGGGAGGAGGCATATCTCTGATGGCCTTTGCCTTATTGGGATCAACTTCAATTCCCCTTTTGCTGACAATAAATCCAAGCAACTTCCCTGATGAAACACCAAATACACACTTTTTGCGGTTCATTTTCAACTGATATTCTCGTGATCTTTGCAAGACTTTAGCTAAAACCCCAGGATGCTCAATCCTTGTTCGTGATTTTACTACCAGGTCATCCACATACACCTCAATATAAATATGAATCATATCATAAAAAATTGCCATCATAGCCCTCTGATAGGTGGCTCCAGCATTCTTGAGTCCAAAAGGCATGACCACATAGCAGTATGTACCCCATGGTGTAGTGAACGATGTTTTCGCTTGATCTTCTTCAGCCAGGCGAATCTGATTATAACTCGAAAAACCATCCATGAAGGAGAGAGTCTCAAATCCTGCTGTATTATCAATCAAAACATCAATATGAGGGAGGGGGAAGTCATCTTTAGGACACGCACGGTTGAGGTCCCGAAAGTCTATACAAATTCGAACCTTTCCATCTTTCTTCATGATCGGGACGATGTTAGCCACCCAATTCGGATAGAGGACAACTCTAACAAACCTAGCCTTATGAAGCTTGTCGACATCTTCTTTCATCTTTAAAGCCATGTTAGGGTGGAAACGTCTCAACCGTTGTTTGATCGGGACAGACCCTGGCTTAAGTGTAAGGCGATGTTCAACGAGCGCAGGGTCTAATCCAGGCATATCTTCATAACTCCACGCAAACGCGTCCTTGTATTCTTGAAGTACCAAAATAAGCGCCTCCTCTTCGGAGGGCGGCAAATTCTTGCTGATGAGGACAATCCTAGGGTCTTCTTCCGTACCCAAATTTATTTCTTTGGTAGGCTCTTCTACTGAGGCTGATGGTTCATCAAATCTTCTCATGCCACTGGCAAAGGCATCAGCCTCGTCCTCATATTCTTCACAACTTTCATCCCCCTCTTAAATAGGGTCTTCATCATTCATAATTTCATAGACACCCAAACCCTCATAAGAAGCACAAGTATCCTCGTATTCCAATTCTGGCAGGATAATCAGATTCTCCACAAATTCGGGAAGGACTGAACAAGCCTGGCACCTTCTGGCTAACTCCAACAAAAATCTGCGGGGAATCTGCTTACCCTTGGATTTCCTCTGTGCAACTACCCCATGAATTTTATTATTGGAGGAGGAAGAGCAACTAGCTTGGTTGAAGGAAGGAGGTGAAAAAGTGGATACAGGAGGTGATACAGACGAAGACCCCTCACCAGAGGGGTAGAAAAGATTTACCAATGAATCATGGAAGAGTGGCCCCCGGGTCGGGACACACTCAGGAGAGAGATAAGAAGTCTCCTCAACGGAGATGGAGGACTGAAGAGTTGGTATTTTGGCTTTTTTTTTCGTTTTTATCTTTATCTTCATTTTTATTTTCCTTTTCTAGAAGAAAGCAATGTGAAGGGAGAATAGGAGGAGGAGTGGAGATTGAAAGTTTGAAGAAAGATTGAATCAGTGATGACCCGCGCGGGGGTGTGATGGAGAGTTTGGAGAATTGCTCGAATAGCAAGGGAGGAATCGGGAGAGAAATTTGTAGTGAATCTGGATAACAGCTGACCATAATCGGAGGCGGTCTCGCCACATGACCAAACCAATGAGAATGTAAAGAAGCAAGAGGAGATGGATGCACAGAAGTGAGAGAGAAAAGGCCGGCCCACAGCCTGTCTATTATGAATCCTTCTTCATATGGAACATCTGGCTCTCCGGTGTCTGTATAGTCACTCAGCAACTGCCTCTTATCTGTTATCACAGTAGGTTTTTCAATCAACTCATGTATCAGTGGCGGCCATTATGGATCTGTCGGCATGAAGAGGCGGCTCAAAGCAATAGTAATGTCATGCATATCGAACCACCTGTACCAGTCACATTCCGGGTCATCCATTTTTCTTCTTTTATCAGGCCTTAACGACTCCAGGGTTTTATAAGTAACCAGTGGAGCAATATGGCGGGCAAACTGCCTTGCATGAACATCCTGACAGTCTAGCATAGAGGTGATTATTGTAGTCTGCTCATTATTTTGGACGCCACCTTTTACAAAGTGTGTCTGCAATGTCCAAGTAAGCGGTTGGTGATCCGTCTTCAGAGTGGATGTCATGATTGCCCATGGTTCATCTTCATTTTTGCCCGGTCCTTTGTAGCCTAGGCCGCCTCGTGCAATCAATTTCTGAGGCTTAACAGGCCTAGTTCTGCCTTGATAATTGGCACCCAGGCCTTTGCCGACCTGGTACCCCATTTTCATTAAAATATTCCAACCGTGGGTGTTCATCATACTTTTCTTCTTCTTCCCCTTTGCAATTAGGGGTGTCATAGCAACTGTCGTGACTGTCTCGGGTGGCATCGGCCTTGGGTGAGGGATGTCCAGCACTGACAGCAACGGCTTGTTGGCAGGCCAGATGGAAGGAACTGATGAAGCTAAGTGTATATCTTCCTCTGGCAGAATTGGCATACTAGTAACTTTGATGATGCGGCCCTTGTGTGGAAATTTGAGGCACTGAGGGTTTGTAGAGGGCACTGCGTCGAGCTGTTGAATGTAGGGGCGGCCCAGAATGCCATTAAATGTTGGGTCCATGTCCAAAATGTGAAAATCGACCGTGATTGTGGCTGGACCCAAACTGACTTTCAATGTGATCATGCCTAGAGGAGGCTTCTTGGTATTGTCATATGCTATGACTGTTATGGTAGATGGCCAAATCAGGTTTTCAAGAATGCTGCACATCTTCAAAGTGCTTGGCGGCAAAACATTGATAGATGCCCCAGTGTCCACCAGACATTGTTTCACCGCCACCTTATTAATATCCACCGTAATACATAGAGCATATTTCCTTGCTGAGAGTGGTGCCAGTTCATGCTCATGAAAAGTAATCGCCGGCTGACTGCTAGCGGGCGTTAATACTGTGGTTATCAGCTCGACATGGATGTCCTCATTAACCATAACTTTCTGCATATATTCTTTCAGGGCTAATTGGTGAGTGACTGACCTCTGAATCAATTCCAGAATGGAAATTCTTGCTGGAGTTTGGTCAAGATGCTTTAACAAATCATACTGAGTACCCGGCACGGACTCTTGCTCCTATTCTTGTTCATTAGGCCCCTGCACGGGCTCTTGCTCTCTCTGGGGAAAGATGCGCTGGAACATCCGTCCACTGCAGAGTGGTGCCACGTTTTGCCGTGCCTCTGTCGGGGCAAGTAAGGGAGGATTGGAAGAAGAGGAGGGTGTATTGGCGTTAAAAAGCGGCGGAGAGGTGTTTAAAGAAGGCGACCCCGTAGGGGGTGTTGGTGAGGAGTTCAATGAAGAAGCCCCCGCAGGAGGCGTAGGAGTAAGAAGGGGTGCCCGAGTGTGGGAAGAGTTAGTGGGCGGAATGAGGAGAGATCTGGGTATAAAAGATGGGGAAACTGATGGTGGAGGGATCCTTGCCGGTGGGGGAGTAGTGGTGGTGGATGTGATAGGTGTTGGTGGTGAGCGGATAAGGAGTGGTCTAGACGGCAAATGTGAAGGGTTAGTAGTGGATGGCGAAGTTTGCTGCATGGTAGGCTGCGGAAGCGGTAGGTGGGTAAGGAGAGGTCGGGTTGGCAAGGATAGAGAATTGGTGGGAGTAAGTGGATTAGCGGGGCGCAAAAGGGAACGGCTTAATTGGGGAGTAGAAGAAGACGGAAGGGTCCGCAAGAGGCACGGAGGTTGATTTAAATTATGATTAAATGCCCCGACAGAGGCGTTTTCATCATGCCATCCCTGCCCTCTCTCTACCTCGTGGAGGGACGTGACAGGGTTTACATGCTGATTTGCAGGATGCCCCGGCAGTGGGTTGTGAACGATTCCCATATCTTGCTGAGGTGCCGGAGCTTGCTGTTGTACTTGTGGAGCTGGTTGCTGCGGTTGCTGAGCCTGCTGCTGCCGAGGAGACCTTCTTTCTTTCATAGTGGTGATAAACTGTCTCATCTCATCCCAATTAATGCCACCCTGGTCATTTAAATCATAAATGTAGTCCTTGAAGTGGAAGCAACGATCAATGTTATGACCAGGGGAGCGGTGGAAGACATAGTAGCGGGACGTGTCAACATTAGCGGGCCACGCTGCCCTTTCCTTTGGTAGCATGAGCAAGTTGGCGGCCATTAAGGCATTGAAAATATCCAGGAGACTTTCTGGCAGTAGAGGATAGTGGGCCCTTTTGGGGCCTAGTGGTCTCCTTTGTTGCTGTTGTTGGCCATAGTTGGCGGGTGGCGGCACTTGATGGTATTGTTGCGGAGCTGGAGGGTCAGCGCGGGGCGCTTGGTTTTGTGGTGGAGCAAAGGAAGGTTGAGGTGGGAATTGGTGTTGTGGTGGCGAGTTGAAGAGAGTGCTTTGTTGTGG
This sequence comes from Amorphophallus konjac, assembly GCA_022559845.1. Taxonomy (NCBI): domain Eukaryota; kingdom Viridiplantae; phylum Streptophyta; class Magnoliopsida; order Alismatales; family Araceae; genus Amorphophallus; species Amorphophallus konjac. The sequence continues at coordinate 282,422,400 of CM040122.1, forward strand.
AGGTGGTGGGGGTCGTGGGTTAGATAGGTGATGGGGTGTGGGGTTGCCGACCGCGCCAACCTGCTCATTTGCTATTGTGCCCTCAGTTGTGGGCCTACTGCTGTTGACATTCGTATTCTTTTTAACCAACCTTGGTTTTGGCTCAAACATGCCCATGATGGGCGAATCTTTCATTTGGGTCTGAATATAACGAGCTCTTTCATAGAGCTCCTCCATGGTGGTCAATCTGTTCATGGCCAGTATATGCCAGAACTGAGGGGTTGCGTTGGATATAATCATCTTAACCTGTTCTGGTTCTGATAAGGTATCTTTCAACTTCTCGGCCATTGACCGCCATCTATCAGCAAATATGATGAAGTCCTCCTCGGGCTTCATTTTCTCTGCAACCAAGTCTGTAACAGATAAAGATGGTCCGACCCGGTCCCTATACTTCTGTAAGAATTTCTTCTGAACCACATCGAAATCACTAGCATCTGCCGGATCCAAGGAGTAAAACCATTCAAGGGCTGGCCCTTCTAAAGATCTTCTAAACAAATAAGCCAGTAAGGCCTTGTTGCCTTGCCAGAAAGAAGTCTCATACATAAAATCCTTCATATGGATAAAAGGATTGCCAGTTCCATTATATCGCCAAAAGTTCGGCATCTCAGAAGGTGGTAAGTGAAAAACTGGCAATGTAGGCAGAGAGATTTCTAGGGCATTCTTGGCAGCAGTAACCTTGTTGAGTTTTTCTTCCATGCTAGCCAATTTCTGAAGGAGTAGAGCATTAGTATCTGACTCGACTGGGGCCGGATTTTGAATGAAAGAATTCGGTATAGGCGTCCGTAGAATTCGGGGAGGTTGGAGAAACTGAGGCCTAACCGCTGAGTAGCTTGCCTGTTGGGCCGGCATGGCCGCACCAGGCGTTGGTGGACAAGAGGGGGGTTTGTGCAGAACCGCCTGGTCATTGGTGATGTGATGGCCACTCTCGGTCGGAGGGGGATTGGAGGATGAAGAGGGAATGGACTTCCCTTTCAAAGCGGCCTGAACTGCCTGCCGTTGGGAATCATCCAATTGAGATAATGCATGAATTAAATCATTGACGTTGAAAGAAGGGGAGGTGTTCCCCGATGTGTTGGAGGGTAAAGCCTGAGAGGAGGGCATAACCTCTTGAGTAGTGGTATCAACCACATGAACTTGAGGATAATGAGAATGAGGAGGAGGGTAATTCCCCTCATGATAGATGGAATCTTGGAGGGGTGCCTCATAAGATTGATCAAAAATATGCTCTTCCACATCATCATAGGAGTATCCATAACTTGCCATGTTGATGATCTTACCTGATCAGAGTTGCATGCTTAAGAAGAGAGAAAGCTTTATGAAGGAATTATCACACAATCAATCACTCAATCAAAAGAAGCTTAAGCAAATCAACCCAACCAAGTTTATGCAATCAAGTTGAGATGAACGAAAGATTTTAGTGTTATGTTTGAGCTTAGAGTGGATTAATTACAGAGTAATTCACTCCTCTTTGCAAAGTGAAGCCTAGTTTGGATCCAAGTGTAGCCTCCGGGTCAACTAGGTTCTTTCTCTCTCCTCACCAACGATAGGTTCTCTAAACTCCGGGTACTTCAAGGGTACAACCAGCCCGGCGTCCGTGAGGGAATCCATGTGTACGAAGACTTACGGAGGTCTTGGAAAAGGGATTTCCGGTCCAAAGAGACGGAATGCTCAATGGAGGGTTGTCCCGATTCCAAGAGAGGTGTGTGGAATCCTAGTGTAGAGAGAGGAGGTCTCTCAACCAAATGTCACAAAATGCAGTATAAGACAAGCAGATCACACCAACATAATCAAGTGATGAATATAAGAATCAATCCAGCATGAACAAATACAGGAAACAAGTCTCTGTGAACGCAGAGGAAAGAGACGACTCTGAAGCAGTCGCTACTAATGGAAGAGACGACAGCGCGGCTGTCGTGAATCACTGTGAAGCGCTCACAGACAGTGCAAAACCGCGCCTTAGTGTGAGGCGCTATATGTGAAAAGGACGCCTCCGAGAGAGGGCGTCAAATGTGAGTGGTGCACACGATCAAAATAAAAACACGCCTTGATGTAAGGCGCTAATAAATCAAAGGACGCCCGAAATAAAGGGCGCGAATCCACAGGCATAGTAAAAACCAAGAGACGCGATGAAAGATGCCTTGGCAGAAGGCGTTAAACATAAAAACGACGCCCTGGATCAAGGCGTTAAATCAAAAAGCGCCTTTATAGAAGGCGTTAATTTAGGAAAATCACAGGACTGGCTGATCCCGGAGTGTGCAGTGTGCACAGTGGAGGGTGCCCGTAGGGCACAAGGGAGGGGTACCGTGGGTACCAAAGGGAAAGGGCACACGTGGGTGCCAAAGGGGAAAGAGCACACGTGGGTGCCAATGGGAAAGGGCACGCGTGGGTGCCAATAGGAAAGGGGTAATCAACAGAAAAACAGTGGATGTCCCACTGTGATCGCCAATTTGTAGATCATGGAAGATCCACTTTTAAGATAAAAAAATATTTATATAAGATGAAGAATAATGAAAAGGAGTAAAGGAGCACGTGGTGCTAATAAGGAGTGTGATCGCCAGAGGGGTTACCTCAAAAATAAAGGAAATTGATCACGAATACCTGGTGAAAATAAGGATGCGGGATGGATGTAGATTCCTTCCTCCTCCTTCTATCGGCCGGCCGATGAAGGGGGTTTTCCTCTTGATTACCCTTAATCAAAGAACAAACAATCAAAAGAATAGGGGATCAGCCAAACATGTGTGTAGTATCAATCCAAGGAAATAATATGATGATGAAAGAGGAGCATAAAGTGTGCACCTTTTGTTTATTTTTTAAAACCCCTAGAGAATTAGGGAAAGGGAAAGAGATGCAATACTAATGCAAAGGAAGAATATAGTGATCGATGATGAGAGGATGAAAACAAACGGGAGAAAGAAAGCCCCTGCCGTTCCTGTAAACAGTAAAGGGGAAAACCACTTTGATGCTTTGGTTGCGGCAGCAGGAGGAAGCAGAGAGCCTCTGTGAACTAGCTTCTGCAATCTCAATCGCCAGCACCCGTAACCTCAATCGCCAGCACCCGTCTAACCTCAATCGAGATCAACCAGGGCATCCTTTTATAGGGTTCAAAACCGTATTCTAATGGGATAAGAACAAGCAATTAATGATCATTAACGGCAAGGACTCTAGTTCCCAGATCGAGCAAGTGATTAATCAAGGCAGGGAACTCTCCAGGAAAGGTGTACCCAAATAGAACACGGAAGGGTGAGAGACGACCCTCATAAAGGCTTTACTTGAAATTGACGACTTGAGACAAAGGCGTTACTTAAAAACACAACTGGGACAAAGGCGTTATTTCCTGGATTCAATTTTAGTAAGAAAAACTTCCCTTATTTGAAAATTTTGAAAAAGATGCCTGAAGGAAAGGCGTTAATTAAAAACACGCCCTAAGGAAGGACGTTAATTCTTATTTTCCAATTTGGGTGGGACTCGTAAAATACCAGAAAATGACGCCCTAGACACCAGCCGTCCTTTCTTTGAAAAACGCCCTAGATCAGGTCGTTAATCAAAACACGCCCCTCTTCGAGTCGTTAATCACAAAAATGCATGAAAAACCAAAAAGACTCACACAAAAATAAAAAACTTTATATTATAGAAATATTGAAGTTCACTTTGGGGCGTTAATATGGTGACATGAGATTTGATCAACATAGTATCAATTTTGGCGTGTCTACAATGATGCGTTGGCATTGATTTATTGGATCCAAGATCCCACGTTGTCTAGACATTCAGTCAAATTTAAATGGCCAATTAATCAGAGGAATTTTTGTCAAAAGTATGAAATTTAAGGACTAACATGTCCTTGGATTAAATCAAAACTCGGTGTACGGTCACTTCGGTCCGCATTACAAGAACTGGACCAAAACTCGGTCCACGGGGTCAGGAAAAGAACGACTGACAGTGTGTCATTTAGGTGTGTAAGCAATCCATTTTTACTGGGGTAATAAGACTATACAGCACTTAACAATCAACCTAATCCTAATTACCAAGTTAATATATCAAAGATTATCTATTATCATTTGCATTAAGCCAATTTTACCAATTTGCCAAAAGATGATTCAAGGTGATAAGGTAAAGAACAAGCTCGCACAGGAATGAAATAGCATGCATTAACAAAAATTTAATTGCACAATTAACCACTAATTATGTGGGTTTCTATTTAATCATTGTATGCGTTGAAATGAAGATGGTAAATGGCATGTTTTTACACTATGTTTGAATGTAGGGACCACTGTAAATTGAGATCAAAGGGGTACATGAATAGGTCATTGGTTCCTCAAAAATATAGTTTTCAATTGGACTAAGTTAAATGGGTCGATCCCCTAATGATCCGGATCGATCCTCGGGTCGAAAAATGACAAAAATAGGTTTACTGGCAAATGGGTCGACCCCTACAAAAACGTGGTCTACCAGTGAGATGTAGGGGTCGACCCCTTCAAAATCCTACAGCATGGGTTGACCCATTGGGTCGACCCTCACGCTGGGCCGGATGGGTCGACCCCAAGGGTCGACCCTCGGGCAGGCCCTTGCTGCTGGGGCATGGGTCGACCCCTGCAAGCCCAGAAATGGCCGTAGCCTCCGGAAAACACATGAACTCACCCATTTGGGGTCTAAATGGGTTGGGATCTTAACCACATGCTCTAGGGTTCTTAATATACATACTAGGGTCATAATACAAGAGTTTTGAAACACGAATTTCAACAAAAATCAAATGAATCACAACCTACCTATGATGAACACATGAAAACCAAGTTCTTGACATGCTTCTACTAAATCGTATAGTTCTCTCAATATATACAACGAAATTTGGGGCTTCTTATATCAAAAGAAAGCTACTTCAATGCTGATTCCATCCATGTATGATACGCCAGATGGGGATCAAGTTATACAACTCAAAATCAGCCTGAAATCATGCTTTGACTCATAAGAACACTGCATAAATCAAGCCTAGACATGCTCTTACTTCGATCCAAAATTCTCTAGACATGCTTAATGAAATTTGGGGCTTTCTACGCCAAATGAAAGCTTACATGATGATGCTTACATCCATGTATATTAATTAGAGTTGGGCTGTTAGATCCTACCTCAATCGAAGAGAGAGAACTTAAAGCCCTAGAATGAAGAACGAACTGGACAACACCTTAGAAAAACCTCGATATCTCCTCGGATACCAAATGAAATTTAGGGCTTCTTATATCATTGGAAAGATCTCGTCGAGAGGAACAATTTTATGTATTCATGTGCAGGTTTTGGTTAAGGAAACCTACCTCAATCGAAGGAACAAAGAGGATAGGAAGGAGGACGATTGCTGCCGACCCACCTCCACTAAACGACCAAGATCTTCCCAGATCTGAATCCTCTGCGAACACCACAGCTACCAAAAGAAAATAGACTCGTAGAGCTTCATTTTGATAGCTCATAGAGCTTCTGGAGACTTCGGAATTGGGAGAAATCAACCACGCAAGGTGGTGTTTGAAAACGGCGCCGCCAAGGTTGACTTCAACAAAACTCGGCCGCCACCATATGCTAGGGTTAGGTTTTGATTCGATTGATAGAGGGGTATTGATCCTTAGATCGTGGCCTTTCATTTGCCACCGATTTGGGATCATTTGGTTGAGTATTAAGCTCTAATTTGATGTTTTAAGATGGGGTTAGGTAAAGGTTAACTAAGTGTGCACTTTTAGGCTTAATCCACTAATTAGACCAAATTGTGGATTTTTTCTGGGTCGATCATATAAGACACAGTTGCTAACTACATCGTCCTTAACCTGATTAGTATTTTTCCTAATTTTTATAAGATAGTCGAATTTTTCACTATTCTATTTTCTAAGGAATTAAATATTAAAAATCCGAAGTTCAAGCATTAATTCACTAAAAATTTAATTTTAAGTTAATAAAAGCTTAATAAATACATTGGGCTCAATAAAAATTATCGGGGTATTACATGACTCATGTTTGTAGGTGAGGTGGATGAAGGGAGCAGTGGAGAGACAATTGGACTTGCATGGCTAGGAAGGGGTCCGCGGTGGAACAGGGAAGGTCGAATGGGAAGATGGTGAAACTATAGCAGTGGGAGAGGGAGGGGTTGGGGCCGCATCTCACGGCCGGGTAACTTGGGCTTCTCACCAACGGGGAGGGGCATCTCACCCCATCTCCTTCTCGGAGAAGAGAACACAAGGAAGGCTTCTCACCTCACTTGGGATATTGTTTCCAAAAATTCTAATCACTTCATTGTCTTAAACAAAGATTACATGACTTTTTATAGACTCCACAAAGAAGACCAAAAGATAACTCACCAAACACCTACTTCCTACCACTCATAACTCCCTTGGAAGACTAAAAGACACAAATAAAAAAAAGACTCTTACATAATAGTGGGGGACATAATTAAAACGTAAAACATGGCCCATTTGGCCCAAACATGCGACCCAATTAATAAGAGACGGTTAAACATAGATATATATTTGATACTTTTATTGAAGTCGATTCCGTCAAACCCCTCTACTTGGAGAAGGTTCGACCTCGAACCTTGATTCTTGAATCTCGAACTGCAGGACCCCGGCTTGTTGGTACAAACCGGACGACTTGCTCTGATACCATTTGATGTGAGACGAAAGCATCCAAGTTTAAAAATTTCTTTTTCCTTCATTTTCTCCCTTCTCTTTCCTTTCCATTTTTAATCTTTCTTTTTCTATTTCCTTTTCTTTCCAGAACCTCTCAAAATTCATCACCCAATTTTCTTTTTCTTTTCATTTTTTTCTATCATTTTGGTAATGTTACCATTTCTAAATGAATGACAATTAACTTCAGGGATTCCTTTGTTTATTTCATTTCTTCAACATGGGTGGGGCATTCTTCAGAAATTCTTTTCTATTGTGGCCAATAGTGATGGGACAGATGGAGAAACGGGGCTCTGTTTTTGGGAGGCTCTCTCAATGAGCTATCAGGGTAGAAGCTTGAGGGCGTTTTGATATAGGAATGAAGGGAAGAGAGGGTGAGGGAGGGTGGCATTAGATTAAGATCAACTAAAGATAGTTATGGAGGGGAATGGAAGGGTACGAGGCGGTGCTCTATTTTTCTGAGTGCTTGGACTGTGGGGGTGCTTGGACTGTGGAGTCTGTAAAGGTTCTGAGGGGAGATGGAGGGCGTAGTAGGGGGGGCAAGAAGCACCTGCGGTGCATGAAGATGAGAAGGCGAGAGTTTGGCCGGTGGAGGGCGGCTACGTGTGTGGGAAGGGAGAATGACAGAGGGAGAGGGGGCGTGAGAGTTAGAGAGAGTTAGAGAGAAGGAGAGATGGGGACGTAAGAGGGAAGGGAAGGGAAGATATGGGCATCGTACCCAGCCGAAGGGGGGGGGAAGGATGTGCTCGCCGTGCTTGGAGGGAATGGAGGGGGTTGGCAGTGGTGGAGCTCCGGTGAGGCAGGACCCTTCGTTCGTCGGCGCCATGCTCGGATGCCACTGCATGGCCAGTTGCCATGCTCGCCATGTCCGAACGCGGAGTGGTCGCCATGTTCAGAGAGGGACCATGGTCCGTCGACGCTCGGAGCTACGGCCGACGTCGCCAGCATGCTCTCGTGTAGGGAAGTTTCATGGCGGGATGTAGTGGCGTTCGACGGTGCGAGCTCCTCCTTACTGCTGCCGAGTTGGGTGCGGTTCGGCGGTGGCGAGCAGGGGTGCAAGGCGTAGGGTGTAGGGTGGCGGTGAACTGGGTGCCTGAGATGATGGCTATGTGCTGGCGAGGGGCGGGCTGATGCCTGGTGTTCTACATGGTGCTTGGAGGGTGGGTGGCGTAGAAGGCGGGGCCAGAGGCCCTATTCATGTTGCAGGTACAGGGGTGGAAGAGGGAGAGGAGAGGAAGGCGACTGGGGGGGTGAGGAGGCATGACTCATGTTTGTAGGTGAGGTGGATGAAGGGAGCAGTGGAGAGACAACTAGACTTGCATGGCTAGGAAGGGGTCCATGGTGGAACTGGGAAGGTCGAATGGGAAGATGGTGAAACTGTAGCAGTGGGAGAGGGAGGGGTTGGGGCCGCATCTCACGGCCGGGTAACTTGGGCTTCTCCCCACGGGGAGGGGCATCTCACCCCATCTCCTTATCGGAGAAGAGAACACAAGGAAGGCTTCTCACCTCACTTGGGATATTGTTTCCAAAAATTCTAATCACGTCATTGTCTTAAACAAAGATTACATGACTTTTTATAGACTCCACAAAGAAGACCAAAAGATAACTCACCTAACACCTACTTCCTACCACTCATAACTCCCTTAGGAAGACTAAAAGACACAAATAAAAAAAAGACTCTTACATAATAGTTGGGGACATAATTAAAACGTAAAACATGGCCCATTTGGCCCAAACATGCGACTCAATTAATAAGAGACGGTTAAACATAGATATATATTTGATACTTTTGTTGAAGTCGATTCCGTCAAAGCTATGAGTCCACAACCGGTGTGGTCCTGAGCACAGTAGCTCTGCTTTGCAGACTTATGATGTACAATTACTTTTCCATTTAATAGAAGCTCTATACCATTAACTACCAAAAAAACAACATGAACACGAAGGAAGAAGAGAGGAAGAAGCAAAGCTTCTTCTCGTCAACAGCTAAAGGAGGAAGACGAGGATGCAGGTCCTCACGTCATCACGCACCAGCACAACAGAGAAGCAACAAAGGAAGATGATGTCGATGCCGGGCTCCTTGGAACGCAGCAACAGTAGTAGCCTTCGCTCGTTCGAGAGGGGGTTTTATTTATAGAATTGGGGTTTAAGCTTCCTAATGGGAATTAAGTTCCCACGTAAAGAATCCTAATGGGTTAAAACTTCTATGTTGATTTTCTTTCTTTCCTCATTGATCGACATTTTCCCCAGTTGGATATAAACCCTAGAGTCCCTTTCCCATGCAGGCTCCGAAGGTGATAAAGGTTGGCTTTTGAAACAACCCTTAACCTATATCTATATGTGTATATATCCTATACACCATTTTTAACGAGGGAAGGGTTATGGGCCATTACAAATAATGCCCACTCACATATAAAGTTAAGCCCTTTTTAATTTGTATGGGTTGGGTTTCAAAATGCTAAGCCCATTTTGTTAGAGGTGTTGGGCTTTACTAGACTTTTTAAATTTATTTAAAGCATTTATTATGTTTAATTCATTTAGGAAAATTTATTCCCCATCAATTTTATCCAGGGTGCTACAATACATCCATGGTCTTGGAAATACCCTCTTGGGTACACAGCGGCTCCTAGAAGCCGTGAATGATGCCAAAAGAAATCGGGGGCAACATGTCAACCCGGGAGACATTGAAGATGCGCAGTCGGGATGCTATGGGCCACTCCTCCGTGAAGAAGCCACGCCGAGAATCTCAGTGTTTGACAGGTTAACTTTCCCTGGACAGTCAACCTAGAATGTAACCCGAAGGAACAAGAAGCTGCGGGTTTACACCTGCAATATGGCCAGAGTAGCCAATCATTACGAGGCCCTCCCCGGAGACCAAGAAGAAGTGGCCAGGCTTGCTGATAGGCTGGGTCCCATGACCAGAAGAAGAAGAGCCACAGCTGAGGTAGTACAAGCCCTTGTCGGTGAAACGTGCTCAGATGCGGTCGCCATGACGGCGAACGTAATTACTACTAAAGATGGAGAGGAAAGGCCACCACCTCTCCTAGATACTCCAATGGAAGGGGGAGGCCAAGCTCCTTGCCCATCCTCCCCCAATTCGGCAATGATGATGTTGCTTCAAGTATATCGGCAAGATATTGAAGCTTTGAAGTGGCAAGGGGGCAAATTGACCATGCACGCTTCTGCCTCGAAGTAGGTTGAAGCCCCACCAGAAACATCTGGGCAAGGTGCTGATGAATTTGAGGGCTCACCCCCGATGACGGCTTCTCAGCCGATTCCCAGCTATACTGGGGGTGCGGCCCCAATATCGCCGCCAGCCCCTCAACACCAAGTCACCACTACGGTACCTCAAAGAACGGTGCTGGCAACACCCCAAAGCCAACTGGCTCACTTCTACCCAGAACCGGTAGACCCGGTGTTGGCTAATAAGCTGATGATTGAACAAATAGTCGAAATGAAGCTGGCTGATCGGGGCAATGAAGAATATGCTTCGTTTGATGTGTACAAAGTGCCCTACCCTATCCATCATGTGGCAAAGAGATTGCCTCCCGGCATCAGTAAGCCACCGAAGTTCAAAAAATTTAATGGCTAAGGTTCGCCGAAGGAACACATAGCCAATTACATCAACGTGATGGGCGATCTAGCGACCGATGAATCGTACATGCTGAAGTTCTTTGGGTCTTTGTTCACAGGGCTCGCCTTCGAATGGTACTCGAACTTGCCGGCGAGGTCTGTCAACTACTGGCCGGATGTGCCAAGGAAGTTCTAGGAGCGTTTCCATGTCACCGAAAGGGAGGTCACCGTGGCCAAACTCTATGCGACCAGGCAGAAGAATGATGAAATTGCTCTGGAATACATCAAAAGATGGCGGAACCTCGGCATGAGGTGCAGGCGTCCGCCACACCAAGAAGATGCAGTCCAAATCTGCAAGTAGAATTTGAAGCGCGAAGTTCTTAAGAAGATGATCGGGATGAAGATCAAGTCATTGGACCGTTTGAAAAATGTGGTGGCGGAAATTGAGGCCTACCTCTACAGATACTCTTCCATACCGGCCACTTCATCCCAAAAGACGAAGTCAGTTGACAAGCGGCCCGTTCCCAAACAAGCCAACATAGATGACTTCAAGGACTTCGAGCAGCAAAAGAGCAAGGATAAAGGAGTAGTCGATACCCCTCCTGCTAAACAAACTGAGCAGCAACAAAGTGCCTCCTTGAGATCCAGAATGAAGAGGCTTTATTCCTTCCGGAAGAAGAAGACTCGAGTCATCTTTGAATGGGCCACCAAATACAACAAAATCACCCTCCCAGAGCCGAAGAGACGCGGCGATGTCAAGAGGAAAGATGATCCTTGATTTTTCCCGTATCATCAGATGCTCGGGCACACCCTCGAAGATCGCTATGTGTTTAAAGACATCATTAAAGGCATGATCAAGAAGGCAGAGCTCCAAATGGGCGAACACAAGATGGATCCACCTCACCCTCATGAGATGCCTGCGATGGGGGCCACGACCAACATGATATCTTTATATCAACAATTGCCCGAAGAGGTGTTAGATGCTTGCACAAAGCACACCTACGATGCATCTATTTTGGCCCCCGCAAAGGACCAGGGAATTGGCAGTTGGTGCCAAAGAAGACAAGAAGAAAGTCGGCATCCCACCCTACCCCCAGGGCCCGAATTCATGGTGTCACACCTCTGCCACCACCGCTGGTCCTAACCCCGGTGTGGTACGAAACCTCTCCTCAACTGGTCCTCCGAAGGCCAAGAAATAACAACAAGAAGCAGCTCTCGCTGCAAATGCAAATGCAAGCCAGCCTGCCAATCGTACGACTGTAGGCGATCATCGATGGGTTGGAGGAGTATGAACAACCCAAGATCCAGCTGTTGTGGCTGAAGGAATACGTCCCTTGGGAGCATTTTGAGTCCCTAGGGGTGGCCGAAGAAGCCGAAGCCGAGGTAGAAGAACCAGGAATATGGGATCAGCCTCCCCAAGAACAGCTGCAAGCGAGGAAGGAGAAGAAAAAGAAAAGGAAGTCGAAGAATAAAAGAAAAATGCAGCATTGTGTCCTGCAATACCTTGTCGGCCTTGTTCAACATGGCCTAAAACTCTGAAGAGGAGGATGAAGAAATATGCTTCACGCCAACCGAAGCAAATCAGGCCGAAGCTCTACTTCTTGGCATGCCGCCAGATCTGGGAGAAGGTGGGGTGTTTGCCATCGGCCAATCATAATATTATATTCCGGGGTGATTAGCCCAGTCACATCCCTGAACCTGAAATCAAATGTGAAAGAATCCCGCCTCCATCAGGCCTTTACCCTGAAGACACAACCGGCGAAGTGGTCCCCTCATTCGTCAAATTTCTGCTTGTGCAAAAGGGTAAACGGGTTGAATCAAAAACAGAAAGCGTCCCTGCCTCGGCCTTTAAATGTGCCAGTAGACAAAGATAATAAGGGCACTCCATTTGCGGCTATGCCCATCCAGATAAAAGAACCAGTTGACCAAGAATGTCAGGTCCGAGCAACCCCCAAAGACGAAGATAAACTATCTTCTCCGTCGACTCCTCCGGCACCGAAGCACGGCAAGGCTGAAGAAGCTAAGCTGGCCAATGTCAGGGCATGAACTGAATAATGAGGCAACTGAAGAGAATCCCGACAATATTCAGTGTCTGGGAGATACTCTCTCTAGACGAAGAAACCAGGCAGGCTATCATCGCACCCTTGCAAACTCCAGCACACTACGAGAGCTACTTTGCCGAGATGCATTCGGGGATGGCTATCACCTTCACTGAAGAGGATATGGTCCTGCCTTCGGCCAGCCATAATAGACCCTTGTATATGAACGGACAGTTGAACGGCCAGCCGATAAATAGGATCCTGGTTGACCCTGGGGCAGCAGTGAACCTACTCCCCTATCGGGTCTACCAAAAATATTATTTCAACATACACCTGATCGAGGTCAGGGACATGAAGAATGATGGGTTTAACCAAAAATTTGAAGTCCCAATGGGCATAGCGGAGTTCGAGCTTTCGCTGGGAGACTTCACCACTAAGGTGCAGTTCCATGTTATCAATGCCGATACTTCGTACAAAGCACTGCTGGGCCACCCCTGCCTGCATCAGAACCGGGTAGTCTCTTCTACTTTGCACCAATGTATTGAGTACTCCCGGGACGACAATGAAGAAAGAATATTTGCTAACTTACACCCCTTTGAGGTGTTTGAATGCCATATGCTGGATGCATCACTCTATGTGGAGAAGCTGAAGCAGATCCCCCAGCAAGCTCATAGCAAGGGGAAGGAGATAGCGCAGGATGACTACTGGTTCCCTCCGCCTCCGCCCGGCTATGTGGCTCCGCAGGAGGTATCTCACATTTCTGAAGTCGAAGGGGTGGTTCGAGCAATCCCATCTGATATTCACCTGTGGACATCGAAAAATGACGGCGTCGATCGTACGGCATGCACATCGTAACACTCGAGAGCAAGCCAGAGATGAAAAGGCCGAATAAACCTCATGCCTCGCCCGATCAGGACGAGAACTCGCTTGGTGGTCCGCTACCCGCTAAGGAAGCCCCCTAAGCAGAAGATACAGCTACAACGCTCCGACCGGCCATGCCGAGAGCTGAATCAGAGAAAAGTCGAGAACTCCGGCACAGTCTCGGCATGCACCGAAAGTCACGCAGAATCTGGGACCGAGTCCCAGAGGCTACAAACGGAATATTATGGAGGCCATACGTCGCAACCGGAACGTTCTAAGAATGCCGACATTCATATAAATGGCCGCGACTTCGAAAGGAATTCGTTTGGTGCTTAAAACGGCATGAAGTGGCCCTAAAACGGCGCGCCTTAAAACGGCGCGCCCCCTTTTTATTTGGCTACACGGCGCGCTCCTATCGAAGGGGCCTCCCCATTTGATGCTTAAAGCGGCGCCCCTTTGAATGTGGCGCCGTTTTAACCCCTCATTCTATTCTCTGAAGCGCTTCCCCGGCGCTCAAACAAGCCATCCCATCTACACTCCGATGCTCTGTTTTGCATCATTATGGCATGCAGAGAACATTCAATGCCCATGGCCCTTCTTCTACCTCCGTTCGACAGCACATAAGCAGCAGCAGCAAGGCAAGCTCCGATAAATCTCTGAGCGTCCCATCCTCGGACGAGCAGCAGTGTACGAGACGAATCAACGGTGTCCAGCACAGCCAGTCAACTCCTGACTTCATTGCGGACGAGGTGGAATTGGCAGGGACGCTCCCAGGATGGTCGTTCTATAAAAGGGGCAGCATTGTGAAGCCGAAGGGACAGACAGACAGAAGGAACAGACAGACAGAAGGAGCTCACAGATAGAAGGGGCTAGAAGAAGGAAGGGCAGAGAGAAGAGAGGCTGAAGGGAAGGCTGGCTGGTTCGGCTAGGGTCTCCGGCGTCCGAAGAGAAGAAGAAGCTCTATCCATTCCCACCTGCAAGGTGAAGAAAAAAAGAGAGAGAGAGAGGGTGAGAGAGTGAGAGGGGAGAGAGGGGGAAGAGCTTGTGCTCTGTTACTCCTTCTCCCCCACTGATGTATCTTCTTCCCCCACCTCAACACCTAGTTTTTCTTTTATCTTCTCCGTTATATTCTTCTCTGTGCTTTGGGGGGTAGATCTCCTCTTGTACCTCTCTTCCCTCCTTTCCTTTCCCTTGAGGATGAATAAAAGAGTGACTTTGTAAGCATGCGCAGTATTCTATTGCTCTGATCCCTTCCCCTTTTCTTTCATTTTCTTCCTCCCGGTTTTCAGCATTACCTGGGGTCCTCAGAAGCTTGCCCTTCTATGGCATGAACTCTGAGGGAACCCGTTCGAAGGGTGAACATTCATGGCCACCTATGGCCTACATCTGTCCCGTTCCACGAAATCATCACCCGTGAGCTGTGGTCATTCTTGTAGGCTGGCCCTCGAACGTTCCATACTCACATTTGGGTTCGGACCGCCGTGAGGCTACTCCGATTTTTGAGGGTCTACCCCGGAGCAATCCGATTGGTGACTCTCCTTTATCTCTGGCAAGTCCCAATCCGGGGGAGGTGCTGCCGGATTCTCGCCATGGCCAAGAACGCTCAAGATCAAATGAAGAAGATGCCCTCCAGGAACAAGCGAACAAACCACTTCTGAGAGCAAGAACCACACACAGTAAAATATGTGAACTAAAACCCCTCAAACGAAACACCTAAAGTACACGCCAAGTCACCCTAATGAACAGCTAAACGCCTAAACTTCCTCCCTGGTCGCTTAATCTATCAAATGGATGAATAAACGCATCATAAAATCTACCTACGGGGGAAAGGAAAGAAACACAAAGTCAAGGCAACAAGCCCTCGGGGGAGTTTAATACGGCGCGGTGACTATTTCACCGCGCCGGTTTAACATCACTCTCAAAATCCTCTTTGAACCTTCAATCGACAAGTGCCTTCAACACCGTAGCCCGGCGCGGCCCTAACCGGCGCGCCCTCCTCACAAAAGCCCCGTATCTTCTCTCTTCAAATGTTAAAACGGCGCGCCTTCCATCTCCTTCTGTGAACACCTAAAAATGGCGCCCCCCCCCCCATTTCCTCCTCATTGAACCCTTAAACGGCGCGCCTCCCTCCTCCTTCATATCCATTTAACCGGCGCGCCTCTTTTATATAGAGAGGGGGAGGTAAATAATAATAATAAAAGGGAGAAAGGTTCAAACAAAAAATGCAAAGATCAATACCAAATAAAAAAAATGAAAGGAACTCTATTACCCATGCTTCGGGCTATGCACATAATAATTCATTTAACCTCGCGACCTGACCGCGCAGGTCGATCCGCGTGTGAGGGCGCACGTTAGTGAGCTCGGGCTATGCACTTAATAATTCACTCCCTCGGACTGGGTGCAAAGAGAAAATCGACGACGCCTTATGGTATCGAACGTGGTTTACGAAATTTCCGACATGGCCATAGTCTAAAATCATCTCCGGCCAACAGTCTATCAACTTGACCCGTCTCTACCGGGATCCAATCCCGTATTCTCATTAAACTTGCCTTGTTCGTGGCAGACATTCACGCGGTTTTGTCACCGTCTTTTATACTACAAGCACGGAGCTCCGTCCGAACATGAAGTGGCCCATGAGTGGCCGACATAGTCTGAACATTCACGTCCCAATATGGGTTTCTAGCATAGTTCGTCTTTCACTATCCTCCTGCATGATTAGTATTCTCTCTAGGCCGTAGGGCCCTTATTCCCGGCAATCAATCAAGGGTGTTCCCCCGTATGGGGGATGTAAATAACGCCGTGGCCTTTACGGCACAGCGGGTTTCGGTCCCGACACGAACCACACAATTGTCTGATTAGTCAGATCGCGCGCACCATGGGCTTCCACGAAGCCTGAATAAATCGTCACTTTGTGACTGGCACGTCCTCGCACTAAATAGAAGAATTAACCCCGACCAACAAACGAACAGATTCCCCCTTGAATTTTAGTGCGTTCACATCACCCTGAGCCAGAGATGTTGAAGCTTGAAGATTTGCCGGGGTATGTGAAGGTCCCTCCAAGGATCATGAAGCCACTCACAAATATAGACTGTTAGACAGTCGAATTATTAATGATGTTGGAGGTGCCCAATCCTGAGGGCCAACCCACAATATTCTATATGACTGGTGAACAGCCGGTGTGAAAGGGGATGATGATTGTAAATTCCGCAAGGAAACTTATGACTCGGTCATCTAGATTATGGGACTTCCGGACATATCCAGCAAAGTAGTGAAGATGGCCAGGAGGCAGCAAGTCCCTTTCTTCCAAGCCACCAGCTGAAACCAAATGTTCAAGAAGTTATGGTACCCACCCAACTTGGATAAAGAACTTCTGAAGATCACCCCGTACCCAGGCTTGGGTTTCTCAATAGAGGAATTCTATGAAGCGAACGTGATCTCTGTCTCGGCTCCGGCTGGTGATGATCCTACAAAAGATCCAAATACACAAGAAGCCAAGAGCTAGGAACAGCCTATGCCTCCGGCTGGCGAAGCCCAAGATGAAGAAGTGTTCCTCTGGAACACACCTCCGTGCAAGGATATAGGGATGGTCCCATCCTCTTCTGTGGGGCCGGTCCCAGATGGTCGTGATGACAGGCTACCGCCACCTCCCCCGGACGTCAGAGCAGAAGATAGTTGTCCAAGCCACGCTTTGGACTTCTCCGAATATGACCTTGTTATGTTCGTAGTATGCTATGAACAACAACAGGAGATCAATATATTGACAGTTGGCTGAAATGACAAAACTCTTGTCCGATCTAACTAAGGGCATCCACCTCCGGTAAGACAGATCCACGAACCCAGGGCACTCCCATGTAACCACAGCGGAATGGGAGAATCAATCCTCGAGCACCAACTTTAGTGCTTTCCTGCACTCAAGGAGGAAGGCAAAGGAAGTAGCCGGTCCTTCAACTAGCCGGCCGGCGGAACAAGTCCCCACATTACGGGAGAGGATGCAAAAGCCTTATTCCTTCCCGAGGAATAAAACTTGGGGTATCTTTGAATGGGCTGGCCACTACGGTAAGGTTACTCTCCTAGAGCCCAAGAGGCCGAAGGATGCCAGAAGAAGTGATGACCTACGATTCTGCCCCTATCATCGGATACTGGGCCACCCTATCGAAGATTGTTATATCTTCAAGGACATTGGTCATGGCCTAGTCGAGAAGGGCGAACTGAAGATACGGAAATATGAATTAAACCGGCCGCGCCCTCATGAAGCGGGAACTTGTGAAAGGGGAGTACACATGGTCTCGGTCCACTGCCGGACCCCTGAAGATGCATCAGAGGCCGAGTAAAACAAGCCTCAAACCAAGAAACAGCTGTCTGAGCGGAAAATATCAACCTCAAAAGGGGTGGCGTGTAACGCCGCTCCTCTAACAATGGGGGTGGCTTGCTCGACAAATGAAAGATGCCATGAAGCAAATGTGATTTCCCTCTTCACCCCCACGGGTGAGGGTGTCACACCCCAAGCTTTTAATACAGCGGAAGGAATATCGGAACGTGAACAACCGGCATGGTAAGCCTCTCGCACGCAAGAAAATCAGAGCGCAAGACAATCACATAAAAGTAATTGCACAAGTAACTTTTCTCAAAATTCTAACTTTATTGCATTAATAGAATAATCCAATTACATAAGATCATCATTTCATGACAACTACGACTCAAGAAAATCAAAAATTATAATATGACTATACTAGACACTTTGATCATCTAAGGCTTCTCTCGTCTTGAAAACCTTCATTCACTCTCGGACCCGCTACTCGCATAATCCGAATCCGACACACTAGTACTTCTTGAAATAGACAAGAAAATAGATATGAGCACACTTGCCCAGCAGGTATCTTCGTATCAACATGAAGGCAATATTTAAATGATTAATGTCTTAGCTCTAGAATTAAGATCCAAATAAGCATGCGATAAACAAGCGACATAAACCAAGATAATCAAGAAACATGAAATAACTAAGCAAGTAGATATGAATAAGTATAGACTTTGAACAAGCAAGAATAATCATGTAGATGTAAATTTGGCCTTTCATGAACAAGAATGTACGAGTAGGTAACTAGAAAGTACTTTACACAATCTTGTAAATGCTATGCAATAACAAGCATGTAAATTTTCATGACGAGCCTCATGAATTTCACTCATTTATAAGAGAAAGTACTCCCAACATAATGTGACGCCAATATCATCGTACCCCATGGTTTATAGCACGTTTTCGACCATCGGCCATGAGGACTAGCATAGAGCTCTTGGACACAATCCGTGCCCGATCTTGCATCTTCAAGTTATAAATCCAGCTACTTTCAGAAGATATATCAATAATGTCGGCCAATAATTCAATTCCAATAACAAGTTTCATGAGAAAGTAATCAAGGCATAGAACGTACCAGAATTGATATGATTCCCAAGAATGATTTGAAAAGGACATTATACTCCGACGGCATTCCGGCAGCATAACGGTACATTCATTAAATTCCATAATTTAATATTAACCTTTTTAAAATAGTTTTGGGACTGCAGACAATCCTAAGATCATCTAGGAACCCCAGAAAAACTAACCCCAAAGGTCAAACCTCGGGTTAGACTAATTCAGGAACCATGCGGTCATTTACTGGACCGTCTCATACAGAAAGCGGCCAGTCTCTAGACAGTTTAATGAATAGAGTTGATTTATGGAGTCTTGCGATCTAGTGAATGGCCGCTAATCGAGTCTGGCGGTCGTCTAGAGGCCGCTAAGGTCCAGAATGCATAAAACATCGGTAAAGTGCTCTCTCGACATTTTGGGCTTTTAAGGGTACAACCAGCTCGGTGTCCTAGTGAGAATTCCAGGCTCGCGGAGACTTACAGAGGCCTTGAAACATAATCCTCTAGTCCGACAGAAGTAATATCCGGCGGAGAGGTTCATAAGTCCAAGAAAAATGTGCCTACAAGTGTAAAGTGTAACTAATGACAACATACTGGAATATGTTCCATGTACTTAAGAAAATGACTCATATATAAGTAACGATTATGTAAAATAGCGATCAAGTTAAAACATGAACCATCTATCATTTGAATAAAATGGATTTAATACAAGAGTATACGATTTTGGTCATGAGATTAACATAAGTTAAAATAAATTTCAAGTGCAGAAAGAACATGAAACCAACTAGAATAAATCATCAATATAACCAAGTATAAGAAAATAAAGCTTAAAACTAGGTCAAAACTTAGTTAATTAGGCTTATCATAAGTAAATTAAGGCCGTTCTGCATTATGTTTCGGGTTAACTTCAGAAACAAAAGCGGTCGCTTCAAGGACCTTTTTACAGAGGCTTGCGGTCTATCATAGGGCCGCTAGTGATTCCAAGCGGTCTTCAGGAAGACCGTTTCTTCCTCTGTAGCAGACAGACATTTAAAACCGATGTTCAAGCCTATTTTAGGGCAACATAAGGCATAAAAATGATATAAAATATGTAATGAACATGCCAGAAGAGAGTAGGCCAAGAATATGCATAGGAGAATGTAATTTAAATAAGAATTACATCTTTTTCATTTAAAGGCTAGGTTAATGCTTGAAAATGAACTAACTACTAAAACACAAAATACTCCATGTACAATGCATGAAATCAACTAAAAATTGAGGGCTTTTACTCCTAAGCTCATGTTTAAGTCATTCATGACATAACCTACCTCTGGTTTTGTCCTTAAATTTTGAATTTAGGGTTGGAAGTTAACACTGGTTCCTGCTCTTCCTGAACCGAACCGGCAACTTTGTGGCCTTCCATCTCTTGATTCCCTTTACCTATGACTACGAAATTTTAAGGGTAAGAAGATGGTACTATAAGGTACAAATAACTCTAAAGAACCTCTATCTAATTACCTCGTTTAGGGCTTTTATTTTGTTGATCAATCTGACACGGTCGCACAGGTTCCTGAGATTCTTATGTTGAACCAACGACTTTAGATGCGTCTAACTTCCTGTAGGCTTGATCTCCTAGAACAAAATTTTGGGAGTAGTTAGTCCTTAGTATCATGAACAAAATATTTTAAAGAACAAACCTCGAATTCGTCCTCCTTACCTTAGTTCCACGAGAGCCAAAAGTAAGGGTCGCGCAGGTTGATTCTGGGTCTATTTGTAGGTTTAGCTAGGGTTTTAGGAATTTGCACGAACTTAGAGTCCTAATTAGGTCACCAATTCGATCTAAATTTATCTTAGAACCTTCTAGCTAATGGATTGCATCGATCCCAAGTGATTACGATGCCAATGTTTCCATCTTTTTACACCTACTTCTATTCACGGAATCTACAGTGCTTAGCGGTCTAGGTCTAGACCGTTTCTTCTTCCCATGCGGTCGCCCGATAGACCATTTCTTTTCTTGGCGCCGAATTTGAACAGTTTCAAACTCTTTTGATATTATCTCCTATTATTAGCCATTTATTTATCTATTTAAGGAATAATTATCCCCTTAAATTTCGTAAATACACTAGTTTAGGCTTCTAGATTATGGGTCAAACCTTATGGGCTTGGTTTTGGGTCATTTTGGGCCTATTTAAAAGATTACATTCATTTAAATAAATATTAGGCTTTAATAATTACATTTAGTTATCTATAATTCATTTAATAGCCCATTAATTAATTCTAGAAAATCCGATTATATTTCTAGAAATTCAAAATATTATTCATAAAATCTTGGGGTATTACACCCTCCCCCACTAAAGAGAATTTGGTCCCCAAATTCAAAACATGGATTTTACAGAGAGTGTACTTACAGTTGAATAGCTCAGGAAATCTCTTGCGCCTAGCTTCTTCAGTTTCCCATGTTACTTCATGTGGCCATAATTTGGTCCATTAGACTTTGACCATTGGAATATTCTTATTTCGAAGTTGACGTACTTCCCGTCAAGTATCGTGATTGGCTTCTGCTCATATGTCAAATTCTTCTTAATCTCTAGGTTGTCATAAGTTATGACATGAAATGGATCGGAGACATACTTTTTAAGCATTGATAAGTGAAACACATCATGAACTCCAGCTAGTTGAGGGGGGCAAAGCTATTTGATATGTAACTTCACCGACCCTTTCAAGAATTTCAAAGGGGGCAATGAATCTTGGAGTGAGCTTGCCTTTAATACCAAATCTTCGAATACCTCGACCTGGAGAAACCTTGAGAAACACATGATCTCCCACTTAGAATTCCAGGTCACGCCTTCTATTATCAGCACATGATTTCTGCCTGTCTTGGGCCATCTGGAGTCTCTCCCGAATAAGCTTTATCTTCTCGGTAGTATCTCTTATAATATCCGGCCCAAGAAATTGCCTTTCTCCAACTTCATTCCAACATATAGGTGAACGACAGCTTCTACCATACAGTGCCTCGAATGGTGCCATCTGTATACTGGCCTGATAGCTATTGTTGTATGCAAATTCAACTAGAGGCAAGTGGTCATGCCAATTTCCTCCAAAATCAAGATCATAAGCCCGAGCATATCTTATACTACTTGATTTGTTCTTTCTGTCTGGCCATCAATTTATGGATGAAAAGCGTGTTGAAATTCAATCGGGTTCCTAGGAAATGTTGTAACCCTTTCCAAAATTATGAAGTAAATCGAGGATCTCAATCAAAAATAATGGTGACAAGGACACCATGTAATTTAACAAGCTCTTTTACATATAAAGCAGCTAGGATATCTACAGACCATCGGCTTTTAATAGGTAGGAAATGAGCCGATTTTATTAAACAGTCTATAATTACCCATATTCCATCATGTCCACCTCTTGATTTAGGCAGTCCCATGATGAAATCCATTCCTATACTCTCCCATTTCCATTCTGAAATTTCCAAGGGATGAAGCTTTCCAGTAGGCTTTTGATATTTTGCCTTAATTTGCTGACAAGTAAGACAACGTAACATGTAGTCTACTATCTCTCTCTTCATATTGTGCCACCAATAGTTTCTTTTAAGATCTTGGTACATCTTGGTAGCACCAGGATGAACGCTATACTTAGATTTATGAGCTTCATATAAGACCATCTTCTTAGTATCAACATTATCTGGGATGCAAATACGACCTCGAAACAATAATCTTCCATCATTGGCAATAGAGAAATTTGGTCGTTGCTCCATATCAGCCTTAATCTCCAACAATACTGGATCATTTTCTTGTAACTTTACTAGATCTTCAATCAATGTTAATTGTATTCTAATATTGGCTATGAAGTAATTTTCTATTTTCAGATCAACATCTAAATTCAACTGAGCAAATTTAGAAATAAGATTGGACAAACCTTTCAGACTGGATAACTTCCCTATTGGTTTCCTACTGAGTGCATCGGCAATAGCATTTGCCTTCCCAGGGTGATATTGAATAGAAAAATCAAAGTCCTTGAGATTCTCCAACCACCGTCTTTGCCTCATATTCAACTTCTTTTGAGAAAAGAGATATTTCAAGCTCTTGTGATCTGAATATACAATAAATTTCTCTCCATAAAGATAATGCCGCCAAATCTTCAAAGCGAATACTACAACAGCCAGTTCTAGGTCATGAGTAGAATAATTTTTCTCATGTTTCTTTAATTGTCTTGAAGCGTAGCAAATGACCTTGTTATTTTGCATGAGCACGCACCCTAGACCAATGCCAGATGCATCAGTGTATACTTCAAATCCGCCACCTTCAATAGGCAATGCCAATACAGGTGCCGTAGTGAGATGCTTCTTAAGAGCCAAGAAATTTTCTTCACATTCTTTCGTCCACTCAAAAGGGTTCTCCTTTCTAGTGAGTCTGGTCAAAGGGGCCGTAATTTTGGAGAAATCTTTAATAAATCTCTTATAGTAACCAGCCAAACCAATAAAACTCCAAACTTCAGATACCGTGTTCGGTCAACTCCAGTTCTTAACAGCTTCAACCTTTGAAGGATCTACTGCAATGCCTTCTTTAGAAATGATATGGCCGAGGAAAGAGACCTCCTTAAGCCAAAATTCACATTTGTTTTATTTCGCATAAAATTGGTGTTTCCGTAAGGTTTGCAAGGCAATCCTTAGATGTTCCTCGTGTTCTTCCTTTGTTTTTGAATAGATGAGGATATCATCGATGAATATGACCACAAATTGGTCTAGATAAGGCCGGAACACATTATTCATCAGCTGCATGAATGCAGCAGGTACATTAGTTAAATCGAACGGCATAACTACAAATTCATAATGTCATTATCAGCTTCAGAAAGTAGTCATGTGAATGTCTTCATCCTTAATCCTTAGTTGATGATAACCTGACCTGAGATCGATCTTGGAGAGTACTCCACACCGGAAAGTTGGTTAAACAATTCATCAATACGCGGCAGTGGATATTTATTTTTGATGGTGAGTTGATTCAACTGCCAGTAGTCAATGTATAATATGAGGGAACCGTCCTTCTTCTTGACAAATAAGACTGGCGCACCCCAAGGGGATGTGCTAGGTGGAATGAAGCCTTTTTCTAGCAACTCCTGAAGTTGCTTCTTTAGTTCCTACAATTCTATGGGGGACATCTTATAAGGCACTATCGACAGAGGTGCTGCTCTGGGTGTGAGATCAATGGTGAAGTTAACCTCTCTTTCGGGCGGTATGCCAGGTAACACAGAAGGGAAAATATCAGGAAACTCTCGAACTACATAGATTTCTTCTATCTGAATTTCCTTATACTCGGTAACCATTACGGAGGCAAGAAAAGTTTCACATCCTTGCGAAATAAGTTTGCAGGTGTGAAGGGATGAAATAATGGCGGGATGTTTCCGGTATTTGATACCAAGAAAGGAAAATCACGGGAGACCTAGTTTTCAGAAAGAGATTATCCTATTTCGACAATTTATGTAGGCATCATGGTCTACCATCCAATCAACTCCTAATATGGCATTGTAGCCTTCCATATCAAGGCATATGAGATTATCAAGAAGATTATGTCCTTCTAAAATTAGCTCACTATCGGGGTAATAAGTTGTAAGCTTAGTTCTGGGACCTAAGGGTGTGATAATAGCTAGGTCCGATGGTAAAGGAACCGCTGAAACTGGCATGGTTTTTTCAAAAGTGGTTGATATAAAGGAATGAGTAGCACTAGTATCGAATAACACAAATGCGGGATGGGAATAAATATGAATAGTACCTTCAATAAGCCCATCATCCTTGGGCGCTTCCTCGTCATCTAGAACAGTGTTGAGACGAGCCTGTCACTTTCGTCCACTGTTAGAAGACTGATCTTTCATAAGGGGGCAATCTGGCATGTGGTGCTCCCGACTTCCACATCTTAGACATGCACCTAAGCGCTTCCAACATTCTTTGGCCAAATGACCGAATTTTTCGTAGAATGAGCAAGCAGTTGTAAGAACCTTTTCTTTTTCCTTTATCTTCTTGTTCTTGTGGCTTCCGCTCCCATTACCACTACGGGATCTCTTCTTATTGTTGTCCCGGGACTTGTAGGTGATACTGAATTTTTCTTCTTTTTTCCTCGCCGATCCGACTTTCGGCTAGACTCCGCCCCTTTACTTTTAAGTTTCTCGACCTTTTCCAAGGTTCTTTCACCTAGATGAGCTCGTTGGACCATTTCATCATAGGTCCAAATATTCTGGGAGCCAAGTTGCTGGATGAAAATGGGTCGCAGCCCATCCATAAAACGATTTGCTTTAAGGAGATCCATGCTCACTAGATGCTGAGCATAGGGTGCCAGATGAGAAAATTGTAATTCATACTCGGCCACCGTCATCATACCTTGTCGTAATGAGGCGAATTCTGTCGCTTTTCTCTCCTTGACATGCTCGGAGAAATATTTAGCTCGAAAGAGTGTGAGGAATCATTCCCAAGGGTGCGGTGCGTCTGCGGGTGGTGTGGGTACAGACTTCCACCATGTACGCGCATCTTTGTTAAGCTGGAAGGTAGCAAGGCAAACCTTCTCTTGGTCGGCACATTGCATGACCTCGAAGATACGATTCATCTAATCAATCCCATTCTCTGCTTCGTCTGGATTGGAAGAACTATTAAATCGCGGAGGATTCAAACTCCAGAAATTACGGTGTAGATCACCAACTCCTGCCCTTGCGCCAGCTTGGGCCATGGTTTGCGAAGCTTGTGTGAGACCTACAACGGTTTGTTACATTCCATTCCAATTAACACGATGAGCCATTTCAAGAATAAGGTACCTGAGAAGAGTAATAAATGTGTTAATTCTAATGGAATTGGTGGGTTTTATCTTAGAGGGATTTCTAAATAACTATCTCAACCCCGGTTCTAGCCAATTTCTCTCAGGGGTCGGTATTTCTTTCCTTAGGTTCATAGGCATGGATCCTTAAACCATGGACTTAATCCTATGACATGACTTCTTCTTCCTAGGACTTCTAAGCCTATGCTCTGATACCACTCTAACTGTCACGCCCCAAACTTTTAATATAGTGGAAGGAATATCAAAACATGAACAGTCGGCTTGGTAAGCCTCTCGCACGCAAGAAAATCAGAGCGCAAGACAATCACATAAAAGTAATTGCACAAGTAACTTTTCTTAAAATTCTAACTTTATTGCATTAATAGAATAATCCAATTACATAAGATCATCAGTTCATGACAACTACGACTCAAGAAAATCAAAAATTACAATATGACTATACTAGACACTTTGATCATATAAGGCTTCTCTCATCTTGAAAACCTTCATTCACTCTCGGACCCGCTACTACCATAATCTGAATCTGACGCACTAGTACTTCCTGAAATAGACAAGAAAATAGGTATGAGCATACTTACCCAGTAGGTATCTTCGTATCAACATGAAGGTAATATTTAAATGATTAATGTCTTAGCTCTAGAATTAAGATCCAAATAAGCATGCAATAAACAAGCGATATAAACCAAGATAATCAAGAAACATGAAACAACTGAGCAAGTAGATATGAATAAGTATAGACTTTGAACAAGCAAGAATAATCATGTAGATGTAAATTTGGCCTTTCATGAATAAGAATATACGAGCAGGTAACTAGAAAGTACTTTACACGACCTTGTAAAGGCTATGCAATAATAAGCATGTAAATTTTCATGACGAGCCTCGTGAATTTCACTCATTTATAAGAGAAAGTACTCCCAATGCAATACGACGCCAGTATCATCGTACCCCATGGTTTATAGCACGTTTCTGACCATCGGCCGTGAGGACTAGCATAGAGCCCTTGGACACAATCCGTGCTCGATCTTGCATCTTCAAGTTATAAATTCAGCTACTTTCACGAGATATAACAATAATGTCGGCCAATAATTCAATTCCAATAACAAGTTTCATGAGCAAGTAATCAAGGCCTAGAACGTACCAAAATTGATATGATTCCCAAGAATGATTTAAAAAGGACATTATACTCTAGCAGCATTCCAAAAGCATAACGGTACATTCATTAAATTCCATAATTTAATATTAACCTTTTTAACATAGTTTTGGAACTCCAGACAATCCTAAGATCATCTAGGAACCCCAGAAAAACTAACCCCAAAGGTTAAACCTCGGGTTAGACTAATTCAGGAACCATGCAGTCGTTTACTGGACCGTCTCATACAGAAAGCAGTCAGTATCTAGACTGTTTCATGAATAGAGTCGATTTCTAGAGCCTTGCGATCTAGTGAATGGCCGCTAATCGAGTCTGGCGGTCGTCTAGAGGCCGCTAAGGTCCAGAATGCATAAAACATCGATAAAGTGCTCTCTAGACATTTTGGGCTTTTAAGGGTACAACCAGCTCGACGTCCTAGTGGGAATTCCAGGCTCGCGGAGACTTACAGAGGCCTTGAAACATAATCCTCTAGTCCGACAGAGGTAATATCCGGCGGAGAGGTTCATAAGTCCAAGAAAAATGTGCCTATAAGTGTAAAGTGTAACTAATGACAACATACCGGAACATGTGCCATGTACATAAGAAAATGACTCATAGATAAGAAAGGATTATGTAAAACAACGATCAAGTTAAAACATGAACCATCTATCATTTGAATAAAATGGATTTAATACAAGAGTATACAATTTTGGTCATGAGATTAACATAAGTTAAAATAAATTTTTAGTGCAGAAAGAACATGAAACCAACTAGAATAAATCATCAATATAACTAAGTATAAGAAAATAAAACTTAAAACTAGGTCAAAACTTATTTAACTAGGCTTATCATAAGTAAATTAAGGCCGTTCTGCATTATGTTTCGGGTTAACATAATTCCAGAACTCAGAAACAAAAGCGATCGCTTCAAGGACCATTTTACATAGGCTAGCGGTCTATCGTAGGGCCGCTAGTGATTCCAGGCGGTCTTCAAGAAGACCGTTTCTTCCTCTGTAGCAGACAGGCATTTAAAACCGATGTTCAAGCCTATTTTATGGCAACATAAGTCATAAAAATGATATAAAACCTGTAATGAACATGCCAGAAGAAAGTAGGCCAAGAATATGCATAGGAGAATGTAATTTAAATAAGAATTACATCTTTTTCATTTAAAGGCTAGGTTCATGCATGAAAATGAACTAACTACTAAAACATAAAATACTCCACGTACAATGCATGAAATCAACTGGAATTAAGGGATTTTACTCCTAAGCTGATGTTTAAGCCGTTCATGAGATAACCTACCTCTGGTCATGTCCTTAAATTTTGAATTTAGGGTTGGAAGTTAACCCTAGTTCCTACTCTTCCTGAACCGAACTAGCAACTTTGTGACCTTCTGTCTCTTGATTTCATTTACCTATGGCCACGAAATTTGGAGGGTAAGAAGAGGGTACTATAAGGTACAAATAACTCTAAAGAACCTTTATCTAATTACCTCGTTTAGGGCTTCTATTTTGCTGATCAATCTGACCCGGTCGTACAGGTTCCTGAGATTCTTATATTGAACTAGCGACTTTAGATGCTTCTAACTTCCTGTAGGCTTGATCTCCTAGAACAAAATTTTGGGAGTAGTTAGTCCTTAGTATAATGAATAAAATATTTTAAAGAACAAACCTCTAATTCGTCCTCCTTACCTTAGTTCCAAGTGAGCCAAAAGTAAGAGTCGTGCAGGTTGATTCTGGGTCTATTTATAGGTTTAGCTAGGGTTTTAGGGATTTGTACGAACTGAGAGTCCTAATTAGGTCACCATTTCAATCTAAATTTATCTTAGAACCTTCTAGCTAATGGATTTCATCGATCCCAAGTGATTAGGATGCCAAAGTTTCCATATTTTTACGCCTACTTCTATTCACAGAATCTGTAGCGCTTAGCGGTCTAGGTCTAGACCGTTTCTTCTTCCCATGCGGTCGCCCGATAGACCGTTTCTTCTGTTGGCGCCGAATTTGAACAGTTTCAAACTCTTTTGATATTATCTCCTATTATTATCTGTTTATTTATTTATTTAAAGACTAATTATCCCCTTAAATTCTATAAATACACTAGTTTACGCTTTTAGATTATGGGTCAAACCTTATGGGCTTGGTTTTGGGTCATTTTGGGCCTATCTAAAAGATTAGATTCATTTAAATAAATATTGGGCTTTAATAATTAGATTTAGTTATCTATAATTCATTTAATAGCCCATTAATTAATTCTAGAAAATCTGATTATATTTCTAGAAAATTTAAAATATTATTCATAAAATCTTGGGGTATTACAAAGGGCCCCGTAGAAGCTATCTACGATGATTACCGAGAGGAGCGTGAAGAAACCCTGTAGCTCTCTATGCCAGGGGATGCCCCAAAAACCCATACAATGATGCATGAAGGGTTGAAGGCTGATGTCCCCTACAAACGCCGGGAATTTATTGAAGCAGAGGTCGGTACGACTTCTAATAATGCTCCACGGAGGCAAGAAGCTGAAGGACTCCCTACCACCCCTAGGAGTGATCCACCCACAGGCCAACATCCAAGCCGCCCGAAAATTGTATTGCCAGCGCCAACGCCGATTCAAGAGCCAGGGAAAGAAGCTGGCGAAGCTCCACCACTGAGCATGACAAGGCAAGAACACACCCATGATGTCCTCGAAGTCGAAGAAGACGATGAAGGCTTCATCGATCTGCAGTCGGCTCCCCCGAAAATAAAAGATGGCGGCCAAGCCATCGTCAATGAGCTAATCAAAGTAAACCTCAGCACAGAAGATGAGCCCAGGCCAACCTTCCTCAGTGCCCTTCTTTCCCCGGAAGAAAGAAAGTGATATATACAGCTCCTCCAAGAGTTTCGAGACTATTTTGCTTGGAACTATAAAGAAATGTCAGGCCTTAGCCTCAAAATTGATCAGCATATGTTGGCCATTGACCCCGAGACTGAACCAGTGAAGCAGTCACCCCGACGGATGAGGCCAGAACTGATAAGCCAAGTTTGTAAGGAGGTCGACAAGCTCGTAGATATCGACTTCATAGCAGAAAACCAATATACCACTTGGCTGGCCAAAATTGTGCCCGTCAAGAAGAAGAACGGACAGATCCTGATATGCATCAATTTTTGGGACCTGAACAAAGCATGCCCGAAGGATGACTTCTGAGTGCCCCTTACTGAAGTGATGATTGATGCCACTACTAGCCACGAAGCTCTATCTTTCATGGATGGGTCGTTCGGATACAACCAGATATGGATAGCCAAACATGATAGAATTCATACAACTTTCCGATCACCCAAGGGAATCTTCCACTATAAAAGGATGCCTTTCGGTCTCAAGAATGCCGTCGCCACTTACCAAAGGGCGATGATAAGAATATTTGATGAACTGCTCTATGATAAAGTCGAATGCTACATCGACGATCTGGTCGTCAAGATCAAGAAGTGAGAAGATCACTTGAATGACCTCAGGGTGATATTCCAAAGGCTCCGACAGTACGAGTTGAAGATGAATCCATTGAAGTGCGCCTTCGGCGTTTCCAGTGGGAAATTTCTGTGCTTCATCGTCTGATATCGGGGTATTGAAATAGACCCCTCCAAGATAAAGGCCATTGAGGAGCTGCCGCCACCGATGAACTTAACAGAACTATGGTCTTTGCAGGGCCGATTAGCCTATATCCGTAGGTTCATCTCTAACATGTCTGGGCGATGTTAGCCATTCCATAAGCTGATGATGAAAGACACTCCGTTCGGTTGGAATCAAGAATGCCAAAAGGCTTTTGACCAACTGAAGGAATACTTGAAGACCCCACGAGTACTGGGGGCACCAGTCAAAGGGCGGCCAATAATTCTCTACATAGCGGCCACCGAATATTCACTGGGGGCAATGCTGGCCCAAAATAATGACGAGGGGAAGGAGCAAGCGCTTTATTACCTCAGTCGAAGATTGGTCAGGACGAAAGCCAAATATACCCCGATCGAGAAAGTTTGCCTTGCCTTGGTCATTGCAGCCAAGAAAATGAGGCATTAATGCTCTCGCATGAAATATAGATGATATCACGGGCCGATCCTGTAACACCCGAAAAATTTAAAATAGAAATGTACAAAAAAAAAATTAACCATTTCAACCATTTAATTAATAATTCAAAAAGCAATGGATACTTTAGAAGATGCCAAATTATATTTCAGGAAATGCCAAATCATATTTTCATAAATTATAATCATATTTTCATAAATTATAAACTTTAATAATTTAAAATTTTCATTTATATCATAGCTTGAAAGAAATAAAGATATATAGATGAAGAATTAAAGAATAAACCTAATTTAGGAAGTAAGAAAGGGTATACAGATAATTTTGGTTAAGTACAGGGTGAATACAAAAATCTCTATTCAAAATAACGACCGTTGTTAAGTCGTTACTTATGAAATAACGATATGGAAGATGTCGTTATTCAAGCAAAGTAAATACACAAGGTTTAAAGAGATATATATCCAATTTCGGTTCTTTGAGGGGGATGGGAAAATGCTCCAAGTGATTCACGTGATCGTTATTCACAGACAAGTCATTATTTCCTAACGTGAATAGTGCCATGAATAGTACCACTTTTAATTTAAAAAGAATTTTTCAAAAAAATTTATATACAAAAATAGAGAAAAATATAAGGATCTTGTCCATGAAATTTCATAAACTAACTCTATCAATCTTTAAAGATAAAAATCATTGAAGTTAAGTGGGAAGTTTATACATCCTACAACTTTTACGATATTTCATCACCAACAGCCTGTTTGAGTTGGCATCTCACTCAGACCCTATTATTCCGGATCTTGTCTCCCCACCTGTTGACCCTAATGCTATAATATATCCCTGTATTACCCTTCTATCCCGTTAGCTCTAAGGCTTGCTACAAGGGAACACTCTCTGAAGTTGCAGAGGTGTTGCAGAGGTTGCAGAGGTGTCTCTCTTCTTCCTGTGCCTAGTCTCTCATCCCAAAGAGGTAGGTGATCTTGAGCTTTAACCAAACCATAGCTAATCTAGGTTATATTAGCATGTAAAATTAGTGATTAGTCTCATCTCCATGCGGTATTTAGTGGTTACACATCATGTTTTAGTAGGTGTTCTCAAGCTTTTAACCCAACATTAGCTAATCTAAGTTAGCTAATCTAGGATAAAAATTAGTATTAGCTCATCTCCATACAATGTTCCATGCGATAAACCATGTTTATAGTAATTTCTATCATGCTTTCACATAGATCAAGTAAAATTTTAGCTAATCTGTTAGAATATGTTAGCTAATCAGTTAGATTACCCAATCTAATCACATGATAAACTAAATATTCATGTTACTTGTTTTACAGACATGTTTTACGCTAAATGACTACACCATATTCTATATACACTATGATAAAGATGTTATATTAGAGTTAAATTAATATGTTAGCCTACCTAACCTAATAACATGTTAGGCTAAATCTCCATGTTACTTGATTTACCAACACGTCTTACGTTGAATGACCACATCATATTTGATATAGTTCATGCTTTAGTAAAGGGCCTGTCATTATGTCAATTTCTGTGAAACTGAAACCACCATGTTAAAAATGTTATATTAGAGAAATAAAACCTGAAAATAGTGAAAGAAGAAATTGTAGCCAAGAGGATGAAAAATGTGGAAAAAGACCAAGTTGAAAAAGACCAAGTTGAAAGCACAATGAAATTATATTAAAAATATAGGGTTCTAAGATGGAGAATAACGTAAAATATAGAGAGAATGAGAATATATGAAAGAAGAGAAAGTTGTAGATTGGAGGGTTAGGAACAAGTTTTATGAAGAGTAAAGAGAGAGAAAATGAGAGAAAGAAGGTGAAAAATGTAAAAAACCGAGATCTATAGGCGCAGGTGAACAGTGATTGAGTAGAAAATAGAACCGTAGAAAATTAATTAGAACTTAAAAACTAAGAAGAATTGGAGAAAGTGGTAGAAGAAGAAAATCTAGATCTACAAGAGAAAAAGAACATTTGTGAAAAACTCAGAGAGAAACGAGGATTGGAAGGGCATGAAAATTGGAGAACAAAAGAAGGTATCAACTCGGATGAATAGTAATGTGCCAGGATAGCAAGTGGAAAAATATGCAATAACTTGAAAACGAAGAGGAATTAGAGAAAGAGGTAAGAAAAGGAAATGTAAAACACTTAAGGATGAACAAGTTTACAGAAGACATGAAATTGAAATGAAGATCCGAAAAGTATGAAAATGGCTAAGAAAGACTAAAATCTCAAGAACTTACATTAATAACAACATAAACATACAAACCCAAAACCCCTCTCAATTGCATGTTTAGCAAATAGATATAAAGTATATACAGCATGTTTCTCATGTATTAGCCTTATACCCAGAATAATTAGCGAGTATTAATCTCATACCTAGAATAATTAGCATATGTTAGCTTAAATCTAGGATGATTAGCATGTATTAGCTTCATACCTAAGATGATTAGCATGTATTAGCTTCATACCTAAGATGATTAACATGTATTAGCTTCATACCTATGATGATTAGCATATATTAGCCTCATATCTAAGATAATTAGCATGTATTAGCCTTATACCCAAGATGATTAGCATGTATTAGCTTCAATCTAGGATAATTGGTACGAATTAGCTTCATATCCATACAATATATCCTTATAACGCAAGTTTTATCATTTAACTAACTTATTAAAATTTCATGGTAGCCCCTAGGGCGCCTTCTAATAGAAGGTGGCAGACCCAAGGGCGCTTTCTTCTAAGAGATGGCAGCCCTATGGGCGCCTTCTAACTGCATGATGTTAAACTAATCGTCGAGTTAACCCTAGCTTAATCAAAGATTAATACCTTAAGCCATTTTGAGCAGATTTGAACTGTCGAGTCGACCCAGCCTGTTCACCGCGTTGACGCGATGAACTATCAAGTCGACCCAGCCTGTTCACTGCGTTGACACGATGCACTATTGAGTCGACGCAGCCGGCTCAGTGCGTTAACGCGATGGGGCATTCCAGAAAGCCATTTTGAGCAGATTTGAACTGTAGAGTCGACCCAGCCTGTTCACCGCGTTGACGCGATGAACTGCAGAGTCGACCCAGCCTGTTCACTGCGTTGACGCGATGAACTACTGAGTCGACACAGCTGGCTCATTGCGTTAACGTGATCGTTAGGCTTTCACTTTTGCCATCTCCACTGATAGATTGCAGCCTGAGAGGTGCCATTTAACTCCTGACATGGTCCTCTAAACCCTGTATAGTTTCCAGGAAGGGCATCCCACAGTGAGGGTGTCGTTTCTAAACTTGTCAGGTGGCCCATAAGGCACCTCTCTTATCTAGTTTTTTTTTCCGTGTATCAAACGTTACTGGTTTCCACTCCTAGTTCGTCCCTACACATCAATGCGCCCTTGTATTCCATTCCTTAATTCCACCTTATATATCATAATGGTCAAACCTTGAAATTCTATATTGGCTATAAATGAGAGTGGATGTCAACAAACATGATTAATGTTGTGCATATAGGGCCCGGTCTGATCCTGGGAGGAGCACCCAAAGGTACTTGTGCCCATGGGAGTTTATTGACCATGGTGTTTGGCATTGCACCGGAGTACTTGCTTGCTAGACTTTAGACATTCCACTCATTCTCGTGATATTACTTGATTGATTTGACTTGAGACCTGCAGAAGGGTAAAGTTTTTGCTTGAATGAAATTGATAAATAGCCAATTTCAGTTTTACATGCTTGAATTTATATTACTTTCTATTACTTGCTTGACATGAGTTCTTACTCTCTTGGAAAGATTTTGTTAATTCCAGTTATTACTTGCTTGAATCTCTTGCTATTGTTGCATTGAAGTTGGAATCCTTATATTCTCACTTGTTATTCCTTCACTGCTCTTGTCGATTTTTACAATCCTTGATATCTACTCATCTACAAGCATAGCTTTACTGACATTAATTAAACTTGTAAACCACTTAAAGCATGTTAAATCTTGAGATGTAATTCCTACTGAGCGATTCGCTCATCTAGTTGCTTCTAACATTTCAGGTGAATTGGATGACAACCAGAACTCGGAAGGGAATGAGTCTGAGTGATTAGTGTAGAATGGAGTCATCAATTGTCATGTTAATTGTGTTGTCAATTGTGTTATTGTAATTCCACTATTTTGTGTTAATTGTGACCCTACGTATGTCAGTTGTATTATCTAGTTATGTCATTTGTATTTCCTTTGATCAAAACTAATAAAGGAGTGAGGACTAGTAGTTGATTCTACGAATTTGACCTTTTGGTTGGTTGTAATAATCGATAGCTCAAACTATTTATGTTAGTTTCAATTCTAAACTTAGTAATTTGCTTAGTCAATTGCGCACTCTTTAAATTGTTAAGGAAGATCTCCACTAATTAGCTAGATCACTTTGGTTCTATATAAAGGACTGTCGCGCCACGGGTAAGCTTCCGCGTTCGGGACATGACAGATCTGATCAAATATCTCTTGTCCCAGTCGGCATTGAAGGGGGGACTGGGAAAATGGGCCGTCATTTTGATGGAATTTGATATCACATATGTGCCGCAAAAGGCCATTAAGGGCCATGCGATAGCAGATTTCTTCGCAGCACATCCTGTGCCCTAGAATTCCCCTCTAATCACGTAGCTTCTGGAAGATGAAACACTAGAAGTGGACCAAGTCCGTGAAGCCATATGGCAGTTATATTTTGACGGAGCGTCCAGAACTAAAACATTCCAATCAGGGTATACGAGGACAAGAGTCGGAGCAGGCATCATCCTCAAATCCCCGGAAGGATAAGTGCTGCATACATCATGCTCGATCAACAAGTCGTGCATGAACAATGAAGCAAAATAAGAAGCCTTGATTATTGGTCTTCAGATTGCTCTCCATATGGATGTAGATCAGAAAATCGACCACCCCAAAAATAATGATAATAATAATGATGGTATATAAAAAGCATATGAATAATGGTGATAAGTGGATGATGAAAAAGGGGTGAGGCGCATGTAAAAGATGATAGGTAAATAAATCCGTGATCGCCACCGAAGCCTATTACATGCCAAGTAATGTAAGACTAAGAAAAGGGGCATGTTACTTACCTCAAAAATTAAAAGGAGGCCGAAGGAGGGCCTAGTGATTAACACGGTGCTTTGTATGGGTGTGTTAGATAGGAACGCGGTTGTTTGGATGGGCATGTTCTGTAGAACACGGTAAAGAAATATGCCGCGTTATCAGAAAAGCTGCGGGATGTATGGATCCGTTCCTTTCTTGCTCCAAAGCCGGCCAAGGTGCATGGGCCTCACGTCTTCTTCTTCTTATGCTTGTAAAACAACAAAAACCACCAAGAGAAAGCCCATTAGAATGCAATTAAGTGCAGAATCTATCCTTATTTTCAATAAAAGCATATAAAAAGAGGGCTAGATCACCTGGGGGTTTGGGTGGTTTTAAACCCCTATGGAAGGGCAAAAAATAGATTTGGTGTGTGTGCGTATGTGTGTATTTGATAAAAGGAGATAACTTGAAGAGGAGATGCAATGATATGAAGAGATTAAAACGAATTAAAAAACACTAAATTGGGGAGAAGTGAAGAACGAGGAAGAACAAAATAAAAGCCTTAAAATACTCCCTTGGATGAGAGGCGGGTGTTGACACCCGTTTTATGACCAATAAGTTGGGTCATCTCCTTATTCATTTTTAATGATGCTCCGAGTTGTTCACCCTTATTGAGCCATCTTGGTCAATTTGAGATTTATTTCATGGGTCATTTCTCATTGGTTGGGTCTAGTTCCTCATCTCTGTCCCGTCGGACGAAGCTTAGTAAACCTTCATTTTATTTGCACTCCCTTGTTTCTGACGGTCCATTCCTGGAGCGTCACAGTGTTCTAACACCCCTATTTTTGACCGTTACATCATCTTAGAGTCCTAAAGCTCATGGCTTCTTTCAAAGCTTATCCCTTATCTTATCCGTTAGGTGTGACGGCTGATCGTCCGACCGTTACCATATTCTGACGCAACTACTTATGGCCGTTACATTCTGCAGAGTCCTATTATACAAACCTTCTTCATCCGTTGATCTTATCTTTTAGTGGATAAGGTTGTGTGACGGTCCACTCTTGAGGCGTTACATCACTGTGGAGGTTTATCGTTCAGCTGTTACATCAAACAGAGAGTTCTAGCAGAACTGCTCTTTCACTACTACTCCGTGGCCGGATTAAGAGTTTGCTTTCTTGATTTCTCCCTCAAATCTGATCCTTTAGAACCTTCTGTTTATTTCTACGGACTCTTGGGAGTATTATCTTCAAGAGTTTGCTAAGAAACGCCCTGCTTTCTAGCTAGATTCTCTCCTACTCGACCAGAGAGTTTGAGGGTCTATAAATAGAACCCTTGGCTTCATGGCTTGAAGAGGAGACATCTGGAGTTCGCGTCGAAGTGCTGCTGCATCCTGGAGCTAGAACCAATCAAGGAGAGCTGCTTCCCACATCCATCTTCTTCCAAAGTCCAGGGAGTATTGCTTCCAAGGGTCTAGTTCAGTCAAGTTGTTTTCATAGTCTCCCTTCTTCTTCTTTCACGTTCTTGCATCTTCTGCATTCATCTAAACATCTCTCCCATCTTTCAAATGCCCTAGAGGGGTTAAAAAACCAACCTGCCCGGTATTTCATTTTCCTTTTGAATGTTCTTGAGTTCTTTTGGTTTATAGATACTACTCTTGCTCAAGGGCTGATCTTGGTTGTTTTCTTCGTGTTCTACACTTTTTCGCAGGTTTATAGAGTCCACAGCACGAAGCCCAAGTCTTCTGGCTGGCTGGAAGGCGTGGAGATCAAAGATTCCCAGGTTTCTATTCTACAGATCTCTAATGGTCTATCAAAGGAGCGTTAGAGTCTGTGGCAGCTTATCGTAAGGCCGTCACACTTCTGTGGCGCATCAGTTCTTGACCGTTACACTTCACAGAACTGCAGTTCTTTTTCTCTCTCATCGGCGGGTGTTTCATCCACCTATTCTAAGGTATTTCTCAGGTCTTTGGCTTATTTTTACCTTAGTGGCGATCACATCTTTCCTTAGTTTGGGCAGTAGCTTTCTTTTTTCTCATATCTCTTCTTTATTTGCTTGTTCCACCTATACGGTGTGTTTCCTTTTATTTCCTTGCTCCACGCCCCGGCGTGTGTTTTTCTTTACTTGCTTATTCTATTCCTGATAGAGATAGCATGTCCATGCTAGAGTTTATGCTGATTGCCTAGGTTCATGTTGCACATGTTCATAGGTTGAGTGATTTCATTGCTTGTTCATATTTCTATCATTGTTGACATCATATTCATCTTGCAAAGAAGAACACATCATAATCAACAGAATTTTTTGGCGATCACGGTGGGACATCTAGTGCCAATCGTGCTTTGAATCTCTATTTAACCTGCCATCCTTTGTTTGTCCAAATTGCCTTGGTTTTCCCCAGATTTTCCCTTTATTTCCTGCTATTTCTGGTTCTCTAGCTCTTCTGGCGGTCGCAAATTCATGTGTTACATTATATTAGCGGTCTATTGTTAGACCGTCACATCTTCTGGTGCATATCTATTTGACCGTCACACACTCCAGACAGGTACGTAACCCGAGGTGCAGTTCATTTCCTCAGTTTCTGCTGTGATTTTCATGCTTGGGTGATACTTGGTCTCCTCCTCAGTTGCTCTACACATTCATATCATTGTGTGCATATTTGATTGCTAGATTCTAGGCTAGAATTTACATGCACTCCGGTGCACATAGGTTCATGCATATATTCATACTATAGATTGCATTTTCCTACCTTGGTGTGTGAACCTCTCGTCTCCATATTCCTTGGGGCCGACTAGGAGATCACATCAAGGATCTCTATAAGTCCCCGCGAGCCGTGGATTCCCACACAGACGCCGGGCCGGTTGTACCTCTGTCCACACCGTGTCTAGGATTGCATAAGTGAAGGAGGGATTACATTTAGAGTCAACCAAGCTACATATCTTTCCCCTATTATGAACCTATTGTTGAGAGCACCATTTTAATCAAGTCACTAAGGTTCTAAAGGAGAAAACCATAAAAATCTTGTTGCATCATCTAAATAACTTGGTTGACCTTGAGTGTTTTTATCTCTTTTTCACTTACATCTTTGTTAAAACCATCTAAGTTTAGCCACTCATTGTGTGTTTATTTGGTGTTGTTTGCATTTTTTTTAAGGTGTTTGAATTTGCATGTGGAGTTGCTTCCGATCTCTAGAAGCGTCATCACCTAGGGGCAATTCCTTTTCCAAGTTCTACCTCAATCCTCTCTTTGGGTCCACCATGGCCTCTTTTGATCTCCCTCGTTCCCAAGAGGAGTCTCTTCCTCAAGGGCTTCTAGAGGATTCCTCTAGGGTTATCTCCTTCCATTCCGGAGAGGGGCCCATCCCTCCTTCATCCTCCATCCCTATGGAGGGCGCCCAATCCACTCAATCTCTTCCTCCTCCTTCTGCCAATTCTATTCTTCAAATGATGGCCCAATTGGATCCGGCCCAACTTCGGGCTGTTTATCAGGCCATGCAGAGGTCCAACACCCCACCTTCCACGATTGTGTAAAGTCAGTCCAATGCTTCCATTATTCAGCCTAGAGTTGACGGGCCCACTATTCAGCCCATCGATCTCACTCCGGTCCGGCCTAGGAACATTCAATTCTCTAATATGGAGATGGGCCAGTTTTCTGGTTCGGCCCAGCAATTTTTGGATAAGGGAAAGACCATTGTCCCCCCTTCTTCTATAGCGGGTCATCATATGTCCGGCCCATCAATGCCGCAGGTCCTTGTCGGCCCAAATGATTTCATGCGCCCTCATCAAGGGGCAGCCCAAGTCCACACCAATATGGGTCATCCTTCGGCCCAATATCCTTCTTATGGGCTCCCGCCTTCACTGGTTGATCCTTCTGCTCCTCATATTCCACCTCCTTCTTTCAATATCCCTACTCCCTCCAGGGAGCAGGAGTTATTAGATAAATGGGCCGCCATGCAACAACAACTTGACTTTCTCCCAAAGCGGGTTGGCCCACAATCTTTGGCAGACATTCCAGTTCCAAGCTTCCAGAACATTCGATTTCCCCCACAATCTGAGCTCCCCAATTACCGCAAATATGACGGGAACGGTAATCCCTTTATCCATATAAGGGACTTTCTATATGAATCGACCCAGTTTTAGTACGATGATCGCCTTATGGCGTATTTGTTCCGACGATCCCTAGATGGGGTTGCATTGGAATGGTTCTACTCTCTGCCACTAGAGGACACCGAGAGTTTCAAGATAGTGAAAGACAAGTTCATCCAGTGGTTTCAAGACAGGGCCGGCCCAGAATATTCCTTCACAGATTTGGTGGTCGAGAAAATGAAGCTCGATGAGGAGTTTGCAACCTATGCTGATAGGTGGAGAGAGATGGCTGCCAGGGTGCCCGGCCATATTCCGAAGGAAGATAAGGTCAAGCTACTCATCTCTAATGCCACTCCGAACTTCCGTAATATTCTGGCCATGAATGACATAGAAAACATGCATCAATTATATAGTCGGGCGCAGTTTATCCAAACCCAATTCAAGGACTCTCCCATCCATTCGCTTTTTGAAAACTAAACGCCCAAATACCATAAGAAACCTCAAGGGCCCATTACCGAGGGAGTCCAAACAAATGAGCAAGTGCAAGCCGTTAACTTTCTCTCCGCCAACCCAAATAACCAAATCCGCTTCTCCCAGAACTCCCGCAACACTCAATCCCCTCCATAAAACCCTCCACTATCCTACTCCACTCCGCAAAACCCTCCGCCTACCTTTCCCGCTCCGCAAAATACTTTTGCCGCTCCATAACAACCTCCTTAGCCTCCATAATACCATAACGTCCCTCCACCCAACGGCTACACTAACCGATGCCCGACTCCGAAGAGAGCCCAGTACCCACCTCTGCCAGAAACTCTCACAGACATCTTCTCAGCTCTCATGTCCATTAATGCTATACAACTCCCTCCGGAACGGCCCAATTGGAATCCGACCGTTGATCAGATGAAGTACTACATGTTCCACAGGCAGCCGGGACATACTATTGAAGGGTGTTTCCAATTCAGGGACTTGGTCTATGACCTACATGAAGGGCATAGGATTGATTGGGCCAAAATGCATAAGGCCATTGTTGAGATTAAAGAAAAAAGAAGGCAAGCGCCAAGGCAGCAAGTGCAGCAACAACAGGCACTGCCGCCGCAACAGCAACAGCAACCGGTTCAAGACTTGGGGATCCATCAGAACCCAATGCCGAACCATCCTCCCACTCTGCAGCCTCAGCCGCCGGCACCGGCTCAGGTTAATGTAGTTCAACCCCCGGCCCCCGACGCCGGGTGGTCCTTTGACGATGATGGCTCCACACCACAAGTCATGGCCCTCCACCACAACTACCGCAATCCTTCCGCTTCCACTATCCTCACGCCCACACACCAAACCCCTTCTCTGTCCGCAAGACCACTTGTTCTTCCATTCACCCTCACTCCGTTAACCATGCCCTCACCCGTGCCTCCACCACACCCATTACTGGTCACCCCCGCTACCATCGCCACGCCTCCATCTATCCCTCTGCTCATTACACCTCTGTTAACCTTCACACCTCCACCACAGCCAACGCCCATCGTCATCGTGCCTCCCACTAACCCTTCACCTGTCATCCTACCCCTGCAACCTATTACCTCCACCCCTTCCAATCCCATCATCACCACTCCCCCACTTTCTTTTACGCCACTCATCTACCCCACTGGGCCAATTATACCGTCATCAGAGGCCGTGTCGGCACAGAGTCTTGCCCTGCGAAGCGGGCATTTGTTTCAAAGGAATTATGCTTCTACTTCAAATCCCCAGTCTTCCCAACCGGCTACAGATCGATAGGAGGAGATTGAGCCATTGCCGGGTACCCAATATGATCTGCTACATCATTTGGATAGAGTGCCCGCCAAAATATCTGTGCTGGAACTCATTAAAAGATCTACCCTTCACCAAGATGCTCTCAGGAATTTTCTTCAAAAGGTGATGGTTAATGAAGACATGGCAGTTGATAGTCTTCCGACAGCACTGGCAACTATTTCTAAAGGACAAGCAATTACCTTCTTTGAGACCGAGCTTGCACCACCAGAAGCACGGTAAATGCCGCTCTTCATCACTATTATCTTGAACGAAGTCAGCATTGATGCGGCATTAGTTGACATAGGGGCATCTATTAATGTATGCCCACTCAGCACTCTCAGGGCCTGCAACTTATCAGAAGAGCTTCTACGGCCGACCCCCACAACTATAGCAGCATACGATAATTCAAGGAGAGCATGTCACGGGGTTGTCACCATTCAAGCTGAGCTTGGGCCTCTCACTATGCCCATTGAATTCTATGTGCTAGACATCGACC
This sequence comes from Amorphophallus konjac, assembly GCA_022559845.1. NCBI lineage: Eukaryota > Viridiplantae > Streptophyta > Magnoliopsida > Alismatales > Araceae > Amorphophallus > Amorphophallus konjac. The sequence continues at coordinate 282,464,351 of CM040122.1, forward strand.
CTATGTTCAAGGCTATCTTGGGTCGTCCGTGGATCAATACTCTTAACGCCGTACCATCCACCGCGCATCAATGTCTCCAATTCCCTTTTCAAGGGAGGGTGGTTAAAGTCAAAAGCTTATCCACGGTCCAGTCTTTTAAAACCATTTCAGAGAAGATTTTGCCAACTTTGTGGCCCAGCACTCAACCGGTTATTTCTATGTTGGATCTGGACTTTCCATGGGCCTATGCACCACGCAAGCCCGCCAGTACGCCCGTTACCATTAAAGCGAAGCCCCAGATCTGAGATTCCAAAGGTTGGGATATTATACTGAAGTTGGGCTACCAATCGGGGAGAAGCCTCGGTGCGCAATTACAAGGGTGGACCAAGCCGGTCTTCAAAGGAAGAAAAATGAGCCGGAGGGGTCTCGGTTACCGAGAGTCCACATTATCAATTTTGGGTGACTCAGGGCCACTTACCTGGGATTACCGTCAGCATTTTATAAAAGGGCCTCTCCAGCCGAGTACACTGAATCCACCATCAGCACAATCAGAAAAGAAAGATACATCTCGTACAGTTGCCAGTCCGCCTCTGCTGCCGAAGGGGCCTGTTGATGACATGCTCGATTTCAGCCAAGCGTTTGCCAGGATGTTCAAAGAACCAGACAATCGTCAGAAAAATCAGGAGGTACGGCTTGTCCAGTGGAAGCCGAAACCAGCAAGCCATTCACAGGAAAGGGCGAGCTCTCCCATTACCATCACTTTATCTCCATCCCGCCTGTGCGCACTATTCCAGATGCTGGACTTTATTTCCCGTCCTCCTCCTATTATGATTGATCCGCTACCCCCAATATCTCCGTTTTGGTACGACCCGCCAACGGAATTCCTAATCATTGATCCTCCTTGTGGGCATTGCCCACCATTTGATCTCTCTACTCCTTCCTTCTCTTCCTCCAGCCCGTTCCTCAATATCTTCTGTCCTTCCGTATATCCTCTCACTCTTCCTCCTCCTCCTTCTTCCTCTCCATCTTGCCACGTGATTTCCACTGATCTCCAAAAAAACATCAATTTTGAAATGGAGATTTCGGAGGAAGATTACACTATCTTCGATCCATCCTCTTCCCAGGGGCACGAGACCCCTACTTCCTCCCTCCCAGTAGGCTTGCTTTCACCTAGGTTAGATGTAGGGTCCGTCGAGTCTAGGGAAGTAGGGTCTAGGTCTAGAGAAGTAGGATCTTTTTCTAGGTCATCTAGCCCTTCCAAGTCAGAGCTACGCCCGCTCACGCATCATTTCAGATCCATTCCTGATAGGTTCTTGCAAGATTTAGCTCAGCGTTGTCATGCTCTTTTGAAGTGTCCAGAATTCATCGCCATGGCGATCGTGATTGAAGATGAAGAGGAATCAGAAGGGGTGTGGAGCGATGACGGATTAGGTGTCTATGAAGTCATGGATGAAAAAGACCCAGTCGATTCTGAGGACAGCAACGTAGATGACACCGCCGACCTGTATGTGCAAGGATTAAAGAGATTCGACGAGCCATCGTCAGCAGTGGATGAACCTACAAAGGAAATAAATCTTGGGACCGAAGAAGACCCAAGGCCCATTATCATTGCCGCTAACCTCCCTCCATAGGTAGAAGAAGATTTAATCAAAGTTCTAAGGGAGTATAGCGATTCTTTCCCCTGGTCTTACAAGGACATGCAGGGTCTTGACCCCTCCTTGGTGGAACATCGACTAGTACTTAAACTAGGGGCAACACCCGTGAAACAAAGGTCAAGAAGATTTCACCCCCACATGGCCTTAAGGATTAAAGAAGAGGTCGATAAATTATACAAAGCCAAGTTCATTAGAGTTGTTCTATATCCCTAGTGGGTGGCGAACATTGTCCATGTTATCAAGAAAAATGGAAAAGTGAGTATTTGCATCGATTTCAGGGATCTAAACAAAGCATGTCCCAAAGATGACTTCCCGCTGCCTCACATAGATGTCTTGGTGGATAATACCGCCGGATTCGAAGCTCTGTCATTCATGGATGGTTATTCTGGCTACAATCAGATCTGTCTTGCTCCCGAAGATCAAGAGAAAACCTCCTTCACCACGCCCTGGGGCACGTATTGCTACGTGGTTATGCTGTTCGGTCTGAAGAATGCAGGTGCCACCTACCAGAGGGCACGACATGATGCACATTTACATGGAAGCTTATGTGGATGATATTTTGGTGAAGTCAAGGCCCAAAGAAGAACACCCCGCTATTCTGGTTAAGGTGCTATAGAGAGCTAGGGAGTACAAGCTGAAAATGAATCCGAAGAAGTGTGTTTTCAGAGTCTCTTCAAGGAAGCTGCTAGGCTTTATCGTTAGCAAACGGGGGATCTAGATTGATCCTAATAAAGCAACGGCCGTCATGGACATGCCCTCGCCTAAGAATATCACGGAACTTCAAGGACTAATTGGTCGATTGCAATTCATCAGAAGATTCATATCCCAACATTCCCAAAGGTGCCGTCCATTCTATGAATTGCTAAAGGCGGGAGTCAAGTTTGAATGGAACGAAGATTGTCAAGAGGCCTATGAGGACTTAAAATTCTATCTATGTAATCCCCCGATTTTGCAACCTCCTGTCCCTGGGAAACCTCTAATCCAATACATCTCAGTCATTGAGGACTCCCTAGGGGCGGTTTTAGCACAAGTAGACAATGAAGGTAAAGAGTGGGCATCTTATTACCTCTCCAGGTTGTTTAACCCGGCTGAGGCCAAATACACTGCTATGGAGAAGACTTGTGCCGCCTTAGTGTGGGTAGCTCAGAAGCTTAAACATTACTTCCTAGCCCACCCAGTTAGGTTGATCTCTAGAATGGACCAGATCCGCTATCTCATAGAAAAGCCTGTCCTTTCTAGTAGGTTAGCTCGCTGGCAGAGCTTCCTCTCTTAGTTTGATATCACCTTCGTTGTGCAAAAGGTGGTCAAAGGATATGCCATCGCTGAGCATCTTGCCCATCTTCCCATTCCTCACACCGACTCTATTCAGGATGACTTCTCTGATGAGTATCTCTCTACTATCTCTCATCATCCCTTCTGGTCTCTACACTTCGACGGTGGACTCAATTCCCAAGGCTGAGGGATAGGCGTTGCTCTCCTCACTCCAGAAGGAGTGACGATTCCGCTTGCTTACCAGCTCCGATTTCCTGCTACCAATAACATCTCTGAGTATGAGACTCCCCTAGTCGATTTGAAGCACGCGTACCTTCTAGGCACACGCCACTTGAAGATCATAGGGGACTCTCAGCTCGTCCTACGGTAGGTGCTGTCCACTTATCACACTCGTGACCCAAAGCTCAAGCCGTATCAAGATTTGGTCATGCTCCTAGCTAGGCAATTTCGTAAGCTAATCTACATCCACACTCCCCGATCTCAGAACATTCTCGCTGATGCTCTAGCTTCTCTCACTTCCTCTCTTTCTTTTCCTCTCAGTCGGAGCACTGAGACTATCGTCGTTCAGAGATTGGACGCACCCTCGCTTAAGGATCCTTGGTTCGCCAACCTTAGGAAAATAGTGGAGGCGAGGGCTAAGAAGGAAGATCTTAAGGAAGTATCTTTGACAGAATTAGAAGAGATCTTGGAGGAAGAAGAATTGCCCTGGTACCACGAAATCGAGCTGTATTGCAAAGATGGATCGTTCTTGGAAGGGGCAAATGTCGAGTAGCGCAAGTCAATAAGAAGAGCCGCCTCAAGGTATACTATCATTGCAGGAGAACTATACATGCGCGCTACTAATGGGATGCTCATGAGATGTCTAGATGATGATGAAGCTTAGAAGGTGGCCGAAGAAGCCCATTCTAGTGAGTGTGGAGATCATGTCAATGGCCAGGCTTTAGCGAAGAAAATCCTTAGGCAGGGTTATTATTGGCCCACTCTAGAGGATGATTGCTCCCTCTATGTCCGGAGGTGTCTTAAATGCCAACTCCATGCTGATAAAATTCATGCTCCAGCTTCGTCCCTACATCCTCTTTCTACTCCTTGGCCATTCTCCATGTGGGCTTTCGACGTTGTCGGCCCGCTCAATGATCCCAATTCTCAGACCAAGCAAAAATCCTCCATCCTTACCGCCACTAAGTACTTCACCAAATGGGCCGAGGCGGAAGCGTATGCGGAGATTAAAGCTACCACGGTGTGCCGCTTCATCATGAGGAACATCATCTCGTGGTTCGGGGTGCCAAATAGCATCGTCACCGACAACGGACCCCAGTTCGTTTCTCAGGAGCTGAAGGACTTATGTAAGAAGTTCAATATTGCATTGCATCATTCAACTCCATATTACCCACAAGGTAACGGCCAAGCCGAAGCCACTAATAAAACTCTTTTTAAGATCATAAAGAAAACGTGTGAATCTCACAAATTCTCTGATTGGCCGGAAAGACAAGTGGAAGCTGTATGGGCTTACCGCACCTCCGTCCGTACTCCTACGGGACAAACCCCCTATGCTCTCACATACGGGATGGAGGCGGTGCTCCCATATGAAATCCTGATCCCTTTCCTAAGGGTACAGCTCGATAAGGAACTTAATATCAATGAACGTCGAGAGGCGTTGCTCGTACAGTTGGAGCTCTTAGATGAAAAGAGGATGAATGCGGCCGATCACGTGTCCGTTTATCAAAAGAGAGTTTCGCGTTATTTTCAAAAGAAGGTGATTGAGCGTAAATTTTAAAAAGGTGATATGGTTTTGAAACGCAAGTTCATTCGGTCTGCAGGTCCTAGGTCTAAATTACAACCTAACTGGGAAGGGCCGTTCGTTGTCAAAGAGGCTTATCCAGGGAATGCTTATCGCTTAGTGAACGCAGAAGGTGAGGATCTCGCTCACGCTTGCAATGGATTGTATCTTAAGCGTTTCTTTCCTTAGATTCTAACCAGTGCCACCCCGGTAGTAAGGTGATTCTTTCCCTTTCACCCTGAAGGAGGACCCCGAGCGCGACAATCACACACTACACAGGCGTCCCTGGTCGGGTTTCCACTTTGTAAACACCGTTTCTCCTTTGCCATGCTTGGCGGGGGGGGGGGGGGAAGTCAAAGTCCCTATCCGTTTCTCTCCTCGGCTGAATCCAGGGGCAAGAGGTGAATAAGGGGGCGATAACCAATCTAAACACCCTAATGAGAGGAGGTCTCAAATAAGGGCAGTCTGTTATGACCTGACACCACAAGAAAAAGAAAAAAGCAAAGAAAAGGAGCAGTCATCATGACAAAAACAAAAGTTTATCTTGAAAGTCCATCAATCATAATTCCAAAGCTCCAAGGAGAATAAAAAAGCTAGGCATGGCAAGAGTGGCAGTACAGTTTCCCCGCAGGACACATGAGCCCGGTCATATGCGTGCCTAAAGTGGAGAAAGGTTCGATGACGGACACAAAGCTCCAACGCAATAGACCGAGTCTCTGAATGGGCTATTTGGAAAGGAACTCAAGCCCTAAAAACTTCTATACCTGGCCTAACCTTACCCCCCACATTCAATTTTTTTTCAGGACTAAGACAAATACTCTGGGTATGGCCTTGGTAGAGGCATAGTCACGCAAGTTAGGCCCTGGCCAGGGGTTGTCACCTCTATTGCACGCCAACCTCGGAAACTCTCAAATGGAATAGGGAGAACCCACGTTTCTAGGGAAGCACTGGTTTCAAAATCTAAAAAAAATCATATATTTCAAAATCCAAAAAAACATCTATCTCAAAATCTAAAAAAATCATATATTTCAAAATTCAAAAAAATCATATATTTCAAAATCCAAAAAAATCATATATCTCAAAATCCAAAAAAATCATATATCTTAAAATCCAAAAAAATCATATATTTCAAAATCTAAAAAAATCATATATTTTCAAAATCTCACCAAGAAAAAAGTGAATATCTTCGAAAAAACTCCAAAAATACCATCATATGCATCACATGCATCACATTATTTCCATTACATTTTTTCGCCTATTTAATAAAGGCTCCACCCCTTGACCAAATATCAAGAAATGGTCATTCTCTAACTTGTTTCAGGCAAGGGGTTGGGCCTAAGAACATATCTAACTTATTTTTTTATCTAAGTGTGTGCAGAACGCAGGTTTAAGCCCGAGATTCAAAGCCCACAAAATTGCAAGCTCTGGGTCTCCAACGCTCCAATAATAGACTGTCACATCTCTGTGACGGACCATGGTTTGGCCGTCACGCCCCCTAAGGTCTTTAAATCCTTCACTATTTAGGAAACTCTCCCTGACGCGTCTACCCTGGACCATCACCTCACTTTGACGGGCCACTCTTAGACCGTTAATGCCTCCCGAGAACAGTAAGGCACCCAATTTCTCTGAGCTTACCCTCCTAACGGCTCATCGTGAGACCGTCAGAGTGTTGTGACGGCCCTATATAGGACTGTTACATGAACCAGAAACCCAGTTTTTCATGCTAATTGGAACAAAAGTGCAAGTAATTCCATATCTTATCAACTCAAAGTCTTCATTCCATTCAACTAAAACATAATGAACATCAGTTTGTTGATAATTTCAAGAGCATCATAAGAAATCTCAAACTACATGCAATTTTCTATCAAAATGAGGCCGGATCTTGCATAGTTCCTTTACATAGGCACGGCGTTCCTCGTCGTCTTCTTCCACCTCTTCTTGCCACGGGCACACTTTGCTGATCTCCCAAATGGTCAGAACGCTCCGGAGTGCTCTTTCATCCTCCTCAGTCCCCATCTTCCTTGCTTGAAGGGGAGGGAAATATGAGAGTGCAGGAACCACGGTACGGGGTAGCCCGATCTGAAGATAGCACCGGTGCGGGTTTTAGATTACCATGGTAGTGTCCCCCACTTACTGTAGATCAAGGCCTGGTCACCGTGGTACTTTGAGCATAATGCTCCGAAGAACTCTTGGACACATCGTGAACTTCTCTATTGGCAAGGTGTTAAAGAAGAGGTGCCAATTGTCCCGTGTTTTCTTGTCCGCCGTCCGGCATTCAACCTATGAAGAAAACCCAAATGCGCCTCCTATGAAGAATAAAGGGTGGCTCCCAAAGATTCAGCTAGCTAAAGGTATGTCTCCCTTGGGTAGAAATTTGATTCTCACTCCCATCCAACACTCAAGGAGCATCCTAGAGCCGAATAGAGGTCCTTCTAAGCAAGTTGAGCTAAGCCCTTCATAGAGATATGAAAGGACTGCTTGAGAAATGGATAAACCCCGCCACAACCCACTAATGATGCTGAGGTTTTGGATGTCTAGGAGGTGGTCCGTGGTGGAGAAAAGGAGGACTCCACATAAGCAAACCGAAGTAGCCTTGGCAATGGTTTCATATCTTTCCCACTTGTTCTTGCAATGAGAGACTATCCATTGAGCCATGGGTATCAAGAGAATGTGGTGTGGGCTGATCATGGTCCTAACATCCTTTGGATTGTGGATGAAATCACTTAGGATGAGTGATGGGTCTATGGGCTCAACCGTATGGCACACTAAGTCTTCATCTCCCACTTTAGTCTTAGCAAAGGATAGGTAGGTCTCTACCTCCTCTAATAGGACTGTAGCTTCAAAGGAAGGAAGGAGGAAGGTGTGTGTTTGTGGATGCCATAACTCTATGAGGGCTGAAATGCTTGTCCAATCTAAGGACAATTTCTGGAATTTTTTGGCCAAAACAACTAAGGGATGAAGGTGCCATGCCCTTAGGATTGATAGGACCTCTAATGGAAGTTCTTTGATCATGGGAGCCACCAACTTTAGGTTGGAATAACACATTGGGCCAGGAAAAGGCTAGAGAAAAAGGAAAGAAAGAAGAGGAAGAAGAGAGGAAGATCATAAGGAGCATGAAAAGTGTAGAAAAATAGTGAACTTTTGAATACAATTGCAAACTTACCTCTCTTAGTGCACTTGAACTGAAATGCTTGGGGATAGAGGTCAATCTTTGCAACTCCCCATGCTCGTTCTTGGCTGCTTTGGGCCTGGTGTAGACCCTCTCCTCCATGCCCATCACTCCAAAGCTCCTCTTCATGGTGTTCTTTGCTATTTTGATGAAGTTCCAAGCCTTGTAGCAAAGAATTGATGTAAGCTATGATTTCTGGGCTTGTTCCTATTTATAAAGGTTTGATTTTGGTGTTAGAATGATAGGACTTGGACTAGAAAGCGTTATCCTAGGCCTAGGAGGGTTCTAGTGTGGATTAGGGCCTCTTTGCCTTGGATTTGGACACTCACGAGAGAGTCATGTTCGGATTACACAGCTTTTTCATGTAACGATTTATCGTAGGACCGTCAAAGTGCTCTGACGCTCCACTCTTGGACGGTCACGTCCTTCCATCCACCACCCTTACTCTGATTACTATGACTGCTCAGTCTTCAACCGCTACGGTATCCTGGCGGTCTTAATATAGACCGTCACACTATTTTTGCAGGTTTTTGATTAACTCTATTTTCTTTCCCTTTTGCTAAAACCTGCCAGTCTCCCTGTCTCTCAATTTGTCTCTGTCAATCCTGTTGCATCCTTGCATTCATTCATCCACACATCCATGCATTCATTCATACATCCACATATTAAAAACAATAACAAAAAGATTTTCATTCCATTTATCATTCACATAGTCATGTACAAGTGTGTGTCAAAAAAAAAGAAAAGAAAAAAGATGAGTACAAAGTCACTCGGCCGGTCTGTCTCCCGGGCCGTCGCTATCATCGGTGCCCTCGTGCCGCTTCATTGGCGGCTCCATGATGCTGCTCTCCTCTCCCCGCTGCCGCCTCCGGTCTACCTCCTCGTTCCTCTAATGGCCGAAGGAGCCGGTGAAGTATCCTTGGACTCCGCTGCTCAGCGTGACACTCTGGCTCCTGCTGCTGGTCTTCGACTTCTTCCCCAGAAGTCGGAGGGCCTCCTTCATGCCCGCGATCACACCCTTCATCTCAATGGTATGTACTCAGAACTGACCCCGCTCGCCCCTCAAGCGCGTGACGTCAGCTCTAAGTCACTCCATCTCCTCCTCATCCGCACGCCGGTGGGTCTATCCTGCGCTCAGTCGGGCAACCTCTGCCCAGAGATGGGCAGCCTCCGCCGCCTCCGCTCGAGCACGCTCCGTCTCGGCCAAAGTCGCGGTCAGCTCTCTCGCCTGCATTAGCATTCAACATAGTCAGTCAATTAGGCATTTTGCATAATCTTAAGCATTTAAGTCTAAAGAAACTCTATTGGTTTTTCTTACCCGCTCCGCGAGGGTAGCCTCGGCATCCTCAACCCGAGCAACCACTCGAGCAAAATCTGCATCTCGATTAGCTCTGCCTCCCGCAGGCTGTGAAGAGGAGGACGGGGCGTCTGGTCCCGTTCTCTGTGCTCCCTCGACCCACTACATTTAGAGGTTAAAGTCAGTCAATTTGCATCATCATAAGCATAAGCATTTAAGACTAAGGTTTAGAAAACTCACCAGGAGCTCTAAGGTAGTCCGGTACTCATCTCGCTGCTGGATAGTGGCGTAGAGGAGCCCCTCGAGCTCGGCAATCCGTTCCTGTGGGTCTAGCTGCATTTAGAAAACAAGTGTCAGTGCATATAGATTCAATTAAATTAAATAGATAAGAGTTTGAGTTTAGAAGTTCATACCGGTCGTCGGGTGCCTCGGAACACCTGGTCGCCATACCGCTGGGAGTAGGCCTCATTTCTGTCAGCTCGCTCTGTCACGGCTCGACCCTTCTTGTTCCAGTCATGCACATACTTCACCTTCCGGGCACACCGTCAACGTCCCCGCTAATGCCCTCTAAAGACTTTCCAAGGCGCTCGTCATTTCTGCGAGGGAATGCTACCTCTGGCTGGTGAACTCTCTGCATCCTCATAATCAAGCGGTAGTGCAGGGGCTTGATGACGTTGATGCAATAAAGCCAGATGTCGCGCCCGCTGTACGCTAGGGAAGCCTTGACCCACGGCTGTCCCTCGTGGCCCTCATCTCGATATGGTGTCCAGCGCACCTGAAAAGGCAATTGAGTCCATGTCAGCATTTAGAAGCATTTAGAAGCATTTAACAGCATTTAGCAGCATTTAAAAACATTTAGGAGCGTATAGAAGAGTTTAAAATCAGGAGCTTACCGATGCATACGGGAATGAGTCTATGTCATCCTGGATGGCTCGGGTCAGTCTGCTGACCGATCCCATGTCCCTCGCAACGACCCACCGCATCGCGATGGGAATCCGACCAGGATGCATCTGAGTACCTCGCCCGATCCCCGGGAGATAGAGGAAGCTCCAGATCTGAATTTTGGAGGTCAAATGTCAGCATACAGTAGTCAAAAAATCATATAGAAGCATTTAAAGTTTAGAATTTACCTGTAGGAAAGGCGAGAAGCCGCCCAGCATCGTACGCCGGTCGGTCGTACTCAGAGACTCGAACAGGAAAGCGACCACTGCCACTCCCCATGCATATCTGCCTACTCTACCAAGGTCCTCCACTAAAGGCAGGAGCCTGCAGCTGATCACGTTCGCTCTGGTCGGGAAAAATAGCTTCCCGAACAATAGGATCAGGAAGCATCTCAAAACTCTGTCTCCCTCTGGTCCCGCCTCCGCTGCTACTCTCGGGCGGACCGTCTCGATCACTCTGTCGATGTGCTGCTCTGGAAGCTCAAAAATTTGATGCGCTCGACAGTCGTCGTTTAAAAATGCCGTGCCACACAAATTTCAAAATTTATACAACCGCACTCACTCACTTAGATGATTTTGAAAATACGAGTAAAGTGGTAAGAACGGGTCGATCTCACAGGGAGGAAATTTGAATGTAAGTTAGAAAATACCCTTGTGTTTTGGAAAACCAATTGCTTTTGTTTGATTTGAGTGCGATTACAACTAACGGAAATAAAATTGTAATTTGAAAGAACAAGAGATAAGTTAAAGAAATATTTAGCCAATGAATTGAAGAATGCCGTCGTTTCCTCGCCGAGCCTTTGATGAAGATCGCTCCACCTTAGAAGTCGACGTCGTGAGATGATTTGAAGAAGACCACCGCTTTGGGTGTGAGTGAAACACTTATGAAGAAATAGGTTGAATAGAACAAGTTTGAAAAAACTAATTTGAAAACATAACAGAATTCTATTGAAAATAGGGGTTGGAAAAAATAGAATAACTTAAAATCTAGATGGAATTAGAAAAAGTGGAATACATGAAAGTTGTAGAGAATTGAAAGATGAAGAAATTTTATGAAGAACACAGAAGCAGAAAATGAAAGAAATATAATGAAAAACTTGAAAAATCAAGATCCATAGGTGCTGGTGAACAGTAATTGACAGAAAAATAGAACAGTAAAGAAGTAATTCTAGAGCTCAAACGAAGACGAATTCGAAAACGTTCAAGAAGAACAAAAGTTATATCTACAAGAGAGGAACAACTTTCATTTAGAACGCAGAGTAAAATTATGATTGGAAAGGCTTCAAAATGGCAAATTTGTGGAGACTGTCACTTCGGATGAACAGTACATGCACAGGACATCACTTAAGAAAACAGAGAATAACTTTTAAACTAAAAGGAATTAAAGGAAATGATGAAAAGAGAAGTTGACTAACACTTATAGATGGACAACTTTGTAGAAGAAAAAAAATTGAAATAAAGATTACACAAGCTTGTAAATTGATTATGAAGAGCCAAAATGGCTAAGAGTACAATGAAATCATTCAATACAAACTTAACACAAACTTCAAAACGTGAATACAAAAACTTTCAAAATATATCCCTACCAAAGCCACAAAGTAAAAACTTGAAGAACACTTACAAACTTGATCAATCCATAGCTTACTACTCCTAGCTATCCTCTCTTCCTAATCTCCTAACAACCCCCTTCTTCATTACAATCAAAGCCCTTTATATAGGGTTTACATAACATCCCTTTAGGAAATGTGAACACTTTGCCAATGTGAATCATCAATTGCTGCTCTCTTTGACCAAAAATGATGTGCCAACATGTGTTGCACATTTTCCCAATATTTTTTGATTTTTCTGTAATTTTTTGACCTTTTTTCTAGCCCTTTCTCTCTTCTTTCCTCTCTCTTTCTCTCTCTTTCTCTCTCCTCTGCGGCCGGGTGCGCCCGCGTGCGCCGCCGCGTGTGAGACGCGGCCCGCATGTGTGCCGCCCCGCCACCTGGCCGCCGCGTGTCGGCCGCGGGCGCGGTGCGCCCGCGAATTCTTCCTCCCCGCGCCGCGTGGCGCGCCTGCGTTTGACTTCGCCTCCCCCCCTCGTCGCCCGTGCCCGCCGCGAAGGCGGGGAGGGGGGGCGCTGGTGGCCTGCGTGGTTAATATATATATTATATCTATATATATTATATATATTACATATGTATTAATAGTTTAAAAATCCATAAAAATATCAAATAATTTCCTTTTTTTCTATATTTTTTTTATTTTCTTTTTGAACAAGTCATGGGCTTTTGGCCTTTATTATTATTTTTTATTTTCCCTTTATATATATATTTTTTTATTTTTATTTCTTGTAGCTTCCCCCGTACCAAGTGCCTGCATAAATAAGTAAAAATCATTATTAAAATTATTTAATTTCAGAAAATTACATATTTGACTCTAAATTAACAGTAAGTGTGATAAGTACATATTTATTATTATTAAAGTCTATAAAAATGTAAATAACATGAATTAAGATGAAAAAATACACACTTATCACACCCCCCAACTTACTCATTGCTAGTCCCTTAGCAATGTAAATAATCTCAAAATGTAAGGACTAACAAGAGTGTAAAATATGCATGCCTCATTTCCAGATCATCATTCATAGAATCGACTAAAGATTAGGAATCTGGAATCTTTATCACATACTAACCTTATGTAGGAAATTAAGGTACATGATTAAGAATTCTAATCAAAATTCAGTAGCACTTGTGCATGTGAAATGCTAACGTCCCAATATAGACAATTGCGTCCCTCGTTTGCTATTCCGAACAAATGTCTTTCAATTCTGCACTTCCAAAACAGAGCATTAGGCATAATAACTTCTTGTCTGCCTTATTGCTATGTCCCTTTTGGGATCTTTTGTATTCTTTTCTTCACTTTATTTTTTTTTTCTATACACACATGATGCTGCACTACCCTTCACTGTTTTACTCGAACCTCAACACGTCTTAGGTGAAATAGGTCCGGTTACACAGATCAAAGTTCTCTTTTCCTTTTGACGCGAACCTCAACACGTCTTAGGTGAAGTAGGCCCGGTTACTCAGAATCGGAGCATTTTTCATGGTGTTTTTTCCTCAAAATTTTGTCAATTGTGCTTTTGCACTAATTTTTGATAGACAGCATGGCAGAAAGCTTATAAATAAAAGATCTCTTCTTTAAGAAGTGCAGAATATCAGACATTATACCCAAAATAGCAGAAGGCTTGTCCTACTTGTTTCATTAGTGTGCATAGTGATTTTCTTTTTCTAAAGTGCACATGAACTTTAAAGAGATTCTTAAATCAGTTTTCCATGGCTAGATTCAATAAATTATCCATCATCCGATTCCCTAGTCTTTTCTATTCCAGAATTACTTTTCATGAGACATGAATCAAGAAACTCCAAATGGGTTTATTTTATTTGTTTTCCAATTTTTAATTTTCAAAAAAAAAAATCATAGCTAAATGAGGTTGTATATGAATGTAACATGTACAATGGCATGATTTCCGTCCCCCCAATCTTAAATGACATTATCCTCAATGATATGAACAATAGAGAATAATGAACAATGTAGACATAAAATTTGTGAAGGAACAGGACAACCTGACGGAAGTGAACTTTGACGGGTTGACTTGTGACGGCTTGGTAGAGGTGTTGACTTTGAAAATCTGAGCATCATAGGAAGCAAGTATTTCTTCTCCCCCCCAACTTATCATTTATTCAAACCTGCAAAATAAAAACACAAACACACAAGAAAAGCTTGGGTTGCCTCCCAAGAAGCTATTTATGAGCACACAGAAATCACTTAAAACGTTGGGTTGCCTCCCAAGAAGCGCTAAATTTTATGTCGTCAGCCAGACACAAGGTAGATCACTAACCAACATGTGGCATTCAGAATGAGCCACCACGTGATCTTGTCCTCTGATAAACTCCAGCCCTTGGACCATTGGAAGACAAGAGTAATCATGTATGGATTGGGGCTAGAAATATGCGGGTCTCGCACTTTATTGAAGTTTTCTGTAACCATAAATGGGAGCCAGTTTTCCTCTTTAGGGATCCAGAAATGAGCAAGGGCCAATATGTCGAGATCAAGGTGGAACTCTTGCACCATATCAATCCCTTGGTCCCCTTGTCCTGTATCATCTCTCCTGACTAACCCTTTAGTGACTACTTTCTCCATGGAAACTTGTTTAGGCCCTGGTAGCTTAGGAATAAGATTGTCATCCTTAGCCACTTTCTTCTCAATAACAGCCTCTTGAGCTTTAAGAGTATTGAGCAATTTATCTTCCTGAGAGAAAGTTAAATCAAAGGTGAATGTGGTTGGCACATCCGCCTTAGATCCTAGAATGTCAAATTGGAAAGGCTCAACTGGCAGGGAAATCAAAGTAGAAGGAAGCACGAGCTCATTATCTAACTCGTCCACAGATTCAGACTTCAGTGGATAGGCCTCCGTGGTCAGATCAAATATGAAATTTTATAATGAAACCCCTTCATCATACCCCTCACTCATCTGAGGATTATTAACCAAATTGTCCAACAATCGGGTGGATAGAGGAAATGTAAATGATTCTAGCCCGGCCCTTTCATCACAGGTCAGATCAAATGAGAAGTTCTCAAAGACGGGTCCATTTTCACACTCATCACTAAACCCAAAATTATCAATCAAATTTTCTAAAAATGGAGTCGGTAGATGAAATGTAAACTTTTCTAATAAGGCCCCATCATCATGTTCTTCCAAAGGAGGAGGATATTCAAAATTTTGTTTCATTAAATCAATACTATTGTTACTAATAAAGTAATCCTCCTCATTATTGATTTCCTCAATTGAGTTGTTTGGGCCGTTATCTTTTACAGTACTAATCTCAATCTCAAAACATTCGTAGAATGGGGTGATACGATCATCATTATCCTTGAAGCCACCCCCTTCTTCCTTTCCTCCCGTCATCATGGTATTACTTGCGCACTCCCCCTCAGTCCCAATAGTGATATCTTGACCCAAAATGACAGGCAGAATATCATCATCATCATCATTCACATATTTAGGGGGTTGGTGTAAGGTTGAAGGAGGGGGTTGATAAGTAGACTAAGAGTACATGTTTTGAGGGTCAAAGCAGTGGCCCGATGAATCACTCCTAGTATCCATGTTGAATCCGAAATCTGGGTGAGATGAGTTGAGCTGAAGTTGAGGACACAGGGGCCGCCCGTGGCCTTCTTGGGGTGAAAGTGTAGATAAATGGGTTTGGATTGTTTGGTCCATCCAAGGAAAATTTAGGTGATTGCTCCAGCCAGACGTAGAATTATCGGAAAGGGTATTACACTAGCATGGAGAGAATTCTAGGCCATTTTGGACCTGACTGGAGAGAGTCGGGCAATAGTAGGACATTCACTCACATGGTGAGTGAGACTGGCACAGAATTCACAAGCTTTCGTGAAAGTATGGATTGGGTTTTCAGCCTGTTTGACATATCCTACGAATTGTTGATGAGATGAGATGGAGGTACGGTTTATCGAATTTTCACTCAAAATTTCAAACAAATCATACGCCTCATCTTCACCTTTGCTCAAAAATGCCCCTCCACAATATATGTCCACCATTTGCCTATCATAATCGGATAACCCCTCATAAAATGCAAATATAATTTGCCATTTGGGCAACCCATGGTGTGGACATTGACTTACTAAATCCTTAAGTCTCTCCCAAGATTCATGAATTTGCTCTCCCGGACGTTGAGTAAATCCTGTAATCGCCCTTCTCATCATGTTGGTTTGGCCTATGGGGTAAATTTTTTTCAAAAATTCTAACTGCATAGCTTCCCAAGTCCTGAAAATCTTTCCAAAACTCCTTAACCAACATTTTGCTTTATCTTTCAATGAGAATGGAAATAAGATCAACTTAAAGGCATCATCATTAAAATTCTGAATTTTGATCAGGGAGCAAACTTCTAGAAAATCATCTAGATGCCTATAAGGATTTTCATTGAGATTCCCATAAAAAGATGGGAGCATCTGGATGAGACTAGGGCGAATCTCATATTGATCAACAAGAATGTCAGGGAGTTGAATACAGGTTGAGGGCTTGTAAGTAGAAGGATAAAAGTGCTCCTACATAGGAGTGGATTTGTGATTTTATTTTTTATTTTTTTTAAATTTTTTTATGCAACCACAAACAAGTTAACACAAATTATCTAATGATCTAGATGCAACTCAAACCTACAAATAGGGTTTCACAAAGTGATTAAAATGAAACTTAAGTTTACCCTCAATATGACCACCAGCCAGGTAAGGGGTGGGGAAGTGGGAGTTTCCCCCTACTTTCGTAGGGACCTTATTATGTCAAACCACTAGTCCGCTTAAGGCGTTTGTCGTCCGACCGTCTTACCTTAGGCACCGATTTTCATGTGAGGGTAAACCTAAATAACACAAGAACCACAGTGTGATCCTAGGGCCAATGTTTACTAACTTTTATTTATGGCGTAGGTCATGCAAAGATGCAAGGGAAATGTGGTTTGTGGGCTAAGGAAGGGTGATGAAATCCCCACCTTATGTTATTTAAAGGTAGTGCCCTTAGAATATTTTGAAATAAAATACATACCACAATTGCAAACAAGGGGTTCTTATGCAATATGCATGCCATAATAGGATAAGTAGAACGTACCTTGCCCCTCATAATCTTCAAAATGCAATACAGGAATTAAACAAAGAAAAAATTCTATGCTAAATGATGCATGACCTAAAACATGTTGTGTGGTTTCTAGTCTTGGAATGAAATTTTTTTTATTTTGGTGCAAGTATTTTTTTGTTTTTAATTAATGAACCTATCTAGCCAAAAAAAAATGTCTTTTGCTTTGATGTTTTTGATTTTTTATAGAGTTTTGAAGAATTTTTCAAATTTTTCTAGATTTTTCAGAAATTGTAAAAATAGAACCTGTTCCGACATTTCTACCCTTTAGCGATGCTTCCGAGCTTTTAACGACGCTACATTTTCTGAGGATTTTAGGTCCGATTTTCCTCTTTCCTTGATGTTATGACGTTTTTTTCTTTTTCCTACACAAGTAAAAATAGCAAAATCAATATACAAATATACAAATCAAACACAAGAATATTCCAACTTTCAAAAATTCCATCCCCGGCAACGGCGCCAAAAATTTGATGCGCTCGACAGTCGTTGTTTAAAAATACCGTGCCACACAAATTTTAAAATTTATACAACCGCACTCACTCACTTAGATGATTTTGAAAATACGAGTAAAGTGGTAAGAACAGGTAGATCCCACGGGGAGGAAATTTGAATGTAAGTTGGAAAATACCCTTGTGTTTTAGAAAACCAATTGCTTTTGTTTGATTTAAGTGCGATTACAACTAATGAAAATGAAATTACAATTTGAAAGAACAAGAGATAAGTTAAAGAAATATTTAGCCAATGAATTGAAGAATGCCGTCGTTTCCTCGCCGAGCCTTTGATGAAGATCGCTCCGCCTTGGAAGTCGACGCCGTGAGATGATTTGAAGAAGACCACCGCTTTGGGTGTGAGTGAAACACTGATGAAGAATTAGGTTGAATAGAACAAGTTTGAAAAAATTAATTTGAAAATATAACAGAATTCTATTGAAAATAGGGGTTGGAAGAAATAGAATAACTTAAAATCTAGATGGAATTAGAAAAAGTAAAAAACATGAAAGTTGTAGAGAATTTAAAGATGAAGAAGTTTTATGAAGAACACAGAAGCAGAAAATGAAAGAAATATAATGAAAAACTTGAAAAATCAAGATCCATAGGTGCTCGTGAACAGTCACTGACAGAAAAATAGAACAGTAAAGAATTAATTCTAGAGCTCAAACGAAGAAGAATTTGAAAACATGCAAGAAGAACAAAAGTTATATCTACAAGAGAGGAACAACTTTCATTTAGAACTCAGAGTACAATTATGATTGGAAAGACTTCCAAATGGTAAATTGGTGGAGACTATCACTTACAGATGGACAACTTTGTAGAAAATAATAAATTGAAATAAAGATCACACAAGCTTGTAAATTGATTATGAAGAGCTGAAATGGCTAAGAGTACAATGAAATCCTTCAATACAAACTTAACACAAACTTCAAAACGTGAATACAAAAGCTTTCAAAATATATCCCTACCAAAGCCACAAAGTAAAAACTTGAAGAACACTTACAAACTTGATCAATCCATGGCTTACTACTCCTAGCTATCCTCTCTTCCTAATCTCCTAACAACCCCCTTCTTCATTACAATCAAAGCCCTTTATATAGGGTTTACATAACATCCCTTTAGGAAATGTGAACACTTTGCCAATGTGAATCATCAATTGCTACTCTTTTTGACCAAAAATGATGTGCCAACATGTGTTGCACATTTTCCCAATGTTTTCTGATTTTTCTATAATTTTCTGGCCTTTTTTCTAGCCCTTTCTCTCTTCTTTTCTCTCTCTTTCTCTCTCCTCTGCGGCCGGGTGCGCCCGTGTGCGCCGCCGCGTGTGAGACGCGTGAGACGCGGCCTGCGTGGGCCGCGTGTGCGCCGCCCCGCCGCCGTGTGTCGGCCGCGAGCGCGGTGCGCCCGCGAATTCTTCCTCCCCGCGCCGGGTGGCGCGCCTGCGTTTGACTTCGCCTCCCCCCTCGTCGCCCGTGCCCGCCGTGAAGGCGGGGAGGGGGGGCGCTGGTGGCCTACGTGGTTAATATATATATTTATATATATATATATATATATATATATACATATATTCATATATATCTATATATATTATATATATTACATATGTATTAATAGTTTAAAAATCCGTAAAAATATCAAATAAATTCCTTTTTTTCTTTATATTTTTTTATTTTCTTTTTGAACAAGTCATGGGCTTTTGGCCTTTATTATTATTTTTATTTTCCCTTTATATTTTTTTTATATTTTTGTTTCTTGTAGCTTCCCCTGTACCAAGTGCCTACATAAATAAGTAAAAATTATTATTAAAATTATTTAATTTCAGAAAATTACATATTTGACTCTAAATTAACGGTAAGTGTGATAAGTGCATATTTATTATTATTAAAGTCCATAAAAAATGTAAATAACATGAATTAAGATGAAAAAATACACACTTATCACTCACCAACTGCAATAGCTGCTCCTCGAAGCCCCAGGCTCTCCTGGAGTCTCGACCGCGACAACTGGGATGACGGATGCCCCGGCCTCACCAGATCCAGCCCCAGCAGTTCCTGGGCTAGCTCCCGATAGTCGCCGAAGGTCCAACCTGTCACTATCGCTCCGTGGACCCTCAAGCCCGTGATCCTTGCTACGTCCTCCAATGTTGGGATCATATGACCCCATGGGAAGATGAACGCCCGGCTGACCGGATCCCATCGCTCATGCAACGCGTACAGTAGTGGCGTGTCCACCCTCGTCACCTCTATGCTAAGGACTTCCTCGAAGCCTATAGCAGCCAACCTCTCTCTCTGGTACTCCGACAGTGCCTAGTACACCGCCCTGATCTGAAGCCATGAAATTCTGGTTCTTCTTTTCCCCTGCACACACACAGAGCACATGTTAGTCATTTAATAACGTTTAGACTGCATTTAACAACAACAACACATCAAAAAAAATCAAATAAATAAAAACAATAAAAAAATTAACTTCTGGCTCTAGTTTCTCTGACGGCCATGTTCTGGCGTGTCAGAGATCTCTGACACCCCACGTGTGGCGCGTCAGGTTCTGTGACGGTCGCTGGAACGACCGTTACTCTCTCCCGAATGAGCATCATTTTCTTCGTTCCCCCTGCCCGTGGAAATAGCCAGAATGGCCTATAAATCATAATGGGTCCCCAGACCCATTATCCTCCCCTTAATCATGCATGTGCGCATTGGAAAATTAAAATTAGGGTTTTGGGGCGGAAGCCTACCTCAGGGTCTTGACCCCTCTTCTTCTTCTCCGGCACCGTAGCTCCTACTTCACCGCCGGCGGCCTCCTCTAGAGCATATCCACCTTCTTCCCAAGCCGTGGGAGGGTCCTCCTCCACCGTTTGGTCCGCCGCCGTAGCCGGTTGCTCATCTGTCGCCGGGGGAGTGTTTTACCGGGCTATTCGATCTTGGCATCATTTAATCACCCTCTTCTTCCCCTTCTCCCTCGCCATTGGTGGCCGGGGGGCTCATCGTCGGTGATGCGTCGTCAGTTTGGGTTTTTTGGCTCGGTTGGGCGTGTTTTGCGTTTTGGGCATTTTTTTTTGAGTTGAATAAGGGACGGAGAGATGATCGGTTTGTTTCTTTTGAATGCCTAGAAACTGTAATGGTCTATTGTAAGACCGTCATAGTTTTCTAACGCATTATGCTTAGACTGTCAGGTATTTGGGTCATCTATTTTGGAAAACGTGAACCGACGCTGTGTGACGGGTCACATTTAGACCGTTACATATGTCTGGCGCACCTTTAATAGACTGTCAAAGGCTTTAAATCATTTGATGGATGATAATGCCATATTTATCAAAATTTCATGCTTGAGTGATCATTATGCTTTCATGCCTTATCTTATCAATGCAATTCATGCTTGAGAATGGATGTGCTTTATTCATATCGTGGATTGGCTAACTCTTTTCTATGGATGAAATCATGAACACTATCAAGCTGTCATGCTTTGCCGCTCGTCGGGCCGGTAAGTCAGGTACAGTATCTCTGTCCCTATATCCCTTAGTGCATTACTATATGGTATCTATGATATATTTTCTCGAGAACCGATTGGTCATTCATGTGTTCTGGGATCTGATGTTCCCCTTTACCAAAAATGATGATGATCTAGGTGCACATGTTTAATTGTTGCATAGGCCAGTAGGCTGCAAAAGCTTGGGGACGATGGTTCTATCTTGCACGCCGTGGTTGTAGATAGTGTTCTGACCCTGGTTTCTCCGGTCTAGCAATACTATTCTCGAGTATCTTGTTATTTTATCTTTTCTTTGCATTCGTTTTGATGATTTCTTTATTTTTAGCCCAGCATGCATCATACACATATTTGAACATTCATGAGCCTTCATCTGTCCAAGGTGTCTCAGTGATGGTGGATAACTGTGTCCATGATCTCGAGTAAGGAGAGTCATTCCATTTTGAGTTGGAAGGTTCCCTTTGGTCTACTCGCTCGGTCTGGTTAGCTGAAGATTCCTGTCTAGAGTTTAGTTAATCGTCTCTTTCCTTTCCGATGCTCCGGCCGCTGGCCGTGTTTTCATTTCCTTAATTGTTAGTTCCTCCAGACATGCGTCATTTGGTTTGCCGTTCCTTGTGGTTAGCTCGAAGTTTTCTGAAAAATTCCTATCGCTCGTTGGTTAAGAACGAGTGTCGTTTGCCTTAACGCCCGCTTTTCAGTCCGCTCCGCTTCATTTCTGCTTCATCTCCATGTTCCATTTCGCTTTCGCTTCACCTCCGCTCGCTCCCCTGTAAAGAGGACATTAAGGAGGGGCATTTGTTGACACCCGTTTTATGACCAATAAGTTGGGCCATCTCCTTATTCATTTTAAACGATGCTCCGAGTTGTTCACCCGTATTGAGCCATCTTGGTCAATTTGAGGTTTATTTCATGGGTCATTTCTCATTGGTTGGGTCTGGTTCCTCATCTCTGTCCCTTCGGACGAAGCTTAGTAAACCTTCATTTTATTTGCACTCCCTTGTTTCTGACAGTCCATTCCTAGAGCGTCACAGTGTTCTAACGCCCCTATTTTTGACCGTTACATCATCTCAGAGTCCTAAAGCCCATGGCTTCTTTCAAAGCTTATCTCTTATCTTATCCATTAGGTGTGACGGTTTATCGTCCGACCATTACCATATTCTGACGCACCTACTTATGGTCGTTACATTCTGCAGAGTCATATTCTACAAACCTTCTTCATCCGTTGATCTTATCTTTTAGTGGATAAGGTTGTGTGACGGTCCACTCTTGAGGCGTTACATCACTGTGGCGGTTTATCGTTCAGCCATTACATCAAACAGAGAGTTCTAGCAGAATTGCTCTTTCTCTGCCACTCCGTGGCCGGATTAAGAGTTTACTTTCTCGATTTCTCCCTCAAACCTGATCCTTAGAACCTTCTGTTTATTTCTATGGACTCTTGGGAGTATTATCTTCAAGAGTTTGCTAAGAAACGTCCTGCTTTCTAGCTGGATTCTCTCCTACTCGACCAGAGAGTTTGAGGGTCTATAAATAGAACCCTTGGATTCATGGCTTGAAGAGGAGACATCTAGAGTTCGCGTCGAAGTGCTGCTACATCCTGGAGGTAGAACCAATCAAGGAGAGCTACTTCCCACGTCCATCTTTTTCCAAAGTCTAGGGAGTATTGGTTCCAAGGGTCTAGTTCAGTCAAGTTGTTTTCTTAGTCTCTTTTTCCCTCCTCCAAGCATCATAGCATCTCCCTTCTTCTTCTTTCATGTTCTTGCATCTTCTGCATTCATCTAAACATCTCTCCCATCTTTTAAACTCCCCAGAGGGGTTAAAAAACCAACCTCCCCTATATTTCCCTTTCCTTTTGCATGTTCTTGAGTTCTTTTGGTTTATAGATACTACTCTTGCTCAAGGGGTGATCTGGGTTGTTTTCTTCATGTTCTACACTTTTTCGCAGGTTTACAGAGTCCACAGCACGAAGCCCAAGTCTTCTAGCTGGCTGGAAGGCATGGAGATCAAAGATTCCCAAGTTCTTATTCTGCAGATCTCTGACGGTCTATCAAAGGAGCGTTAGAGTCTGTGGTAGCTTATCGTAAGGCCGTCACACTTCTGTGGCGCATCAGTTCTTGACCGTTACACTTCATAGAACTGCAGTTCTTTCTCTCTCCCGTGGGTGGCTGTTTCATCCACCTATTCTAAGATATTTCTCAGGTCTTCGGCTTGTTTTTACCTTAGTGGCGATCACATCTTTCCTTAGTTTGGGCAGTAGCTTTCTTTTTTCTCATATCTCTTCTTTATTCGCTTGTTCCACCTATACGGTGTGTTTCCTTTTATTTCCTTGCTCCACGCCCTGGCGTGTGTTTTTCTTTACTTGCTTATTCTATTCCTAATAGAGATAGCATGCCCATGCTAGAGTTTATGCTGATTGCCTAGGTTCATGTTGCACATGTTCATAGGTTGAGTGATTTCATTGCTTGTTCATATTTCTATCATTGTTGACATCATATTCATCTTGCAAAGAAGAACACATCATAATCAACAAAGGGTTGAGGAATTAAAGATCCTCAATGAAGCATGGCCTCGCCCTCCCCTTGTGGCCGAGTCCTCTGAGTTGCATCCCTTGAAATTGACGGCCATGGGCCAAATTTATAGAAGAAAGTGAGCCTAGAAACCCTAAATCAGAGTCCAAATGATCTGAGGATTTGTAGGCCCAAAATTAGGTAATACCGCCGATTATTGAGGGGAGAAGATTCCTAGATGGATTAGGAACTTCCCTTGATCGATTCGAGATCCGAAACCTACCCAAAAAGGGATCACAAATCACAAAGGGTAAGTTTCAATCGGACAGGGTTCCCGACTGAGAATGCGGTCAAGGCGAGCACCGCGATCTGGAGTTGACGCGCCCTCACAATCATCTACAATCAACGTTGACTGGTCAAAGTCAGACGGCCAAAGAGTCAAAGAAAGGAAGAACGCGCTCTATTTGATGACCGCAATAATTAGCTATCACGGTAATACGATACGCCGCGTTAAGGAAATATCCCAAAAGAATCAACGCTAGGGTATTTGAAGCTAAATTAAATAAATTTAACGTAAAAGAAATAGGGCCTTTGTAAAAGGTCACTAGATTAGGAATTAACATCAGCCACCCTGACCTGAATCATATATTAATGTGGCGGTACCTTATTCCGCGATAATGAAGGAACGCAGCGTCGAATGAGCTGGCCAAGGCCTCGGTCCGAATCCAGGGCACAAAGGTTGAATTAGAGGCCTGAAAAGGATAGAAAGATCTCACAAATAGACCAGAATGTCAACCAATTAAGGATCAATTGGGGTGTCAACTTAGGAGAACAAGAAAAAGGCTTAGCTCATGGGTCGAAACGGGTGTCTGTAACGTCCCGAGATCCGAGTCCCAATTTATCGGCATATTTTTTTCTATTTCTTCCATCGAACCTCGAGACATTACGCCGTACGTATCGCGGAAGCACAAATATATAAACATGCATACATTCGCATGAGAGAGAGAGAAACCATAATTATAAGAAATGTATATATCATCTCAACCATTCATAATCCCAAAGAAAGTACATGTCCATTGTTCCAAATACACTAGAGTCCATACATATTTACCATTCCATAACTAACCATATATGAGAGATAACATCCATAGCCTACCCTGACAAAGGAAGGACTAAACTATTCCTCGGCCGCAGCCTCTTCCTCGACCTCCTTCACTATGTCTCCTGAAAATTTTGAGTCACAAGGGGGTGAGTGTGATGCTCAGTAGGTAGCCAAAACAAATCAGGGTAACTCACATTTATATAACCAAATCATATACATAATTCAGATCTTAATATTATCATAATCCATTCATTAACACTTGCTTAAAAATAATGGATTCAAAATGATAACAACCAAAGAGTAAGAGAGTCCTATCAAAACCTTTTTAAGAGCTTCCAAGGGACCCAATAGGTCGATCAAGAACTCAGGAATAAAAGGGTGAAAGGTGAAACACAACGGATCAAGTTTGAAGGATTACGAAGCTAATTCTGCTACCTGACAGAAGTCGGCCGACCGAACTAGGCCGACGGTCGACCGAACTGTAACAAATTCCAGATCGGCCAACGCTGGGAGATTCGGTCGACCGAAATTCTCAGGTCGGTCAACCAAACCCTGGATAATGAACTACTGCGTCGACGTAGCCAGCCCGGTGCGTCGACGCAACAAAAGAAATAGTGTAGTGAAATCCTTATTTAATGGGTAGACTACTCATGCATGCACTAAATCCACAAGGAATGATTAATTTACACAATTTCCATATTTTCATGAGTTACACATCTTACGTTATTCATGGAAACAAACAGCTGCCACAAACATAGGAGGCCCACACACACTCACAAACGAATGAAAGAGTACTGCGCAGACCCCAGAGTGAACTCCCACCTAGACTTCTGTCGCCCAGGGCGTTAAGTCTCGCTGTCCCCCGGGTTCTGTGGCATTACGTATCGCCATCCCACAAAACGAGCCAGACGAATAATAGGATTTCAACTAGGGCATTACGTCTCGCTGTCCCCTAGGTTCTTTTACTTCCGTGGTGTTACGTATCACCCTCCCGCAGAAGGGGACCGAAGTCCAACCTTACAGAATGCTGTTGTTTTCCATTCATAACATTCACATTGTATATGCATTCACATTCGTATTACTAAAATCTGATTCATGCTTAATCTTATCGTATCATAATGAAAACATGATCCCACATGGTTTTAAGTGGGCTAATCATACTTTTAAGTTTTACTGATGTGGAACAGAACATGATCGGGTTACCAGCAAGGTATCTTAATTTCTGAAGGTTTCAAAATTACTCTTCAATAGGTTTCAGGTTTCTGTAACAAAACAAGTTTATTTCCAGGTTACACATGCGAAGAAAACCATTCATAATTTCAAGTACATAATTTCTGCGAGCATGACGTTTTTACAATGAGTTACTAACTTAGTCCTCTATCATTTTCCAATTTTTCAAATTTTTATGAATTAGGATGGCCCCTTAAAACCCTCATATTCTTAGTTTCTGGAAACTAAGACAGAGCCCTGGATGCATCGACTCAGCTAGTGGATGCCACGATGGATCCAGCATTCTGAAGTCCGATGCCTCGATGCATCTAGCATTCTGAAGTCTGATGCCTCGATGCATCCAACATTCTGAAGTCTGGAAACTGGGACAAAGCCCTGGATGCATCGACCCAGCTTGTGGATGCCTTGATGCATCCAGCTTTCTAAAGTATGATGCCTCGATGCATACAGCATCTTGAAGTCTGATGCCTCGATGCATCTAGCATTCTGAAGCCTGGGAAGTCTGATGCGTCGATGCATCCAACATTCTGAAGCCTGATGCCTCGATGCATTCATCATTCTGAAGTCTGATGCCTTAATGCATCCAGCATTCTGAAGCCAGATCTTCGATAAAATCTCATAGGAACCTCTCAAAAGCATGTAATTTGATGGAAAAACAAAGAAATAAGCATAGTAGTCGATCTCCCATACCCTTAGCCCCTTTTGAACGTATTGAAACTAATTCGAAATCATTCTAATGCTTCGTTGACCCCTCAGACTTGGGGTTAGGTGCCTACCTTCGAAATGTTAAACCGACAATCCGGGGATGAGATCCACACCCCAGATCCTCCTAAGCTTCTCCTTTCGACCCCGGCACTGCAGGATCGTCCCCCGCACGTCGTATCGTCCTCCCACGCACGATCAAGGTCCCACACTCTCTTCTCACGCAAGAAGGATGGAAGATGGTTGAACAGAATGGTTGCTAAAGACTTACTACCCATGAAACCTACCTCCTTATATATATTTCTATTTTCCCAGGGGTCTGCCCACGTCCTACAAGGCTCAGTCCATCCCCCAAGGTCCCAGGATGAAGAGGAGTTAATGCCATGCACCTCTTCGGTGTGAACATATGTGACCCTTTGTCTGCCTGGTCATAGATGCAAGTGGGCGCGCTTTTCTCTTGGGATTTAGGTTGGGATGTCTTCAGATAAAATGAAGAAGACTTCCAGATATAACTTTGGGATGTGGTTTCATCAAGTTTCATCAATCCTACCTCATGTTGTGATTTTCGCAAGATTAACATTTATTCTCCCGCGCTCCAATCGCGACCCTTTGGTAGCCAGAGATAATTCGGGTATAACTCTAGTATCCACTCAGAATTTGGCCTCGACCATAACATAAAAGTTGTAGTTAACATCCCATTTGAGATTATGACCTTAGTTTTAGGTTATTTAATTATCTACAAGCAAAGTTATGAAATTTTAATCATTTACGTGTGAATTCCCTCAACTGTCACACCTCTCTGTGATAGTTGGTGGCAAAGGGCTCAGAAGTCAGAACCTCGGGTTTTGGTGCGAATTGGGTTTCCATCTCAACATGAGAGTTCGGGTTAAGGTCGCAATGTTTCGAATGGACCTAGTTTCAGCCCATTTTGAGGCCTATGGGTCATGATATCCTTATTTCAACCGGTGACAGTGTTTATTGTAGCTGTTTCGACCTATTATCATAAACACCCTCTTACCCCCCATTAGGCCTTTTATTCTTGTTGGGTCTCCTCTGGATTTATTCAGTGTGTATACTGCTGTGTGCTGAAAGTGTTTTGATTGAATGGCAACAGTTAAGTTGACTTGGTTGACTTTATTTTGATCATGATAATGTTGTGTATTTTGATGAACCTTTATATGTCAGATATATATATATAAATCATGTTTGCACACTCACACTGAAACAATCACATTTCATTAACCTGTCTGACTACAATCATGTTTATAGGGTCGGTGCAAATCATTGGTCATTCAGTTGCTAAGCATCAAGGTCGATGCAATTTACTGTTTAGGTCGATGCATCTGTCGTCTGTCTAAACTAAGTCTGTGCACCTCATTGTTGATGTTAGTGCATGCCTTGCATTGCAAATGACTCAGGTCGAGGCATGTTTACGTTTAAGTGAATATATGGTCAGTGCAGTTTACTGTTGCACTGATCATAAGAGTCGGTGCATATCCTACATTACACATTGTCAAAGTCTGGGCATAGGTGTTTCGTGCACAACCTCGTCGGTGCATACTTCCACATTGCTTGAGTAAGTATGTGCACATTTCCATAGGCACGAAAGGTCTGTGCATGTTTCACCCTGTGCATAACCAAGTCCGTGCATTTCACTATAGTACAGCCATGAAGGTCGGTGCAATCTTTATTCCTTGCACATGCAAGGTCCGTGCATGATAGGTTAAGGCATATTGAGTCAGTGCATTCTTTGCATCATGCACACACGAAGTCTGTGCAATTCTTATATGTATCTGACTGTTCTATGAACTAAAATTACTGACTAAGTGTTTGACATATTGACAGGATAGTTGTTCGTAAACTTTAAGGAGGGCACATTATTCAAGGCTAAAAGCATAGCGATGTTCGTGACACGTGGAAAACCATCAAGCCCAGATGCTGCCACGTGGCGTTGACAACTTCAGATCTGGACGAAAAGCTTGGGTGGGAAATGTGGTGACCATATACCCATCTCTGCTATCTGCCTATACATAAGAATATGTCCGCTTAGGAAAAGACAGCTGGTGTAAAAAGATTTGAGCGTGAAACCAAGAGAAGAATATAGAAGCAGTGAGAGCAAAAGAAAGCACGATCCAGCCGAGGTAGAGCTACCAAGATCTGAGAGAGAATAGAGAGAGCCTTGAGAAGAGAAGTGGTGTGATTGTTGTGTTCGGTCTCTTGGTTCAGAACCAGAGTCGTTTCGCTCTTTGCTAGGAGCTACATTTATGTTTCGAGTTTTATTTTTTCTGTTGTTTTAAAACTCTGTTTCTTTAGCTATGTGTCAGCGGTAGAGAAGGATTTCTCTGGATAGGTTAAGCTGTAAACCTCAGCGATAGAGGAGGATTCCTCTGGATAGCAGAAGCTATAAGGCTCAGCGGTTTGTAGGGAATCGTTCCCCGAAGCTGTGGATCAGAGGTCAAGCTGTGTGTCAGCAGTGAAGCCACACTCGTTTGAGTGTGGGGTGGACGTAGACCTCTAGATAGAGGTTGAACCACCTAAAAAACCCATTGTCTATTGTGTGCCTGTGCCGTGATTTGTGTTCATCCTTGTCTTCAGTTTATCGCTCATTAGATGGATGTTTAGGAACGTTTGAGTGCCGATCTACTTGAGCTGTTCTATTCAGATTATGACTGAGTGTTTCCTGATCGTCCTACCGTAGTTTGTTTTAATTCCGCACTAGTAGCTGCTGTAGAAAAAATTTTATTAGGTGATTGGTCTATTCACCCCCATCTAGATCACACATCAATTGGTATCAGAGCCTAACTCTTCTACAGGGACTAACATCCTAAAGAGGTAGCAGCTATGGATGCTAGAGGGATGACAGCAGAGGGACACTCTACCACCAAGCCCTCGTACTTCGATGGATCCAACTATGCATACTGGAAGAATCGTATGCAAGTGTTTTTGAGGGCGAAGGATTATGAGATCTGGAAAGTGGTCAGCAAGGGACCATTTGAGTTGCATCCGAATGAGGATGTATGGATGAGAGAAGAGATCTATAAGTCTACTATCAAATGGAGCGCCATCAATGCCATTCAGTGCGCTCTACATCCCATAGAATTCGTCAGAATTTCATCATGTGCAACAGTGAAGGAGATGTGGGATAATCTAGAAGTGATATACAAAGGGACTTCTCAAGTGAGGTAGACCAAGGTGAATCTGCTTGTATCGGAATATGAGGTGTTCAGAATGAAGCCAAGTGAGACAATCATTGAGATGTATGCTTGCCTCACGATCATCACCAACGGTCTGAGAAGTCTTGGGAAGACTTATTCTGATTATGAGATAGTGAGAAAGATTTTGCGATCTCTGACTCTGATTTGGCACACCAAGGCAACAGTTATTGAGGAGTCCAGTGATCTACAGAATACCAAGGTTGAGGAGTCCAGGGATCAATAGAATAGCTCTTTCAAAATTAAGCATGTAATGCACCATGAATGCAAATGATGACTCACAAAAGTTTCTCCCCCTTTGACAACATCAAAAAGAATGGAGTGATCATTGACTGTTGAAGGAGATGATATAGGAGCTGTTATGCAATGCTGAGTTACTGTCATCTGAAACTCCCCCTATCAACATGAATGTTTGACAACTCTCCCCTTAACTACAGATGACCCAGAATTTCCCTTGAAGAGCAGGAATAAACTCTGGTTAGCCAATGAATCAATCTGAAGTCCACCACCATAAGGATTCTGAAGTTTAGAAGACTGCAAGTGAACAAGATAATAATGGGAGTAGCATCTCACATTTGTATAGTTAGAAAACTGATAAGAGAGGATTTGTCAATACAGTTTCTGTTGAACAAGTTGTCAGAGATGATACAGATCATGAGGGATTGTAGGGCATGCACAACTACAATAAGTCTTAACATGAAAAGACTCTCTTATCATAGAGGGTTATGAATTACCAACTTGACTAACCCGATTTAATTATGATGTATACCAGATTTATCAATTAAATTTAATACTCATATCTGAAATCAAGTTTTAATAAAGGTGAACCAAATAACCAGATAATACTCATGACTAATCATCTTCATCTTACACACAAGATCTCAATGACTGCTTTAAGAGTTACACAGATTAGTATTGAGATTAAACACTTTTTACCGGAGCATGAGTTGATAGAGTTTGCAAAATATTTTCATTTGAAGCATATTATACATTACCTGAGCAATTTAGGTTGATCAACACCTTTTTACATGAGGCACAACACGTCTCAGGTGAAGTGACCCAGTTACTCAGTGTGATAACTGGCATTGCCTCTCAACATTGAGACCAGAGTTAGCAATAGAAATGTCTTTTTACGTGAGGAGACACCTTGATTAGAGGCCAGACTCCCCAGTTACTTGACACAAATATGCCATTGCTCTGTCAGATTTTTCAATAAATTTTCACCAAAGATAACTATGGCACTTCATGACATCAGTTACTTTATTTCATTGATGAAGAACCCAGTTTCTCTGTGACCAAGTCATTGCTCTGAATTCACAGTTTTTCATTTAGTCAACATTTCTCAAGTTAATGTTTAACCACAGTACTCACTCTATGTATCTCTACCAAAGTAGTCTTGATTTCAAATTTTCAGATATCAGATGAGAGAGTCTAAGGTTCTCATGACACATGTGGTTAAAGTTCATTAAATCTTATCATTCAGATATTTTCAAGATATTTAAATGCAAATATGAGAATACATAATTCTTATATCAGTCTGATTCAGTGGTTATTCTTAAACCTATATGATAGGAATTTCTACATGATTCAGACTAGATTGTATGACATGCAACTTGTGTTCCTCAGATCAAGTCAAAAAAAAAATAACTGACCAACTAGTCAACAATAGAATTAAGTCAGTCACACCAGCTAAGAAGTATGTGAAAGATGAGTGTCAGCTAGTAGTGCAACAAATAGCAAGAGAAGAGCATCAAGGTTGTTCCTCAGATTGAATCCAGTAGCTGAGTCTGGAATGCGAACTAATCAGCCATTTCAGTAATGACTGCAAGGAATTTTAGGTGAACCACTCAAGTGTAGCGAATGGATCAGATACCTAGATAGAGACAGTTCAAGAAATGAAGAGATGAGACAGAAAAGCTCCCCCTGTCTAGATGCATCATATATGCAACAAAGTATGAGCAACAGTATGATTAATCAAGAATGATTTAACTCCCCCTGACTAGGTGCATGATGTATGATAAAAGCACATCACATGATTTCAAGTTTGACATTCAATTATAATCCATGCACTTCAGACATAAGTGAGTTACCATGAACATGATTGGGCAGTTCCATTTCAGAAATTTTCAATTTAACAAATCAACACGATATGTAATCATTTCAAGTTCACAATTTCATATGATGGAATTTAAGATGAGTATTCAGAACAAACCTGAAAAGCAAAATCTTGGAGTCTTCATGTTGAGTACCTTGGTTTATTTACCCCTCTTTTTCATTCCAAGGCACACCTGTAACATGTTAATCAATTTGATCCTGCAGGAACCCAAGCAGTCTTGGGTCCTGCGTTAACTCTGACAGGTGTTCTGAACAATCTTTTTGCCATGTTATCATCATGATCCATTAGGTAACAACTATCCATGGAATGACCAAATTTTCCACAGTATCTACATGATGTAACAGCCCTTGAATTCTTTTTGTGAACATTGTTATAATCATGGAATCTATGTGAGTTAACATGAAGATTTCTGTTACTTGCATAAAATTTTGATTTGCCATTACCTGCCCACCAACATTCAGAAGCTCGGTGGCCAGGTTTTCCACATTTAGAACATACACGTGTCTTTTCTTTAAAAATAGCTTTATTTCTACCCAAAAAAATTCTATTTGCAGGGAATTTGACAAATTTGGAATTAAAGTGATTTCCCTAAGCATACCAGTAGTCCTTGACTGCATGCCCATGCTTACCACATTCAAATCACCTAAGGTGATGACCTTTTGAGTTATTGTTACCCCAATAGTTTTCAGTCCAGCACTCATTTGCCTTGAGCCCTGGCTTATTGCAGGTGAAACAAATAGTATGCTGGCTTGAAATAGATCTGTATCTATATGGGCCATGAGCATGTGTGAAAAATCTAGAATTCACATTGTTGTCTTCTTTCATTGTAAAACATGCATTCATTAGGTGACCACGCCTACCATAGTAATAACATGATGCATCAGATTTCTTAGTGGTGTGGTTTCTATCAGATGAATTCCTAGAATGCATTGCTTCACCAGCATGCTCATCTTCAAGCAACAGTCTGCAATCATCCATTACATGCCCTATCTTCCCACAATAATGACATGACACTTGTGATTTCCTGGCGACATGATTACTAACAGACTGACTAGATGCATGAGAATGAGGACATGAAGCATGAGCATTTTGCATTGACCCATTAAATTCAGCAGAGCTAACAAATTTCATGACACAAATAGGGACATTTTTAACCCCATCTTTCTTTCCATTCTTGTTCGATTGTTTAACTTTGTTCACAATTTTTGTTCGTTTTTCAGCTTTCTGTGCCTTAAATTGAAAGACAGATGATGAAGGTGTTTTCAGATTTTTGTTTTATTTTGGGGATTGATTTGAGGTACCAGCTACATCAGAGCTTTTCACAAAAGTGGTGTATAGCTGGTTTTTAGTGATTTCCTTAACATCAGAACTGCAACTTATCCCCTCTCTTGAATTATCATCCTTACCTTTCATGACAGCTTTCATTTTTCTTTCATTCTTAGCAGAATTAGATGCTGAGTTTTCCAGATCATGAATTTTATCTTCCAAAGATGCTATATGAAGCTCATAACTGGCTATCTCCTGTTCACTACAATTGACATATTCACTTAAGACTTTATTTGCAGTTTTATACTTCTCAACTTCTTGTTCCAGATTGCTCAAGATTTTTGATTCTTCATCACATATAGCTTTTCCCTTTTCTGTGGTGAGAAGTCTTTCAGACAAGCCAGTGTTTAACCATTTCAAATTTTCAACTTCAGCTTTCAGTTCAGTGTTTTCTTCCTCAAAATTTTTAGCCTGAATTTCATTACCAGCACATCTTTCTCTTCCAGACATCAGCTCCAGTTTTTCAATTAGTTCCTCTTGCCTTTCTTCCACTTTAATTTTCTCAGCAAGCAGATTTCTGTGATCCTCTTTAAACACGGCAATTTGTTTCTCCATCCATTCATTTTCATTATAGAGATCTTCATTTCATTCTCTTAGAGCCGAGCACATATTACAGCATGACTCTACAGAAGAGATATGCATTGTTTCCTTGCTGATTTTATTCAGACTAGCCTTGAGATCTTCATTTTATTTTTGAACTTCAGCATGTTCAAGCTTTAGTTTGTCCGTTACAGAATTAATTTCAGTCAGCTCTTGCATGCTTTTTAGATGCTCATTTTTCTTCTCATTCAGCTGATTCTCAAGTTCCGATAACTTGTCCAAGCATGTTTGATTTTCAATTTTTAGAGAACCATTTTGCTCCTTAAAGTTTTGAACATTTAGCATACATGTATCATAAGATTGTTTCAAATTTGGATAGTTTTCACAACGAGCTTTCAAATTTATCTGATCACATTTCTTTTTCAATCTTTTATTCTCAGATTTTAATGTTTCACATCTATCATTAAGTTCCTCATTTATATTCCATAGATCATCAATCAAAAGTTCTTCGGATCCAGAGCTTACCTGAGATGATGATTCTTCATCATCCTTTCTCCGATCAACCATCAAGCATTTGTTGTGATTCCTGATAAGCTTTAGTTTTTCAAAAATTTCTTTGACAGACCTGGAAGAGGAAATACATTCGATTAGAGCTCTGTCAATTGATTCTTTCATTAAAACTAATGCTCTAGTGTTGACAGTGTCTTTCAATTTATCCTTCTCAGTCCATCTAGATTTATCTTTTGATAATTTGTGTGGACCATGAGTTATTACCTTCCAAAGATTAGGATCAGTAGATTTTACATACCGATGAAAATTTTCTAACCAAGAATCAAAATTATTACCTCTGAATATCGGAGGATTAGCCATCGAGATATGGTGAATGCACTGAAATCAGATAAGCAAATCAAGACACTAAACCGGTGAAAAAAAACACCGAACATAGGAAACTCACTCTGCAATGCACCAAAAAATTAGCAGGATCCTCTGCAGATTGTTAGATCTGTTAAGTCAGAGACCCTCTCTGATACCAATTGATGGGTTCAGTGCTATGGATTCAGAGGGGGGGTGAATGAATCTCCCTTTTAAAAACTTCGCTCAAATTAAAGCTAATGCAATCAGAGATGCGGAATTAAAAACTATTGTAGATATGTAGAGCGATCCTAAGCAAACATCTAATGTGCACAGCAATGAGATGAATACAATCCTTGTGCCTATGCATGCATCTAGCGCCAGTCAGATATGAAATTCAAACCACAGTGGACAAGAGGGTTTTTAGGTGGTTCGGTCCTGCAGACCTACGTCCACCCCACACTCAAACCAGAGTGTGGATTCTGCTAAGTCACAGCTTGAACCGCTGGGCCTCACAGCTTGCCTACAACCGCTGGGCCTCACAGCTTGCCATCCCGCTGAGCATCACAGCTTGCTGTCCAGAGGAGTCCACCTCTGCAACGCTGAGCATCACAACTTGCTCCGCTGGGCAATACAGCTTAGCCGTCCGAGGTATCCACCTCGCCGCTGTGCATCACAGCTTGCACTGCTGACGAACAGCTTGAAGAACAGTTTGAAAAGAAAAAAAAAATAGGTAGTAACAGTGACTGAAAGTTGAAAATAATAAAGTACAATGTGGCTCTCAAAGGAAGTGACTGGAGTGGATCTGATCCAACATCCAATAGGAATGATCTTCAGGTAATCTCCTCTTCCTCTTCTTCACGAGCTCTCTATCTTCTTCTGCTAATCTCTCAATCTCTCTTTCTCTTTTTCTTCATCTTAACTCACTCTCTCTCTTTCTCTTCTATGCTCTCAATGGCTCTCTTCCAGCATCAACTCTGCACAAGCTCTGGCCTTCAGCTTCTGCTACTTCTATATCGATCAGCCTTGTCCAGATGAAGAGGTCTGCATATATATATAGCAGCAGGAAGGGCGTGTGCTCTCCACAGTTCCCGCCCAATTGCTTGGACCATGTGATAGCATCCAGCCTGCTTCAGTACACGTGTCATCATCCTGTCAGTCCTTTCAGCCTCGGATCACGTGCCCTCATTGGCCTCCATGAAATAGCAGTCCTGTCAGACATTCAGTCGAAGGGAATATCAGTTTAAGATAGTAAACTCTGTATAGACTTCATTCATGCAAGCAAGAGAATGCATGGCTGTAAAGAGTTGGTCGAGTGAAGCAATGGACGAATGTACATACTTGTTGAGAGACATGCACACATGCACATAAGAGAGTATGTACTTAGACTATGAATGCTCAGGCATGCTGCCAATCGAGTGTACAAACTCTGTGTGCAATGTGCAACCAATGTGCAGACTTGCTAGTGGGTGTGTGCGAGACAATGTATAGACTTGAGGGCATATGATGCAGTATGCATATGGTGAAGTATGCACATTGAAAGATGAATACACATGCAAGTCACCAAGCAGTGTATGGACTTAGTATGTATGCGACAATGATGTACATACTTCACGTATGTAAAGCTATGAACATTTACAAATGGATGTAATGACATGCCAAATGAATGTGCAGACTCAA
The DNA here is from genome assembly GCA_022559845.1 of Amorphophallus konjac. Lineage (NCBI taxonomy): Eukaryota > Viridiplantae > Streptophyta > Magnoliopsida > Alismatales > Araceae > Amorphophallus > Amorphophallus konjac. Next base: position 282,500,360 of record CM040122.1, read on the forward strand.
CGTGCAATGCATGAAGCAATGTATAGACATGGAGTGCAATGTGCAACTAATGTACATACTTTGCAATGCCTAGTGTTAAAGCATGGGAACACAATGCATCATGTACAGACTATGCAATATGCAACCAGACGATGTCTAGACTTTGTTAAATTGATGCTCAACAAAAAGACGCTTCTTTCCTAGGCGTCAGTATCAGAAGTGACGGCACTATTGATGGGCATCAAATTTTGAGCATAGTGGACTATATAGACTTTCTATGGCATCAAGGCAACTATGACGATGTGCAGACTCTGCGTGCAACTAGCCAATGTATAGACTTGGCGTTGTGCTGCTAGCCAATGTATAGACTTGGCGTTGTGCAGCTAGCCGTTGTATAAACATTGCGTTATGAAGCACACAGGCTGTACAGACTTGTGCTAACGCTGCAAGAGAATAATGTACAGACTTGAAATCGTGCATGCAACATGATGTATAGACTTGAATGCGTGCATGCAACACGATGTATAGACTTGCTCATGACTGTCTAGACTCTACATGCGTGCTATAGCAATGTGCAGACTTTGTGTGTGCTAGCATGCTAAAATGCAATGTGTAGACTTGTGTGTGCGAGCATGCTGCAAGTGAACAATGTACAGACTTGATGTGCCTGCAGCAGACGACACCAGTGCACAGACTTGCTAAGCTTTCGCTAAGTCTGTATAGACTTGATCATGCAGACGATGACACCAGTGTACAGACTTGAATGCTCGAAGCACACAATGTATAGACTTTGAAGCATGTGAACACGACGCTGTACAGACTTATGTATGCATGAATGCACTGACTAAGCCACGAGCCAAGTGGCGATGTATAGACTTGTGTTATGCACCCAGATAATGTATAGACTTGCACATAGAGACGCTGCATGAGACGATGCACAAGACGATGCAATGTATAGACTTGGTCTTACAATGCATAGACTTGAAAGATGATGCATGAGAAGACACATGAGGCGATGCATTGTATAGACTTGCCAAAGGAGTGTTGCATGAACGGCACAATGCACAGATTATGCGTGTGCATGTATGGACTTTGTGTGCAATGCATCGACCAAGTGTTTGAGTGCACCGACTATATGAATGCATGAACTTATGCAATGATGCACGAACACTTTAACAGAGAGTGTGCAGACTCTTCATGCAATGTATAGATAGTGTGGACTTGATAGCATGCGGATGTATGGACTTGTGAAATGATGCACATATGAAGACTAGCATTGACCTTCCATGTGCATGGACTTAACACATGCACCAACATTTCTGTATAAAAATTAACATTTGCACAAATCTGAGATTAGGCAGAACATTACCTGATCTGACTGTGAATTGACCGTACATGTCTGAGATTTGACTTTGACTTGGGTTGACTTCATGACCTGTGAGTCATCCTTAAACATGTTCTGACAGTCTCTCATAGTACATCAGGATTATTTCATCAAGGATGTACATGTAAACATAATGAGCCATAATATTTATCATCATCAAAACCCCAGAACCACAGGAGACACAACAATCTCCCCCTTTTTGATGATGGTAATATTATGAGTCACTGTAATAGATTCATCATGAGGATTCTGAAAATACCATATGACAGTTCATGAACATTCACAATAGAATAGCTCTTTCGGAATTAAGCATGTAATGCACCATGAATGCAAATGATGACTCACAAAAGTCTCCCCCTTTGACAACATCAAAAAGAATGGAGTGATCATTGACTGTTGAAGGAGATGATATAGGAGCTGTTATGCAATGCTGAGTTACTGTCATCTGAAACTCCCCCTATCAACATGAATGTTTGACAACTCTCCCCTTAACTACAGATGACCCAGAATTTCCCTTGAAGAGCAGGAATAAACTCTGGTTAGCCAATGAATCAATCTGAAGTCCACCACCATAAGGATTCTGAAGTTTAGAAGACTGCAAGTGAACAAGATAATAATGGGAGTAGCATCTCACATTTGTATGGTCAGAAAACTGATAAGAGAGGATTTGTCAATACAGTTTCTGTTGAACAAGTTGTCAGAGATGATACAGATCATGAGGGATTGTAGGGCATGCACAACTACAATAAGTCTTAACATGAAAAGACTCTCTTATCATAGAGGGTTATGAATTATCAACTTGACTAACCTGATTTAATTATGATGTATACCAGATTTATCAATTAAATTCAATACTCATATCTGAAATCAAGTTTTAATAAAGGTGAACCAAATAACCAGATAATACTCATGACTAATCATCTTCATCTTACACACAAGATCTCAATGACTGCTTTGAGAGTTACACAGATTAGTATTGAGATTAAACACTTTTTACCGGAGCATGAGTTGATAGAGTTTGCAAAATATTTTCATTTGAAGCATATTATACATTACCTGAGCAATTTAGGTTGATCAACACCTTTTTACATGAGGCACAACACGTCTCAGGTGAAGTGACCCAGTTACTCAGTGTGATAACTGTCATTGCCTCTCAACATTGAGACCAGAGTTAGCAATAGAAATGTCTTTTTACGTGAGGAGACACCTTGATTAGAGGCCAGACTCCCCAGTTACTTGACACAAATATGCCATTGCTCTGTCAGGTTTTTCAATAAATTTTCACCAGAGATAACTATGGCACTTCATGACCTAAGTTACTTTATTTCATTGATGAAGAACCCAGTTTCTCAGTGACCAAGTCATTGCTCTGAATTCACAGTTTTTTATTTAGTCAACATTACTCAAGTTAATGTTTAACCACAGTACTCACTCTATGTATCTCTACCAAAGTAGCCTTGATTTCAAATTTTCAGATATCAGATGAGAGAGTCTAAGGTTCTCATGACACATGTGGTTAAAGTTCATTAAATCTTATCATTCAGATATTTTCAAGATATTTAAATGCAAATCTGAGAATACATAGTTCTTATATCAGTCTGATTCAGTGGTTATTCTTAAACCTATATGATAGGAATTTCTACATGATTCATACTAGATTGTATGACATGCAACTTGTGTTCCTTAGATCAAGTCAAAAAAAAAATAACTGACCAACTAGTCAACAATAGAATTAAGTCAGTCACACCAGCTAAGAAGTACGTGAAAGATGAGTGTCAGCTGGTAGTGCAACAAATAGCAAGAGAAGAGCATCAAGGTTGTTCCTCAGATTGAATCCAGTAGCTGAGTCTGGAATGCGAACTGGTCAGCCATTTCAGTAATGACTGCAAGGAATTTTAGGTGAACCACTCAAGTGTAGCGAATGGATCAGATACCTAGACAGAGAGAGTTCAAGAAATGAAGAGATGAGACAGAAAAGCTCCCCCTGTCTAGATGCATCATATATGCAACAAAGTATGAGAAACAGTATGATTAATCAAGAATGATTTAACTCCCCCTGACTAGGTGCATGATGTATGATAAAAGCACATCACATGATTTCAAGTTTGACATTCAATTATAATCCATGCACTTCAGACATAAGTGAGTTACCATGAACATGATTGGGCAGTTCCATTTCAGAAATTTTCAATTTAACAAATCAACATGATATGCAATCATTTCAAGTTCATAATTTCATATGATGGAATTTAAGATGAGTATTCAGAACAAACCTGAAAAGCAGAATCTTGGGGTCTTCCTGTTGAGTACCTTGGTTTATTTACCCCTCTTTTTCATTCCAAGGCACACCTGTAACATGTTAATCAATTTGATCCTGCAGGAACCCAAGCAGTCTTGGGTCCTGCGTTAACTCTGACAGGTGTTCTGAATAATCTTTTAGCCATGTTATCATCATGATCCATTAGGTAACAACTATCCATGGAATGACCAAATTTTCCACAGTATCTACATTACGTAACAGCCCTTGAATTCTTTTTGTGAACATTGTTATAATCATAAAATCTATGTGAGTTAGCATGAAGATTTCTGTTACTTGCATGAAATTTTGATTTACCATTACCTGCCCACCAGCATTCAGAAGCTCGGTGGCCAGGTTTTCCACATTTAGAACATACACGTGTCTTTTCTTTAAAAATAGCTTTATTTCTACCCAAAAAAATTCTATTTGCAGGGAATTTGACAAATTTGGAATTAAAGTGATTTCCCTAAGCATACCAGCAGTCCTTGACTGCATGCCCATGCTTACCACATTCAAATCACCTAAGGTGATGACCTTTTGAGTTATTGTTACCCCAATAGTTTTCAGTCCAGCACTCATTTGCCTTGAGCCCTGGCTTATTGTAGGTGAAACAAATAGTATGCTGGCTTGAAATAGATCTGTATCTATATGGGCCATGAGCATGTGTGAAAAATCTAGAATTCACATTGTTGTCTTCTTTCATTGTAAAACATGCATTCATTAGGTGACCACGCCTACCATAGTAATAACATGATGCATCAGATTTCTTAGTGGTGTGGTTTCTATCAGATGAATTCCTAGAATGCATTGCTTCACCAGCATGCTCATCTTCAAGCAACAGTCTGCAATCATCCATTACATGCCCTATCTTCCCACAATAATGACATGACACTTGTGATTTCCTGGCGACATGATTACTAACAGACTGACTAGATGCATGAGAATGAGGACATGAAGCATGAGCATTTTGCATTGACCCATTAAATTCAGCAGAGCTAACAAATTTCATGACACAAATAGGGACATTTTTAACCCCATCTTTCTTTCCATTCTTGTTCGATTGTTTAACTTTGTTCACAATTTTTGTTCGTTTTTCAGCTTTCTGTGCCTTAAATTGAAAGACAGATGATGAAGGTGTTTTCAGATTTTTGTTTTATTTTGGGGATTGATTTGAGGTACCAGCTACATCAGAGCTTTTCACAAAAGTGGTGTATAGCTGGTTTTTAGTGATTTCCTTAACATCAGAACTGCAACTTATCCCCTCTCTTGAATTATCATCCTTACCTTTCATGACAGCTTTCATTTTTCTTTCATTCTTAGCAGAATTAGATGCTGAGTTTTCCAGATCATGAATTTTATCTTCCAAAGATGCTATATGAAGCTCATAACTGGCTATCTCCTGTTCACTACAATTGACATATTCACTTAAGACTTTATTTGCAGTTTTATACTTCTCAACTTCTTGTTCCAGATTGCTCAAGATTTTTGATTCTTCATCACATATAGCTTTTCCCTTTTCTGTGGTGAGAAGTCTTTCAGACAAGCCAGTGTTTAACCATTTCAAATTTTCAACTTCAGCTTTCAGTTCAGTGTTTTCTTCCTCAAAATTTTTAGCCTGAATTTCATTACCAGCACATCTTTCTCTTCCAGACATCAGCTCCAGTTTTTCAATTAGTTCCTCTTGCCTTTCTTCCACTTTAATTTTCTCAGCAAGCAGATTTCTGTGATCCTCTTTAAACACGGCAATTTGTTTCTCCATCCATTCATTTTCATTATAGAGATCTTCATTTCATTCTCTTAGAGCCGAGCACATATTACAGCATGACTCTACAGAAGAGATATGCATTGTTTCCTTGCTGATTTTATTCAGACTAGCCTTGAGATCTTCATTTTATTTTTGAACTTCAGCATGTTCAAGCTTTAGTTTGTCCATTACAGAATTAATTTCATTCAGCTCTTGCATACTTTTTAGATGCTCATTTTTCTTCTCATTCAGCTGATTCTCAAGTTCTGATATCTTCTCCAAGCATGTTTGATTTTCAATTTTTAGAGAACCATTTTGCTCCTTAAAGTTATGAACATCTAGCATACATGTATCATAAGATTGTTTCAAATTTGGACAGTTTTCACATGGAGCTTTCAAATTTATCTGATCTCATTTCTTTTTCAATCTTTTATTCTCAGATTTTAATTTTTCACATCTATCATTAAGTTCCTCATTTATGTTCCATAGATCATCAATCAAAAGTTCTTCGGATCCAGAGCTTACCGGAGATGATGATTCTTCATCATCCTTTCTCCGATCAACCATCAAGCATTTGTTATGATTCTTGATAAGCTTTAGTTTTTCCAAATTTTCTTTGGCAGACCTGCAAGAGGAAATACATTCGATTAGAGCTCTGTCAATTGATTCTTTCATTAAAACTAATGCTCTAGTGTTGACAGTGTCTTTCAATTTATCCTTCTCAGTCCATCTAGATTTATCTTTTGATAATTTGTGTGGACCATGAGTTATTACCTTCCAAAGATTAGGATCAGTAGATTTTACATACCGATGAAAATTTTCTAACCAAGAATCAAAATTATTACCTCTGAATATCGGAGGATTAGCCATCGAGATATGATGAATGCATTGAAATCAGATGAGCAAATCAAGACACTAAACCGGTGAAACAAAACACAGAACACAGGAAACTCACTCTGCAATGCACCAAAAAATTAGCATGATCCTCTGCAGATTGTTAGATCTGTTAAGTCAGAGACCCTCTCTGATACCAATTGATGGGTTCGGTGCTATGGATTCAGAGGGGGGGTGAATGAATCTCCCCTTTAAAAACTTCGCTCAAATTAAATCTAATGCAATCAGAGATGCAGAATTAAAAACTATTGCAGATGTGTAGAGCGATCCTAAGCAAACATCTAATGTGCACGGCAATGAGATGAATACAATCCTTGTGCCTATGCATGCATCTAGCGCCAGTCAGATATGAAATTCAAACCACAGTGGACAAGAGGGTTTTTAGGTGGTTCGGTCCTGCAGACCTACGTCCACCCCACACTCAAACCAGAGTGTGGATTCTGCTGACTCATAGCTTGAACCGCAGGGCCTCACAGCTTCCCTACAACCGCTGGGCCTCACAGCTTGCCATCCCGCTGAGCATCAGAGCTTGCTGTCCAGAGGAGTCCACCTCTACAACGCTGAGCATCACAGCTTGCTCCGCTGGGCAATACAGCTTAGCCGTCCGAGGTATCCACCTCGCCGCTGTGCATCACAGCTTGCACTGTTGACGAACAGCTTGAAGAACAGTTTGAAAAGAAAACAAAAATAGGTAGTAATAGTGACTGAAAGCTGTAAATAATAAAGCATAATGTGGCTCTCGAAGGAGCTGACTGGAGTGGATTTTATCCAACATCCAATAGGAATGATCTTCAGGTAATATCCTCTTCCTCTTCTTCACGAGCTCTCTATCTTCTTCTGCTAATCTCTCAATCTCTCTTTCTCTTTTTCTTCCTCTTAACTCACTCTCTCTCTTTCTCTTCTCTGCTCTCAATGGCTCTCTTCCAGCATCAACTCTGCACGAGCTCTGGCCTTCAGCTTCTGCTACTTCTACATCGATCAGCCTTGTCTAGATGAAAAGGTCTGCATATATCTATATAGCAGCAGGAAGGGCGTGTGCTCTCCACAGTTCCTGCCCAATTGCTTGGACCACGTTGCAGCATCCAGCCTACTTCAGTACATGTGTCATCATCCTGTCAGTCCTTTCAGCCTCGGATCACGTGCCCTCATTAGCCTCCACGAAATAGCAGTCCAGTCAGACATTCAGTCGAAGGGAATATCAGTTTAAGACAGTAAACTCTGTACAGACTTCATTCATGCAAGCAAGACAATGCATGGCTGTACAGAGTTCGTCGAGTGAAGCAATGGACGAATGTACAGACTTGTTGAGAGACATGCACACATGCACATAAGAGAGTATGTACTTAGACTATGAATGCTAAGGCATGCTGCCAATCGAGTGTACAAACTCTGTGTGCAATGTGCAACCAATGTGCAGACTTGCTAGTGGGTTTGTGCGAGACAATGTATAGACTTGAGGGCATATGATGCAGTATGCATATGGTGAAGTATGCACATTGAAAGATGAATACACATGCAAGTCACCAAGCAGTGTATGGACTTAGTATGTATGCGACAATGATGTACATACTTCACGTATGTAAAGCTATGAACATTTACAAATGGATGTAATGACATGCCAAATGAATGTGCAGACTCAACGTGCAATGCATGAAGCAATGTATAGACATAGAGTGCAATGTGCAACTAATGTACATACTTTGCAATGCCTAGTGTTAAAGCATGGGAACACAATGCATCATGTACAGACTATGCAATATGCAACCAGACGATGTCTAGACTTTGTTAAATTGATGCTCAACAAAAAGACGCTTCTTTCCTAGGCGTCAGTATCAGAAGTGACGGCACTATTGATGGGCATCAAATTCTGAGCATAGTGGACTATATAGACTTTCTATGGCATCAAGGCAACTATGACGATGTGCAGACTCTGCGTGCAACTAGCCAATGTATAGACTTGGCGTTGTGCTGCTAGCCAATGTATAGACTTGGCGTTGTGCAGCTAGCCGTTGTATAAACATTGCGTTATGAAGCACACAGGCTGTACAGACTTGTGCTAACGCTGCAAGAGAACAATGTACAGACTTGAATGCGTGCATGCAACACGATGTATAGACTTGCTTATGACTGTCTAGACTCTGCATGCGTGCTATAGCAATGTGAAGACTTTGTGTGTGCTAGCATGCTAAAATGCAATGTGTAGACTTGTGTGTGCGAGCATGCTGCAATTGAACAATGTACAGACTTGCTGTGCCTGCAGCAGACGACACCAGTGTACAGACTTGCTAAGCTTTCACTAAGTCTGTATAGACTTGATCATGCAGACAACGACACCAGTGTACAGACTTGAATGCTCGAAGCACACGATGCATAGACTTTGAAGCATGTGAACACGACGATGTACAGGCTTATGTATGCATGGATGCACTGACTAAGCCACGAGCCAAGTGGTGATGTATAGACTTGTGTTATGCACCCAGACAATGTATAGACTTGCACATAGAGACGCTGCATGAGATGATGCACGAGACGATGCAATGTATAGACTTGGTCTTACAATGCATAGACTTGAAAGACGATGCATGAGATGATGCATGAGACGATGCATCGTATAGACTTGCCAAAAGAGTGATGCATGAACGGCACAATGCACAGATTATGCGTGTGCATGTATGGACTTTGTGTGCAATGCATCGACCAAGTGTTTGAGTGCACCGACTATATGAATGCATGAACTTGTGCAATGATGCACGGACACTTTAACAGAGAGTGTGCAGACTCTTCATGCAATGTATAGACAGTGTGGACTTGATAGCATGCGGATGTATGGACTTGTGAAATGATGCACATATGAAGACTAGCATTGGCATTCCATGTGCATGGACTTAACACATGGACCAACATTTCTGTATAAAAATTAACATATGCACAGATCTGAGATTAGGCAGAACATTACCTGATCTGACTGTGAATTGACCGTACATGTCTGAGATTTGACTTTGACTTGGGTTGACTTCATGACCTGTGAGTCATCCTTAAACCTGTTCTGACAGTTTCTCATAGTACATCAGGATTATTTCATCAAGGATGTACATGTAAACATAATGAGCCATAATATTTATCATCATCAAAACCCCAGAACCACAGGAGACACAACAATCTCCCCCTTTTTGATGATGGTAATATTATGAGTCATTGCAATAGATTCATCATGATGATTCTGAAAATACCATATGACAGTTCATGAACATTCACAATAGAATAGCTCTTTCGGAATTAAGCATGTAATGCACCATGAATGCAAATGATGACTCATAAAAGTTTCTCCCCCTTTGACAACATCAAAAAGAATGGAGTGATCATTGACTGTTGAAGGAGATGATATAGGAGCTGTTATGCAATGCTGAGTTACTGTCATCTGAAACTCCCCCTATCAACATGAATGTTTGACAACTCTCCCCTTAACTACAGATGACCCAGAATTTCCCTTGAAGAGCAGGAATAAACTCTGGTTAGCCAATGAATCAATCTGAAGTCCACCACCATAAGGATTCTGAAGTTCAGAAGACTGCAAGTGAACAAGATAATAATGGGAGTAGCATCTCACATTTGTATGGTCAGAAAACTGATAAGAGAGGATTTGTCAATACAGTTTCTGTTGAACAAGTTGTCAGAGATGAAACAGATCATGAGAGATTGTAGGGCATGCACAACTACAATAAGTCTTAACATGAAAAGACTCTCTTATCATAGAGGGTTATGAATTAGCAACTTGACTAACCTGATTTAATTATGATGTATACCAGATTTATCAATTAAATTCAATACTCATATCTGAAATCAAGTTTTCATAAAGGTGAACCAAATAACTAGATAATACTCATGACTAATCATCTTCATCTTACACACAAGATCTCAATGACTGCTTTGAGAGTTACACAGATTAGTATTGAGATTAAACACTTTTTGCAGGAGCATGAGTTGACAGAGTTTGCAAAATATTTTTATTTGAAGCATATTATACATTACCTGAGCAATTTAGGTTGATCAACACCTTTTTACATGAGGCACAACACGTCTCAGGTGAAGTGACCCAGTTACTTAGTGTGATAACTGTCATTACCTCTCAACATTGAGACCAGAGTTAGCAATAGAAATATCTTTTTATGTGAGGAGACACCTTGATTAGAGGCCAGACTCCCCAGTTACTTGACACAAATATGCCATTGCTCTGTCAGGTTTTTCAATAAATTTTCACCAGAGATAACTATGGCACTTCATGACATAAGTTACTTTATTCCATTGATGAAGAACCCAGTTTCTCAGTGACCAAGTCATTGCTCTGAATTCACAGTTCTTCATTTAGTCAACATTTCTCAAGTTAATGTTTAACCACGATACTCACTCTATGTATCTCTACCAAAGTGGCCTTGATTTCAAATTTTCAGACATCAGATGAGAGAGTCTAAGGTTCTCATGACACATGTGGTTAAAGTTCATTAAATCTTATCATTCAAGTATTTTCAAGATATTTAAATGCAAATCTGAGAATACATAGTTCTTATATCAGTCTGATTCAGTGGTTATTCTTAAACCTATATGATAGGAATTCCTACATGATTCAGACTAGATTGTATGACATGCAACTTGTGTTCCTCAGATCAAGTCAAAAAAAAATAACTGACCAACTAGTCAACAATAGAATTAAGTCAGTCACACCAGCTAAGAAATATGTGAAAGATGAGTGTCAGCTGGTAGTTCAACAAATAGCAAGAGAAGAGCATCAAGGTTGTTCCTCATATTTAATCCAGTAGCTGAGTCTGGAATGCGAACTGATCAGCCATTTCAGTAATGATTGCAAGGAATTTTAGGTGAACCACTCAAGTGTAGCGAATGGATCAGATACCTAGACAGAGAGAGTTCAAGAAATGAAGAGATGAGACAGAAAAGCTCCCCCTGTCTAGATACATCATATATGCAACAAAGTATGAGCAACAGTATGATTAATCACGAATGATTTAACTCCCCCTGACTAGGTGCATGATGTATGATAAAAGCACATCACATGATTTCAAGTTTGACATTCAATTATAATCCATGCACTTCAGACATAAGTGAGTTACCATGAACATGATTAGGCAGTTCCATTTCAGAAATTTTCAATTTAACAAATCAACATGATATGCAATCATTTCAAGTTCATAATTTCATATGATAGAATTTAAGATGAGTATTCAGAACAAACCTGAAAAGTAGAATCTTGGGGTCTTCCTGTTGAGTACCTTGGTTTATTTACCCCCCTTTTTCATTCCAAGGCACACCTGTAACATGTTAATCAATTTGATCCTGTAGGAACCCAAGCAGTCTTGGGTCCTGCGTTAACTCTGACAGGTGTTCTGAACAATCTTTTAGCCATGTTATCATCCTGATCCATTAGGTAACAACTATCCATGGAATGACCAAATTTTCCACAGTATCTACATGATGTAACAGCCCTTGAATTCTTTTTGTGAACATTGTTATAATCATAAAATCTATGTGAGTTAGCATGAAAATTTTTATTACTTGCATGAAATTTTGATTTACCATTACCTGCCCACCAGCATTCAGAAGCTCGGTGGCCAGGTTTTCCACATTCAGAACATACAAGTGTCTTTTCTTTTAAAATAGCTTTATTTCTGCCCAAAAAATTTCTATTTGCAGGGAATTTGACAAATTTGGAATTAAAGTGATTTCCCTGAGCATACCAGCAGTCCTTGACTGCATGCCCATGCATACCACATTCAAAACACCTAAGGTGCTTGCCTTTTGAGTTATTGTTACCCCAATAGTTTTCAGTCCAGCACTCATTTGCCTTGAGCCCTAGCTTATTGCAGGTGAAACAAATAGTATGCTGGCTTGAAATAGATATGTATCTATATGGGCCATGAGCATGTGTGAAAAATCTAAAATTCACATTGTTGTCTTCTTTCATTATAAAACATGCATTCATTAGGTTACCACGCTTACCATAGTAATAACATGATGCATCAGATTTCTTAGTGGTGTGGTTTCTATCAGATGAATTCCTAGAATGCATTGCTTCACCAGCATGCTCATCTTCAAGCAACAGTCTGCAATCATCCATTACATGCCCTATCTTGCCACAATAATGACATGACACTTGTGATTTCCTGGCGACATGATTACTAACAGGCTGACTAGATGCATGAGAATGAGGACATGAAGCATGAGCATTTTGCATTGACCCATTAAATTCAGCAGAGCTAACAGATTTCATGACACAAATAGGGACATTTTTAACCCCATCTTTCTTTCCATTCTTGTTCGATTGTTTAACTTTGTTCACAATTTTTGTTCGTTTTTCAGCTTTCTGTGCCTTAAATTGAAAGACAGATGATGAAGGTGTTTTCAGATTTTTGTTTTATTTTGGGGATTGATTTGAGGTACCAGCTACATCAGAGCTTTGCACAAAAGTGGTGTATAGCTGGTTTTTAGTGATTTCCTTAACATCAGAACTGCAACTTATCCCCTCTCTTGAATTATCATCCTTACCTTTCATGACAGCTTTCATTTTTCTTTCATTCTTAGCAGAATTGGATGCTGAGTTTTCCAAATCATGAATTTTATCTTCCAAAGATGCTATATGAAGCTCATAACTGGCTATCTCCTGTTCACTGCAATTGACACATTGACTTAAGACTTTATTTACAGTTTTATACTTCTCAACTTCTTGTTCCAGATTGCTCAAGATTTTTGATTCTTCATCACAGACAGCTTTTCCCTTTTCTGTGGTGAGAAGTCTTTCAGACAAGCCAGTGTTTAGCCATGCACGAAGAATTGAATCAATTTAATAGGAACAAGGTATGGCACCTAGTTCCACCTCCTAATCATGGGACTGTCATTGGGACCTAATGGGTATTCAGGAATAAAACTGATGAGTATGGCAATGTTATTAAGAACAAGGCCAGACTTGTTGCTCATGGGTATAATCAGGAGTTTGGAATTGACTTTGAAGAGTCATTTGCCCATGTGGCAAGGTTAGAGGCAATTAGAATTTTATTAGCTTATGCTTGCTCATTAGGAATTACCCTTCAGTAGATGGATGTAAAATCTACTTTCTTGAATGGGGAAATAAAAGATGATGTCTTCATGAGACAACCTCTTGGATTTGAATGTTTAGACTTTCCAAATCATGTGTATATATTGAATAAAGCTCTCTATGGTCTTAAACAAGCTCCTAGAGCTTGGTATGACAAGCTCAGTAAATTTCTTACAGAAAAGAAGTTCTCAAGAGGTGAAATTGACCAAACTTTGGTCACAAAGGTATGTCATTCAGATATTCTCATTGTTCAAATATATGTGGATGATATAGTTTTTGGTTCATCTAACCCAAAAATGTGAAAGGAATTTTCTGATTTAATGACACATGAATTTGAGATGAGCTCAATGGGTGAGCTAAAGTTGTTTCTTGGACTGCAGGTGACCCAAACCAAAGAAGTAAACTTCATCACCCAGTCTAAGTACATAAGGGATATACTGAAGAAATACAAATTTGAAAACCTCAACGAGATTACAGCACCAATGGGTACATCAACATGTCTTGATGATGACTCAAAAGGTAAACCAGTTGTTAACAAGTTGTATAGAGGTATGATCGGATCCCTTCTCTACCTTACTGCATCTAGGCCTGATATTAAGTTTGTTGTGTGTTTATGTGCTAGATTTCAGGCTAGTCCTAAAGAGTCACACTTTAGTGCTGTTAAATGGATTTTCAGATATCTGTCAGGCACCCAAGAGCTAGGACTTTGGTACCCTGCTAGGTGTGAGCTAGATTTATTAGCATACACTGATGCAGACTATGCTGGGTGTCGGATTGATAGGAAAAGCACTAGTGGATAATGCCAATTCTTAGGTGGTTGCCTAGTATCTTGGGCTTCAAAGAAGCAACACACAGTTGCACTATCCACTGCAGAGGTAGAGTACGTCGCTGTAGGGAATTGTGCAGCTCAGGTACTATGGATCAAGCACCAACTTAGTGATTATCAGATAAATTTGGGATGCATTCCAATTTTATGTGATAATACTAGTGCTATATGTTTAACAAAAAATCTTGTTCATCACTCTAGGACTAAGCACATAGAAATAAAACACCACTTTCTTAGAGATGCAGTAAGCAAGAATGAAATTGAATTAAAATTTGTTGAAACAGAAAAATAAATTGCTGACGTATTTACAAAACCTCTTGGAAATGAAAGATTTACATTCTTATGAAGAGAATTGGGGCTTTGTAAACTTCAGCATGAAAATGACTTCTGATTCCATTCTTGAATTATTATTTGACTTGATTTGAAAATAAGTGTGTGTTAGCTTGTTCTTAATTACTGAATAAACAAATTCTTGATTTCTGAACAATTGTTGTGCACAGTTGAGATGTTAAATAAAAATTGCAGTTTGCCATATGCATACTAAGGTCTGAACCTGCTGTAGTTCATGCATGCTTTGCACCAAGTATATAGTCGATGCACAGTATGAGCACTCAAGGTCAGTGCACCTTGTGTCTAAGCAGCATGTAAGTTCGTGCACCTTGTGTCTTACACATAATAGGTTGGTGCAGTTGTATACCATACGCATGCATAGTCGGTGCATTGTCTGCTTTATGCATGATAAAGTCGGTGCATTATGATGTCAGGGATCATTCTAGTTTGGGTGTAATCATTTCAAACTCTCTTTTCACTATCAGAAACTCTCATCACGTGTTATCAATTGCATTAATTGGCATTATCTAGATTTAGTTCTATCACTTTGTGCTTAAGTTTCAATCTCCTTATCCTGAATGGATGACAGTCTTGCAATTGGTTCATTACTTTGAGCACTAATTATCACAAGTCTTTCACTATAAGAATCATATGTGCTCCTTGAATGAACTGACAGTTTAATCTTGATAATTTGTAGAGTCTAAAGACTGTCTTCAGAAAATAGGTGGTAGAACACCTTTTATAGCTCTCAACCTTCCTCTCATGATTATGACAGACAAGTTCCTTATAGTATCTGAAGATGATAGAATTAGTGAGGTCTAGGTTGAGAAACTCAGAAAGTGTATTGTTTTTAAACAATTCACTTTGAATATTAAAAGGGCAGCAACAATAAAATCATTAGTAAAAGCAAATGAATAAAGTGGCAGAGCAATAAATGAATTGCACTGAGAAACTGAATACTCCATCAAAGAAATGGAGAAGAATTCATGTCATGAAGTGCTTCTTGTTACCTCTGTTCATATGGTCAAATCTATAGGGCTGATTTCACTTAGTAACTGGGGGTACTAGCATCTGATAAACGTGTACCCTTAATGTCAAAGGTGTAAATCATCTGTATAGTCTTTGATCAGAGACAGATATGGAAGTTTTTGCTTAGTAACTGGGGGTACTAGTGTCTAACCCACGCGTATTCTTAATGTCAAAGGCATAAATGACACATGTCTGTTCACTAAATTCAGTCTTGAAATCAAAAGTGATAAAGTTTTGCTATAACCCGTTAAGTTCTAAATTTCACTAAGTGTCAATTGTTTAACCTCAATACATACTCTTGTTACACTCCTTAATGTTCATTGATTCTGAAATTAGTAAGATACCGTCTGGACCGAGTCTATAATGGTTATGTGTCTTAGGTTTACTACTCTAAACGAGTACTATAACCCTATTTCAAAAAGTTAGTGAATTCACTCTACCTTTTATAACTGTTAAACCAGTTTTTTTTTGAATGCACAATGTTGATTCTTACATCTGAAGAACTGCCTAATAATCTACTTACTTTCTGAACTATTGCATAAGAGTGTGATTCTATCTCCTACCTCTTCCTGCAGCCCTTCTTATCTTCCTCTGTCTCCCTCACTCCTTGTTTGCTGATGGCAAAGGGGGAGAGAGCAATTCAGGCTCCTTCTCTATCTGGATCGAAGGGGGAGGGGGAGAGATTTTGATGGCAAAAGGGGAGAGAAGGGAAGAGAAAGATTTCATGCTTCTTTGATTAAGGGGGAGGAGTCACTCATTCAGGGAGAGTTTGGCTAATGTTAATATCTGACTGTTAATGTCTTATCAAAATGCATCATTTCTCTTAGAGTTGTTTTGGGTGTTGCCTGAATTCTTTTTGGGGGTGGTGCCATCATTTGGTAGCTCTCTACCACATATCATCCGAATAAGTCTATTATATCATCAAAATACAATATCTCTTTTGGGGGTGTTGCCATTATCAAAAAGGGGGAGAATGTTGGGTCTCCTCTGGATTTATTTAGTGTGTGTACTGTTGTGTGTTGAAAGTGTTTTGATTGAATGGCAACAATTAAGTTGACTTGGTTGACTTTATTTTGATCATGATAATGTTGTGTATTTTGATGAACCTTTATATGTCAGATATATATATATAAATCATGTTTGCATACTCATATTGAAACAATCACATTTCATTAAACTGTCTGACTACAATCACGTTTATAGGGTCGGTGCAAATCATTGGTCATTCAGTTGCTAAGCATCAACGTCGATGCAATTTACTGTTTTGGTCGATGCATCTATCGTCTGTCTAAACTAAGTCTGTGCATCTCATTGTTGATGTCAGTGCATGCCTTGCATTGCAAACGACTCAGGTCGAGGCATGTTTTCATTTAAGTGAATATATGGTCGGTGCAGTTTACTGTTGCACCAATCATAAGAGTCGGTGCATATCCTGCATTGCACATTGTCAAAGTCTGTGCATAGGTGTTTCGTGCACAACCTCATCGGTGCATACTTCCACATTGCTTGAGTAAGTCTGTGCACATTTCCATAGGCACGAATGGTCTGTGCATGTTTCGCCCTCTGCATAACCAAGTCCGTGCATTTCACTGTAGTATAGCCATGAAGGTCGGTGCAATATTTATTCCTTGCACATGCAAGGTCCGTGCATGATAGGTTAAGGCATATTGAGTCAGTGCATTCTTTGCATCATGCACACACGAAGTCTGTGCAATTCTCATATGTATCTGACTGTTCTGTGAACTAAAATTGCTGACTAAGTGTTTGACATATTGACAGGATAGTTGTTCGTAAACTTTAAGGAGGGCACGTGATTCAAGGCTGAAAGCATAGCGATGTTCATGACACGTGGAAAACCATCAAGCCCAGATGCTGCCATGTGGCGTTGAGAACTTCAGATCTAGATGAAAAGCTTGGGCGGGAAATGTGGTGACCACACGCCCATCTCTGCTGTCTGCCTATACATAAGAAGATGTTCGCTCAGGAAAAGATAGCCGATGTAAAAAGATTTGAGCGTGAAACCAAGAGAAGAATATAGAAGCAGTGAGAGTAAAAGAAAGCACGATCCAGCCGAGGTAGAGCTACCAAGATCTGAGAGAGAATAGAGAGAGCCTTGAGAAGAGAAGTGGTGTGATTGTTGTGTTCGGTCTCTTGGTTCAGAACCAGAGCCGTTTCGCTCTTTGCTAAAAGCTACATTTATGTTTCGAGTTTCAGTTGTTCTTTTGTTTTCAAACTTTGTTTCTCAAGCTGTGTGTCAGCGGCAGAGAAGGATTTCTCTGGACAGGTTAAGCTGTAAACCTCAGCGGCAGAGGAGGATTCCTCTGGATAGCAGAAGCTGTAAGGCTCAGCGGTTTGTAGGGAGTCATTCCCCGAAGCTATGGATTAGCGGTCAAGCTATGTGTCAGCAGTGAAGCCACACTCGTTTGAGTGTGGGGTGGATGTAGACCTCTGGATAGAGGTTGAACCACCTAAAAAACCCATTGTCTATCGTGTGATTGTGCCGTGATTTGTGTTCATTCTTGTCTTCAGTTTATCGCTCATTAGATGGATGTTTAGGAACGTTTGAGTGCCGATCTACTTGAGCTGTTCTATTTAGATTGTGACTGAGTGTTTCCTGATTGTCCTACAGTAGTTTGTTTTAATTCCGCACTAGTAGCTGCTGTAGAAAAAATTTTATTAGGTGATTGATCTATTCACCCCCCTCTAGATCACACATCAATTTTGAAGTTAAAATCTTCATCTAAGTTGTTCTTTACCCAATGGCTGTTGCATGGGTTTTGGTTTTACCTAATTCTGACCTTCCTTGATTAAGTTATAAATTCCCTAGAGAACCTTCAATAATCTATTTAGATTTCTGGTTTATTGCGTTAATGGGTCCGAATTGTACCTAATTGGGCCAGTGCCCAAATTGGTGGTTCTAACATCCTCTCCCCCTCAAAAATAATTTCGTCCTCAAAATTAACTTGAAAGTTTTTAAGGTTACTTATCGAATAGTTGAGGATATTCACAGCACATCTTGTCCTCCAGTTTCTATGTTGTTCCCTCAGAATGAGAATTCTTCTATAACACCTTCACTAGCAGGATTGTTTTATTTCTCAACACATATTCCTTCCAGTCTATGATCTCACTGGGCTGCTCCACATAAGACAGATCTGCTCGAACCTCCAAGGGCTCGTACTCTATAACATGTGGGGCATCCGGGACATACTTCCTGGGCATAGAGACGTGAAAGTCCGGATGCACATGCGACATAGCAGGCAGAAGTGCAAGTCGATAAGCCACCTCGCCAACCTTTTGCAAAATCTCGAAAGGCCCGATATATCTAGGACCAAACCTGCCCTTCTCCCTGAATCGCATGACTCCCATGGGAGAGACACCTTTAGGAACACATGGTCCCCCCTTCAATTTTTCTTAAACATATGAACTGAAACGACTGAGTTTTACAAAGCTTGTAACTCCATGTTAAACCCTACCAGCTCAACAATCTGAAAATGGGGGAACGATCTCATACCGCATGCAACTCAGAACATCAAAACTAACTTGGTGAGGCACATGGCAAACCCATTGATGCAAATGGTGGGGAAGCCCGACTGATGATCAATGCTAAATGGACATTATCATTCATGGCAAAACTATCACTATGAATCACAACAGAACCCCCTTCTAATCTTTGATAATCATTTTTCAACTAGTTGAGGAGCAAGGTCATCAGTTTAAAGTATGCAAATGAGTATTTTTGCCTAGAATCCATGGCATCTGTTAGAGTGCTTGGCCCAGATACAGAGGGGGGTGAATGAATCCTTCTACGAATAATGGCCAAATTTAAAACAGGATGCTAGATAAAGAAACGGAATAGAACCAATTCTATTCAACTCAAATACAAACACATTAAGCGCACCTATTCAAGCATCTAGCGGAAGCAAATCAGACAAACAAGCCACTGCACAAAAGGTTTTTAGGTGGTTCGGTCCTTCAGACCTACATCCACCCCACACTCAACCCGAGTGTGGCTTCCACTAGCTCACGCTAGAAACCGCAGACTCAGTCTGCAACAGGTGCTGCCACACAGCTTGACCAGGGGAACAACCTCCCCTCTTCCTCCCAACCGGAGGGACACCCCAAGTGACACCCAGTCACTTGGAAACTAGAGACACACGGTCTCTCTTCCTCCAGACCCGGAGGGAACCCCTGGACTTGAATCCACAAGCCCAGAACCGGAGACAAGTCTCCCTTCCTCCAAACCGGAGGGAACCCACTAGTAGCTCCCAGCTACTTGCAACCGGAGATCAGATCTCCCTTCTCCTGATCCACAGGAGGAACCCCGACCTCTCTACAGAGTATCGGAAAGGACAGCAAACCAGAAAACAAGGGAAAAATAATAAACGAAAATAACTTCAGCAAATAGAAAGCTGAAACACGAAATGCACAATGTGGCTCTCAACGGAGCTGACTGGCCTGGATTTGATCCACGGTCCAGTGAAGACAGATCTTCAAGCAACTTCTTCCTTCTTCTTCACGAGCTCTCTCGCTCACTCTCTATCTCTCTTTCTTTCTCTTATGCTCTCCTAATCTTTTTACTCTCTCAATCTCTGCTCCTCTATTCTCTTCGGCTCACACTTCTATCTCTCCCTTTCTCTTCTTCTCTTTCTGCTCTTCTTCTCTTCTTCTCCTTCTGCTCTTCTTCTCTTCTTCTCCTTTTTCTATGGATCGTGGCTCTCTATATGGACTTTTCTTCTCGCCAACTCGATCGATCTTCTTCTGTGGAAGAAGGCTCATATATATAGCAGCAGCATCAGCATCAGCCCCGACGTGTGACCTCCACATTTCTAGCCCTAAGTATTCGGACCACGTGGCAGTCTCTCAGCAGGCTTCATTCCAGCCTCGGATCACGTGCTGCCTAGTCACTTGGGAATGTTCTTCCTCGAACCTGCAAGGAGATACGAACCATTAAAACTGAGGGCCACAATAACTAAAGCTGCACGAGGTATGTGGTAGCAGTTCTAGATGCACTGAGAACGACACAACATTCAGTAGTGACAAAAACAAACACTACAATGAGAACGACACGAAGTCACTGTAACAAAACAATCACTATGAAAGGAACGACACGAGGTAGGATGAGAACAGCACGAAGTAAGGAGAGAACGACACGAGATACATACTGTAACAGAGATGACACTACAAAGATAACGACACGAAGACGATGAAAACAGTACGAGGTAATAAGAAGAACGACACGAGATACATACGATGACTACAGCACGAAGTAAAGAAAAGAATGACACGAGATACACTGTGACAGAACAGACACAACGAAGAGAATGACACGAAGTGAGGTTATAAAACAACACGAGGTAAAAACGACACAGACTGACAACGACACGAAGTCGAGAACAGAAACCAACACGAAGTATGGTTTCAACACAAGAAAGACACGAGGTGAAACAACACGGACTGTCAACGACACGAAGTGAAGTTGACACGAAGTGAAAACAACACTAATACGATGAGATCAGAAATCGACACGTAGTGAAAACAACACGAAGACAGAACAGTAATTGACATGGGTTGAAAACAACACGAAGTGAAAACAACACTAAGACGATGAGAACAGCACGAGGTGAAGCGACACGGGGTTCACTGGGAAACGACTCGAAGTTCATCAGAACAAATCGAGCTGCTACAGTAAACAACACGGAGACACGAATGCAAAAACAACACGAAGACACTCAAACAAAAACGACACGAAGACGTTGAGTATAGAAACAGCACGAAGACGATCAACAAAAACAACACAAAGACATTAACACAACACGAAGACATAGACACTAAAACAACACGAAGACGATGGATGCTACAGTGCAATGTCTAGACATGAAATCCAATGCTAACGGCTGTACAGACTTGAAGATGTGAAGCCAATGTACAGACTTTGGAGAACAGTCCAATGTATGGACTTTGATGCCCAAAGGCGATGAATCAGTGAATCAGTGTATAGACTTCAAGGTTCATCTCTTGATGTACATACATCAAGAGATGCTTCATGCCAATGTATAGACTTAGCTATGAGTGTGGGCTGTACAGACTTTAAGCTGAACGCGTGCGAACACTGAGAATGTATAGACTTCATGAAATGCATGCTACAGTGATGTATAGACTTAGACGCAACATGCTATGCAATGTACACACTTGATGTAATGCATGCCGATGTACAGACTTCAGTTGAAGTCAACCGAAGAGTGTATATACTTTATGAATGCATATGCCAAGACCAATGTACAAACTTGATCAGAATGTCTAGACTTCGCATGAACAGTCGATGTGTATGTCCAAACAATGCTGACAGAGTTTACACTTGAACAAGTAATGCATGTGAAAGCTTTATTCAGGAGATAAACAGTCTGAACTTCAAATGCAATGACTTACACAACAAAATGACTCACAGTAATTAACATCAAACACCAATCTTCAAAACCACAGCAATGAATGCTTTATGCATCAGTTTAATATGTAGCATGACTGAACATCAAATATGTTAATCTAAACTGAGCAGTAAGATGACTGAATATTTGATTAACTCACATCAACAACCAATCATCAAAACCAAATCAATCATCAAAACCATCATCAAAACCATAGGGGCACAACAATCTCCCCCTTTTTGATGATGGCAACACTTTCAATATATTGAGTCATTCTGATGATGTGAGGCATTCTGAAGACTCAAATTATTCTCCCCCTTTGACTTCATCAAAAAGAAAATAATTTGAGAAATTAAAGCATGTATAAAAGTTCAGTCAAATTCTCCCCCTTGCAAGAACATGATTCTCCCCCTTTAATAGTTTCAGCAAAAGCATAAATTAGAGAAGATCAAAAGAAATCTGCATGCACTGATTGAATGATATTCTCTCTCTTTGGCAAACAATCTCCTCCTTTGGTGTAATCAAAATAAACCATGGGAAGGGTTAAATGCAAAAATGCAGATGCAACAAGAAATGCAATACTCCCCCCTGAGTATATGAATGCAAGGTCACAAATGATATGAACATGATTCAGCATGACAAAGAATGCTCCCCCTGAAGAGATGCCAATTGATATGCAAGTGATGCATGACATGGAAGCTCCCCCTCAATAAGTGGACTCTTATGAGAAGGAGACCACAGGGGCAAACAAGAAGAAGTTCAGGTTAATGAGTCAATACCATGAGCAGAAGAGTTTCAATTAACAGATTTTTCAAGGATGTTCCAAACACAAGAAGTTCAGCCTGATTTTCAAAGAGATATCAATCTCATAAATCTAAAGCATAAGTTTTCAAAGTCTTCTATCATAAGGGCTTATGAATGACATTTATTGAACAGCATGGTTTAAACATGATGTATGCAGAGTTTATCAATAAAATTCTGTATTGATATCTAAAACCATGGTTTAATAAATATGAACTAAGCCCTCATATTTATCTTGATAAATCTCCCTTTCTCTTACACAATCAAACTTATTGACTTCTTTCGCAATTACATGCATCTGTATTGAAATCAAGTAATTATGAAGTCATATGATTTTGTCTAGGGTTGTAGCAATTTGATTTTGGCATCAATATTCAGATATTTCAATTTATTCAACAATTTTTCTTGCTACAAATTTTACGTGCACTCTAGTTCAGTACACACCTTGTAACTAGAGGATATACCTTGATCAGAGGCCAATATCCCTAAGCCCTTAGTGTGACTAACTGTCATGCCTTATGTGAACAGAGTTAGCATTTACACATCATGACACACTACAACTCAATTTTTAATGAGTGAATTGTATTTCTCAGTGTGCATGCCATTGCTCTGCCTGATTTTCAATGAATTCTTACAGAGTTAACTAAGGCACCTCATGACACAATCCTTTGGACATGTGTTTCTCAGTGACCAAGGTCATTGCTCTGACAATTACTTTACCCTTTAGACAATTCAGAAACATTCATTTGCTTCAAAACAATATTAATCTCATGTACTTAACCAAATAAAGTCATGTATTCAAAAGTGCAGATTTCAGAAGTTTTTGCAAGACATAGCATGAAACAGTTGGTTAAGATTTATTAAACATGATTCATATATGTTAAGAGATTTTGAAGTTAAACTCCATGAATACATTAAGCTTAAACCACATGAGTTATTTCAGACATTCATAAAAGCGTATAATAGAAGATTTCTAGTTCAAGATTTTTTCAGATCTATGATCGAGATAGCCCATTGAAATCTTCATGAAGGACTGAAATAATTCTGATATCAAATGATACCAATTGTTACCAATTGATAGGAGAGATTTTGAAGCTCAGCGTTTTCAAATTATGATCACGGTTTGGTCAAATAGAATCAATGAAAGGGATATACACACAAGGCAAGATATCAGGAGGTCAGGCAAGTTCCAGGATGTTCAAAGTTTACATGCAATGAACTCTGACATAAATGTATGCACATGACTGCTTTCATGCATTGTATTGACTCCTCCTGACACTATGCATTCAATTATCCTTTTTGGTATTTTCAATGCAGTAAAATGCAATGCAATTAACTATATGCATGCAAAGACTCAACACTGAATGCTATGCAAGGACATGCAATTAACTCCCCCTGAAAGCATGCAATGTTTACACTGAAAACTGAACATATGATTTTGATTCATGCATATTCAGACTGTCCTAATCAGCAAGGTGACCCATGGTACTAGGCGGAGCACTTGGTCTAAAAGACCATCTCACACATAGTAAGAACCTCCAGACAGATTTCCCTGCCTTTTGATACCTTACCATTTATATACCATTGTGGTCAACCATGATAATTCAACATGGGCAACATGCATGGATCGAATTTCAGCTAATCAGATTTTTCAGAATGCAATGGACAGATTTTTAATGAGCAATGCATCAGACAAATTTCAAGCCTCATACATATGCAGTTTTGATTTTTCAGAATGCAATTTGTTTTCAGAGTTTATGCATTTCAACAATTACCAAACAACTACAAGTGGCAGATTTGCAAGAACACATCAAATCAGATATGCAATTAATTTCAAAATGAGAAATGCAGAGAGATTACCTGAACAGTGTGGGAGTGGGGCTTTCATTCTTGAGTGCCTTGGATCATTACCCCTTTTATTCCAGTCCCAAGGCACACCTGTAAAAAAAAGTTTATTTTGCACAAACAGGTACCCAAGAAGTCTTGGGTCCTGACATGACATTATCACTCCTAGTAGGTTTTCTCAGCATATTTTTAACTTGATAGCCATTAAATTTCATCAGAGGATGACTATCCATCAAATGTCCAGATTTGCCATAATGATGGCAAGAGACAGCAGTTTTCAAATCTGATTTATGCACATTCTTATTAGCATGAATTCTATGTGCATACACATGAGATTTTCTGTTAACAGGGTAAAATTTCTGTTTACCAAAACTGGTTTGGTTTTGATATCCTAGCAGCCAACAGGTTGCAGCCCTGTGACCTGGCTTCCCACAGTGATGACATGAAGGTTTTGCAGATTCTCTTACAGGGAATTTAGCATGTTTGAGATTCACATTTCTACCCTGAATATGCCAACAGTCCTTGACTGTATGGCCATGCTTTCTACAGTGAGAACAAATGAGAGAATTTCTTCTAAAGGAACCTGACCAGTATTCAGAGGCCTTGTGACCAATTTTGTTGCAATTAAAACATATAATGTGCTGGTTCTTGTTAAAGGCATGCTGATTTCCAAAGTGTTTTGTATGATATGAACATGATTTTTCCTTACTACTTGCAAACCAACAATGAGCAGTAGTGTGTCCTACTTTATCACAATTAGAACATGTGACATTCTTTTTCTGACCAGACACAGATTTTCTAGCATGCTTGTTGTCATCTTTTTCCATCACAAAACAGTTACTCATAAAATGTCCATACTTACCACAATAATGACATGAGCCATTTGATTTCTTTAAAACATGGCATTTATCTGATGAGTTTTTAGCATGCAGATTGTTCCTTTGAATTTCTGATGTTTTATGATTTTTATTTTGTTTTTCTGTTTTCTTAGCCTTGTACTGAGGTGGAGATGAGATAGAAGGCTTTTCCTGTTCAGAAGATTTGACAGAGATAGTTTTCAGGTTGGCTCCATCAACCTTCCTCATGACTGGACTGTAACCCAATCCTTCCTTGTTAAAGTTAATCTTTGTTCCCAGTATTTTCTGAACAATGGGCTGTTTGTCTTTTGATGTAGTGGCTACATTTGAAGTATTTACAAAGGATGTCATTACTTTGTTCTGCAAAGCCTTCTTAGTTAGATTATTGTAGCCCAACCCTTCCTTTTTGACATTGACTTTTACACCTAGCAGCTTGTCTAGGTTTTTCTGCCCATCAACAAATTTAGACAAGGAAACTTTCAAATCCTGAATTTCATTTTCAAGAGATACAATGTGTATTTCATAACTAGCGATCTCTTGTTCACTACAATTGACAGCTTCCTTCAAAACCTTGTTAGCTGTTTTGTATTCTTCAATTTCCTTTCCCAGCTCATCTACTTCTTCAGTCTCGTTTGTACAGATAGCTTTTCCTTTTTCCAATGTGAGAAGTCTTTCAGACATGACACTGTTTAACAGTTTTAATTTTTCAACTTCTTCTTTAAGTTTATCATTTTGAATTAACTCATTTATTAGAAGCTGATCTTCTGAGTTAACCATGCTTTCTCTCCTAGCTTCAAACTCCCTCAATTCCTTTTGTTGTTTTTCAAAGTCTTTCTGTAATTCTATGTTTACAGATTTTATGGCATTAAATTTTTCAATCAGTAACTCATTCTCTCGTTTAAGTTTCTCTAATTGTTCTTCATTTTCGTTAGAGAATTTTCTGAGAGAGTCATCTTCAGATTTTAGATTGTTCAGTTCAGAGTAAACACATTCAAGTTCCTTCTTCAGTTCTGCATTCTGGTTTTTATGCATATGATTATCAGACAGACATGCATCATGAGATTGCTTCGTACTTGAACAATTTTTACATGGAGAGCTAGAACTATCTACCCGAGTACTCTTCTTCAACTTTTTATACTGTTTTCTTAACAGTTCATGAGATTCAAATAGTTCACCATATGCATTCTCCCAATCTTCTAGAGAGAAGTTCTCGAAAAGATTTACCTCATCATCATCATCATCTTCTTCAGTTTGATTGCTACCTTGATCGCTTCTGTTGGCCATCATGCAGCCTGTTTGATTTCCTTTCTCGCTTCTCTTCATCATTTCCAACATATGCCTTGCAGATCTGCAATCAAGGAAACATGAGTGAAAAGCTTTGTCAGTGGCTACTTTCATCAGATTTATAGCTGTCTGATTCTTCTCAAACATTGATTCGTGACTGTTAGTCCATTTGGACCTTTTCTTTGGTAGTTCATGAGGACCATGTGAGATCACTTTCCACAGGTCTGGGTCAACGGACTTAACATAAGTACGTAAAGCACTGTGCCACTGGTTGAAATCAAGACCACTGAAGACAGGTGGACAAGCCATTGAAGCAAAAGCAGATATATTCAATGCAACAGGAATATTTATGCACTTAAGGCAAATAAGCACCTAAGACCGCAAGAACGAATCTGCAGGTCGCTGGACCTTATATGCAGACACCCGCTCTGATACCAACTGTTAGGGTGCTTGGCCCGGATACAGAGGGGGGGTGAATGAATCCTTCTACGAATAATGGCCAAATTTAAAACAGGATGCTAGATAAAGAAACGGAATAGAGCCAATTCTATTCAACTCAAATACAAACACATTAAGTGCACCTATTCAAGCATCTAGCGGAAGCAAATCAGACAAACAAGCCACTGCACAAAAGGTTTTTAGGTGGTTCGGTCCTTCAGACCTACATCCACCCCACACTCAACCCGAGTGTGGCTTCCACTAGCTCACGCTAGAAACCGCAGACTCAGTCTGCAACAGGTGCTGCCACACAGCTTGACCAGGGGAACAACCTCCCCTCTTCCTCCCAACCGGAGGGACACCCCAAGTGACACCCAGTCACTTGGAAACTAGAGACACACGGTCTCTCTTCCTCCAGACCCGGAGGGAACCCCTGGACTTGAATCCACAAGCCCAGAACCGGAGACAAGTCTCCCTTCCTCCAAACCGGAGGGAACCCACAAGTAGCTCCCAGCTACTTGCAACCGGAGATCAGATCTCCCTTCTCCTGATCCACAGGAGGAACCCCGACCTCTCTACAGAGTATCAGAAAGGACAGCAAACCAGAAAACAAGGGAAAAATAATAAATGAAAATAACTTCAGCAAACAGAAAGCTGAAACACGAAATGCACAATGTGGCTCTCAATGGAGCTGACTGGCCTGGATTTGATCCACGGTCCAGTGAAGACAGATCTTCAAGCAACTTCTTCCTTCTTCTTCACGAGCTCTCTCGCTCACTCTCTATCTCTCTTTCTTTCTCTTATGCTCTCCTAATCTTTTTACTCTCTCAATCTCTGCTCCTCTATTCTCTTCGGCTCACACTTCTATCTCTCTCTTTCTCTTCTTCACCTTCTGCTCTTCTTCTCTTCTTCTCCTTCTGCTCTTCTTCTCTTCTTCTCCTTTTTCTCTGGATCGTGGCTCTCTATATGGACTTTTCTTCTCGCCAACTCGATCGATCTTCTTCTGTGGAAGAAGGCTCATATATATAGCAGCAGCATCATCATCAGCCCCGACGTGTGACCTCCACATTTCCAGCCCTAAGTATTCAGACCACGTGGCAGTCTCTCAGCAGGCTTCATTCCAGCCTCGGATCACGTGCTGCCCAGTCACTTGGGAATGTTCTTCCTCAAACCTGCAAGGAGATACGAACCATTAAAACTGAGGGCCACAATAACTAAAGCTGCACGAGGTATGTGGTAGCAGTTCTAGATGCACTGAGAACGACACAACATTCAGTAGTGACAAAAACAAACACTACAATGAGAACGACACGAAGTCACTGTAACAAAACAATCACTACGAAAAGAACGACACGAGGTAGGATGAGAACAGCACGAAGTAAGGAGAGAACGACACGAGATACATACTGTAACAGAGATGACACTACAAAGATAACGACACGAAGACGATGAAAACAGTACGAGGTAATAAGAAGAACGACACGAGATACATACGATGACTACAGCACGAAGTAAAGAAAAGAATGACACGAGATACACTGTGACAGAACAGACACAACGAAGAGAATGACACGAAGTGAGGTTATAAAACAACACGAGGTAAAAACGACACAGACTGACAACGACACGAAGTCGAGAACAGAAACCAACACGAAGTATGGTTTCAACACAAGAAAGACACGAGGTGAAACAACACGGACTGTCAACGACACGAAGTGAAGTTGACACGAAGTGAAAACAACACTAATACGATGAGATCAGAAATCGACACGTAGTGAAAACAACACGAAGACAGAACAGTAATTGACATGGGTTGAAAACAACACGAAGTGAACACAACACTAAGATGATGAGAACAGCACGAGGTGAAGCGACACGGGGTTCACTGGGAAACGACTCGAAGTTCATCAGAACAAATCGAGCTGCTACAGTAAACAACACGGAGACACGAATGCAAAAACAACACGAAGACACTCAAACAAAAATGACACGAAGACGTTGAGTATAGAAACAGCACGAAGACGATCAACAAAAACAACACAAAGACGTTGACACAACACGAAGACATAGACACTAAAACAACACGAAGACGATGGATGCTACAGTGCAATGTCTAGACATGAAACCCAATGCTAACGGCTGTACAGACTTGAAGATGTGAAGCCAATGTACAGACTTTGGAGAACAGTCCAATGTATGGACTTTGATGCCCAAAGGCAATGAATCAGTGAATCAGTGTATAGACTTCAAGGTTCATCTCTTGATGTACATACATCAAGAGATGCTTCATGCCAATGTATAGACTTAGCTATGAGTGTGGGCTGTACAGACTTTAAGCTGAACGCGTGTGAACACTGAGAATGTATAGACTTCATGAAATGCATGCTACAGTGATGTATAGACTTAGACGCAACATGCTATGCAATGTACACACTTGATGTAATGCATGCCGATGTACAGACTTCAGTTGAAGTCAACCGAAGAGTGTATATACTTTATGAATGCATATGCCAAGACCAATGTACAAACTTGATCAGAATGTCTCGACTTCGCATGAACAGTCGATGTGTATGTCCAAACAATGCTAACAGAGTTTACACTTGAACAAGTAATGCATGTGAAAGCTTTATGTAGGAGATAAACAGTCTGAACTTCAAATGCAATGACTTACACAACAAAATGACTCACAGTAATTAACATCAAACACCAATCATCAAAACCAAATCAATCATCAAAACCACAGCAATGAATGCTTTATGCATCATGACTGAACATCAAATATGTTAATCTAAACTGAGCAGCAAGATGACTGAACATTTGATTAACTCACATCAACAACCAATCATCAAAATCAAATCAATCATCAAAACCATCATCAAAACCACAGGGGCACAACAACATCAACATAACGAGATATCTTAGTAGGCATTAAATGTGTCAAAGACTGGAAAAGTATGACATTAGATATCAGTTTCTTGACATCTAGAGCTGACAAATATCTTAACCAGACCTTGATGGTGTCCTGGCCAGATCTCTTTGCTGCAACTATGTCAAGTAGGATTGCTCATTTCTTACCATGTCTCTTGGAAGGTCAGTTTCAGGGTTTTCTTCTCCCCCCTTTTTTCCCTTTTTCTAAAATGGTTTAAGCTTGCTTGTCTTACTTCCTAGTCTAGACATAAATGATCAGTTGATCTTCTTCTGTTCTGGAGAAGAAGCTTACACGTGTAATGCGCAAGCTGTGCTTTAGAGGCTCATTGAATATCATCTCACTTAAAATAGTTGTAACCTACAACAAGTGCTACACAGTGTATGCTTTTAGTGTTTTTATTAGTTCAATTCTAAGATTCAGCTTGTTATGTGACTTGTAAACTAAAATGGCTCATCGCTCTGCATAATTAGTTATTCCAATTCCTTGCTCTGTACCTTGAAAATGGGAGTGCTTAATAATGGATGGAACAGAAGATTATATATCTTTTATCAATTCAGAAGGCCTAACTGACCTGAAGTTGGGATACCCAAGAGTAGATGATACCCCGCCCTCGGATTGATCTTGGAGAAGTCTTTAGCAGACGACAACTGGCCAAACAAATCTTCAATCCTCGGTAGAGGATACTTGTCCTTAATGGTGGCCCGATTAAGCTTGCGGTAATCAATTTACAGCCGCATAGCCCCATCTTTCTTCCATACAAATAAGACCGGTACTCCCCATGGAGACATGCTAGACCATATCTAGGAGGTATGCTTCCCCCAGCAATATCCTTTCATTGATTTTGACCTCACTAGTAGGGATCACAAGCTTGGTGTGGACTTGTTTCCCGATTGGTGTACTAACTACCATTCCCCCGAATAATGTGGATTGGGGTCTGTTCTTCGGTTGCTTAGCAAAACTAGTGGATATAAATGTATGTGTAGCCCCCCCGGCCTATTCCTTGGTACCGGCTCCTGACGTGCCACCTTTTCCTTGTCCTGCCTCCCTTCTATCCGCCTAGGCCTTTTGCCCATCGTCTTCTGCTCCTTGGTGAACCTATACATAGGTATCCATTAGAACCCAACTTAATATTTCCCTTAAATCCTTATGGTTTCAATTGTTACCGGTGAGGGTTTGTTTATAATGGGTTATAAATATGCTCTACCCTTTTTCTACTGTAGCCTATCTCCTCTTCTACTATTTGGACAATTGGAATCGTTGTAACCATGGTTTGTCTCTCGTGCTCTGATACCACTTTGTAACGCCCCGAGATCCGAGTCCCAATTTATGGGCATATTTTTTCCCTTTCTTCCATCGGACCTCGAGACATTACGCCGTAGGTATCGCAGAAGCACAAATATATAAACATGCATACATTCGCATGAGAGAGAGAGAAACCACAATTACAAGAAATGTATATATCATCTCAACCATTCATAATCCCAAAGAAAGTACATGTCCATTGTTCCAAATACACTCGAGTCCATACATATTTACCATTCCATAACTAACCATATATGAGAGATAGCATCCATAGCCTACCCTGACAAAGGAAGGACTAAACTATTCCTCGGCCGCAGCCTCTTCCTTGACCTCCTTCACAATGTCTCCTGAAAATTTTGAGTCACAAGGGGGTGAGTGTGACGCTCAGTAGGCAGCCAAAGTAAATCGGGATAACTCGCATTTATATAACCAAATCATATACATAATTCAGATGTTAATATTATCATAATCCATTCATTCACACTTGCTTAAAAATAATAGATTCAAAAGGGTAATAACCAAAGAGTACGAGAGGCCTATCAAAACCTTTTTAACCGCTTCCAAGGGACTCAATAGGTCAATCAAGAACTCAGGAATAAATGGGTGAAAGACATAACATAATAGATCAATTTTGAAGGATTACGAAGTTGAATCTGCTACCTGATAGAAGTCGGTCGACCGAACTGGGCCGTCGGTCGACCGAACTATAGTAAATTCCAGACCGACCAACGCTCGGAGATTCGGTTGACCGAAATTCTCAGGTCCTTTGACCGAACCTTGGATAATGAACTGCTGCGTCGACGCAGCCAGCCCGGTGCGTCAGTGCAGCAGAAGAAACAATGCAGTGAAATCACTATTTAACAGGTAGACTACTCATGCATGTACTAAATCCATAAGGAATGATTACTTTACACAATTCCCATATTTTCATGAGTTACACATCTTACGTTATTCGTGGAAACAAACAGCTGCCTCAAACATAGGAGGCCCACACACACTTGTAGATTGTTTATTATATTCTATCCCACCCCTTTAAACTAACTATGTGTGTATGCACATGAACCGGCATGAAAGTATGAACAAAGGGGGGGTAAATAGACATGGAAACGTACTGTGATCGCCATCAAAGTTGCAACAACGCCAAAGGGATGAAGAGATAAAGGAAAAGGGGCCATGAACCTTGGAAATATGAAGAATTGATCGCACTTATGAACGGGATGCGGGAAACTTGTGGAATCAAACCTCTTCTCCTTCCAGCTAGCTAGATGAAGAAGGCCTCACGTTGTGTTCATGCTCTCCTGCAAAACAAAGCCAAAACAATGATAAAAACCCATTAGAACATGCATGTGTAGCATCAATCTCGTAGTGATAAAATAGGGGTAGAAATTGAGGGAGAACGCACCGGTGGGAGATTTTTAACCCCTGTAGAAGGGTGGAAAAGATAGGTGTATGTGTTATGCATGCATGAGATTTAAAATCATGAGATTTGATTGAGAGAATAGAGAGAAAACGATGATGCAAAATGGGGAAAAATGCATATGTAGCAGAAAAATAGTACTTTGTGATGATTTATGATTTTGAGAGGAGGAGAACTAAGAGTATAGACCATGAAATTAAGTCCAAAAGGATGCAATGGAAAGCCAATACTTCCCTTTTCAAGCCAGGGTCAAAGGATTGACCCGGAGGTGCAGCATGGCTTCGCCCTAAGTCGAAGAAGAGCCCCCCGTCGCCACTGCGAACGGGGCAGTTTATATAGAGTTTTCAGAGAAAGCCTCATCTTCTTATCACGATTCCTGGAGATATACTCAAAGATAAATCAAGTTCTATGGATCAAACTCGATATAATACTATGGATAAGAGATAGAAATAAACGGGACTCGATTTGGAGAAGTATTCTAGAAGATATGGCTCTTGAAAGGAGGCCCCGTCGCTCAAAAAATAGAGTTTGAGTTGAACCAGGACACCTAAATCCCAAACTTTCGACCAAGATTCCGAGAGATATAGTCAATGAAAATTCGAGCTCTATGAACCAAACTCAAGATAATATAAAGGGCAAGAGATAGAAACAAATGAGGATCAATTTGGATAAGAATCCCAAGAGATATGATCATTTGAAGCAGCCCCGTCAGACAGAAAACTGATAGAGTCCAGCTTACGTTAGACTCTCGGGCGGCCTTAGCGGTCTATCGTAGGGACGCTAGGGGATGGCAAACGGTCTAAGGGGTGACCACAAGGCTCCAGGGATGAAACAAGGTGATTTCAGAAAAGTTTCTGGAAAACGGTCTAGTGAATGACCATTTTTGATGGGCTAGCGGTCTAGTAAATGACCGCTAGAAAGCTAGAGGAAAAATTGTAGGTAGACTTTGTGTGACTTTTGAAATCGGATGATATCTTAAAAACGACGTAGAATTAGCGAAAGTGGTAGAATAAGACATTGTAGATATCTGAAAGATGAACAACTTTCATGAAGATAGTAAGATGAAAAGACGATCAGAAAATAGAGAAAATGGGGCTAGAATAGAGAGAAAGAATTCTGGGATGCAGTTGAATCAGTATAGCCTGTCAGAAAAATGTGAATAACTTGAAATCAGTGGAGAACCGGCCAATGGGGTAGATGAAGAAATTGTAGAGCTTTGAAAGACGAACAACTTTGGTGAAGGATACATTTTGAATATAGAAACAGAAGGACATGAAAAAGAATCATTTTCAGGATTGCGTAGCGAAAAGAGAGCCGAATACTTGATAGGAGCCAGCCTAAATGGGCCGTAAGCTGACTTGGAAGTCGGAAGTTTATAAGATAAGCTCCAAGACTCTAAAAAATCATGATCTCCGAAGTCTAAAGGCTAGGGAATGATAAAAATGGGCTCAAAATCCATCCAAGAAAGACTCCAAAATAACGGGTAATTTGGGACATCAAAAATGATGAATAAGAGAAATAACGTAACTTGTGGGCTAAAACAGGTGTCAACAGATGCCCCTCCTTGATGTCTGCTTTGCAAGGGAACGAGCGAAAGCGGCGCGGAGGTGAAATGGAAAGGAGATGGAGCGAAAGCGAAAGCGATGTGAAACGGAGATGAAGCAGAGAAGAAGCGGAGAGAACTGAAAAGCGGGCATCAAGGTAAAAGACACCCGTCACAACCAACAAGCGATAGGAATTCTCCCGAAAATATCGAACTAATCACACGGAATGGATGACGCGAATGAGACATGTCTGGAGAACTAAACTAACAGGATAAAGGAAACATGACCAACCTCATCGGGGACACAATCCACGGACAATGAGTGGGTCGGAAGGAAACACATATGAAAAGCTGGAAAAGAAATAAAACTGAGATAATATCCAGACAGGAATCACGCTGGCCAACCAGACCGAGTGGACAGATCAGAGAAATCGTTCAAATTCAGAGTGGAATGAGAATCTCTTATCCAAGGGAATTGAAGTACAATTAACCATCGCTGAGGAGAAAACCTTTAACGGATCACGAGGTGTGAATGCTCAAAATGACATGATGCATACTGGGCTAAAACAAAGAAATCATCAAAATGAATGCGAATAAAGATAAAATAGAAAGTACTCAAAGATATTATTGCTAGACCAAGCCAAGACGGGGTCAAGAGTCATCCGCAACCACGGCGTGTGAGACAGAGTCCATCGTCCCCCACCCGACTCAACCGAGCGGCCTATCCAACGATTAACCGTATGCTCCTAAATCATCATCATTTTTGTTAAAGGGGAACATCAGATCCCAGAACACACGGGCAACCAGCTGGTCCTTGAGAGGCTATAATAATGTAGATAACATATAGTAATGCAACAATGAGGAGGGATAGAGAGCCATACCTGACTTACCTGCCTGGCAAAATGATATTTTTTTTTGGATTTTTATGAGGCTTCATGTATAAGACAACCAACAACATGAATAAACAAGTATGAACATAACGAGACAAACAAATGAACGCATAAACAATGACGAAACGATCAAATGAAGGAAAGACGGCACAACATAACATAACAAAGGACGAACCAGCAACACATGCAAGACACGAACAAACCACATGTATGCACGATGAACATAGTGGGACAAGATAACAACACGGTGGGACAACACACGGTTGGGACAAGAATATGAGGGATGACCACACGGTTGGGACAACACACGGGACATAGATGGACGACTAACAACATATGCAAGACAACTAACAACACGCGGTGAGGGATAAAACAACATGCGTGGGATGACAAGGAGGGACATAAACACGTGACAAGGACACGGCGGGATAAAGATATGACAAATACGCCTTCAATCAAAACCCAAGATCAGATGAAACAGAACCGCCAGGTTCATAATCGTGAGGCAAAGTCCTCTCATAAAGATATGATCATGTTTAAATAAGCTGAGAAGGACATGAGCTTCAGAACAGATCAAGAGATATAGATTGAAGAAGAGAGAACAGATCTAAAGATGTGAACATGAGGTAAAATGAGAGATAGAGCAAGGAAACTTGAAGCATTTGTAACATGCACACTTAGCAAACGGATTACGTATCTGTCCTTAAAATAAATGCAAATGCATGAAAAATCAAAGACATATTTTTGGATTTTTGTGTAATAATTTTTTGATTTTTTTTGGAGTTTCAACAATATTTGATTTTTTTATTTTTTGGACTTTTGACATATTTGATTTTTTTAAAATTTTAAAATATTTAATTTTTTAGATTTTTGACAATATCTCATTTTTTAGATTTTTGTCATAGCAATCTGCAGCACCCAGAGACGGGCTAAACTATTTGCCAGGGATCGTCGTTCCTACCACTCTCATTAAAGGCTTCCCTTAAACAGGGCGTGCATATGAGGGTGGCTTACCACAACCAACCGCCTCTAAAGAACGGTGCCCCTACTAAGGCCATACCCGAGATACAACCCAGCCTAAGAGGGAGAAGCAGAAGAAAATTAGAGACAAGCTTTGTGCAGGATGGGAGATATCAGGATTCGACTTCCTCCCAAGGCACTACCCCTCAAAGATTCAGTCTGTTGCGCCGGGGTTTTCTGTCTTTGATTTTGAGACCCATATTTATTAGGACACATGCGACCGGGCTCATGACGTCCCACGGGGAATTATACTGCCACTCTTGCCATGCCTTTGATTCATAATTTTCTTTTGATTTATTTTCTCATTTTGAGAGCCCATATTGGCCAGATATAGCATGAAAGCTCACTTTCGAGGGTCAAGACTGCCCTATTTGAAACCTCTCCCGTATTAGGGAGCGCCTAGGTTGGTCATCTCATCCATCAATCTCTTGCCCCTACACTCGTCGAGCAGAAGAAAAGAAAAGACCTTTGTGCATACCCAAAGTATGGCCAAAGCTGCAACGAGTGCCTAAGAGAAATTGACTATGGCTTACCATGTAGTGTGTGGAAAAACCCATGCTAAAAGGTCACCCTCAACGATCGGGAAAGGAACTAGACTCCCAGCGTGAGCTATCACTAGCCTAAGAATGCTGCAGAAGCGAACTCGTCTATTTGACATAAAGTGAACTTCCTAAAGCCACTCAAACATGTTGAGGAACCAGAATTATAAGCGTTATGAGCATGAATAATAGAAGCAATGACAATGAAAGCATATTCTCGCACAAAATAAAGATACCTTGCAAATCCATGGAACGGAAACCAGCACCCTGAAGCGATCTTGACCATCGAGCTTCATACAGCACGAGCTTTGTATTCTTTGCTTGACAGGACGAAAGGGAGAGGATAGCAAAGGGTTGAAAATTCCTCTACACGAAGGAGAAACGGACATCATACTGGACGAAGAAGGATAAAAAGGAAGAGGAACGAAGGCTAGAACTCCCTTGTTAAGGTGCAGAGACCCTGATAATAAGGAACCAGATATAGAATAAACAGAGATTAACTAAGATCAAGGCGGACTAAAGCCTCGAAAATAGCATGAAAAAGGGTGAAGACCCCCGACAGGGTGAGATGGAAAGAGTAGAAAGATGAGAAGAAGAATCATCCGACACAGTCGGAGAAGAAGAAGAATCATAGACATCTGACAGGGTTGGGGAAGAAGAACGAGAATCACCCGACAGAGTCGGGGAAAGAGAATCATGGACACCCGACAAGGTCGGGGAATAAGAAGGAGAATCACCCGATAGAGTCGGGGAAGAAGAATGAAAATCACTCGATAGAGTCGGGGAAGGATAATTAGAGACAGAACCCGGAGATACCGGAGGAGAAGGATCAGAATAAGAAATCCCTAGATCAGGATGAAAGGATGACATGGGTCGAGGCCTAAGATAGTAAGAATAAGGAGGGTCTGGCGAAACCGGATGAGCAGAGTGGGGGTTTGTGGACCCGGGAAGAAAGGAGAAGATGATGGACGTGGGATTGGAATAAGGAAGGTACACCACCCAAGGGTGGGAGCTGAGCAGAAGGAAGGATGAATGAACAGACGGGGAAGAGGGAGTGGACCCCTGAGTGCATAATCGACGGCCTGAACCGGCGCCGCCTCTTAGCTGAAACTGGCTTGTAATGGACCCGCCTAGCGCGGACTTGGACCTTCGGGCTTCTTGATCTGCAGTGTCTTCTCAAAGTACGGGCGCATCTAGCAAACGGCCTGGCGCGATTATGGACATGCATCATCCTTAGGGCGGTTGCCCCTAGACACCCGGTACTAACCATATGCGGACATTCTTGAACAGCTAACCCCTCAATTGAATGAATATCAGAAAACCATGGAGTTTTGTCACTTGGCACTAGCAGCATGAGATTTGGCATTTCCACTCGATAATCGGGCATGAAGTACAACTCCTTTAATAGAAGAGCGGGATGAAGTTGAGGGAGTGTAATGTGCGGCGTTGACGTGGCCGACTTGCTAATGAACCGAGGGAGATTACATAGAATGTGCAGAATGTCCTTTGAGAGTGCAGAAGATACGGCCAATTGCACCTTGAATATAGAATTCATAATCTGCTTGGCGGTCGTATAAGTTAGTACAATTCGGGTAGAGAACCCCTCTTGGCCTGTCATCTGAATGGCAACGGAGCGAGGAGAAATAATAGCATCAATGGTGTACTCTCCGACGAGCAAAGAGATTGCCACCAGCCTCGCTTTTAAAGAAACTGGCATCAGTGCAAGGGAACTCTTCTTAGCAACTGTCATCTTTGAAAGTGGAGGCGCATCATCCCCAAAATAACTAGGGACCAGGACGCGGATCGGCATCCGACAGAAAAAATCCTGAATCTTAAAATGCACAGTTGGCACTGAATCATCCTGACTTGGCTTATTGTCTCCCTGGGGATTAGACCCAAGGGGCACCATGGGTAACACACACCCGCTCCGAGGGGTGGAAATGGATGAAGAAGTGGAGGTAATAGGAATAGGTTCGGAAGACATGGAGGTTTCAATGGGGATGGTGTGTTTAGGTGGAGGCAAAGGTAAGGGTGGAGGTATGGCTTGCTCGGGCGAGGGCGACAAAGGCGAAGCTTGCTCAGGCTCGGGCAAAGGTGATGGCGGGGATGATGGAGGTTTAGGCAATAGTGAGGGTAATGGAGATGGCGGAGGTAATGGAGAGGGAGGTGAGGATGGCGATGAAGGGGATGAAGAGGAGGGCCATGGTGCCCACCATCGACGTATCGACACAACGGGTCAGGCGGCGTTGGGCGTAGAAGTAGTGGTGGAAATGGAGGAAGAAGGGATGGCACTAGCCTGAGCAGAGGCTTGGGTTTGTGGAGGTTGCGGAGATTGGATAAAGGATGGCAAAGGTAATGGGGTGGGTGACGGAGCGAGTGCAGCACTAGATGAGGAATCACAGGGGTGCCCCTGGCCTTGAAATGGAGACGGCTACTTAGGCGGCGCTACTTGTTGTTGTTGCTTGCTGTAAAGATGTAGAATGACTTTGTGAATAGCGACCCAATCAATCCTTTTCTTGGCTTCCAAGCCATAAATATAATCCCAAAATTTGGGGCAATCCTCAACCAAATGCCCCTGCTAACGGTGAAAATCATAAAACTAGAGCATATCCCCAACCGCGGGTTGGCAAGGCACAACTGGAGAGAGCGGCAACGCGTGAGTGGCCATCAAAGCCTGAAAAATATCAGTAAAATACTCTAGCAATGGAGGACGATGAGCCTGCTTTGGGCAAGGCAGATGCCAAGGGGTATGAGGTCATGGAGAAGGTTGTGGCGATTGAGTAGGCAAGGGTGCATGGCTAGTAGAGGGACTAGACAATGGTACATGAGCGGGAATGTAGTGGACGACATCTACCTGCTCGGGGTGCGGTATTCCCTTGACCGGAGGTGGCGGCGGATGTGGGG
Organism: Amorphophallus konjac; assembly: GCA_022559845.1. Classification (NCBI taxonomy): domain Eukaryota; kingdom Viridiplantae; phylum Streptophyta; class Magnoliopsida; order Alismatales; family Araceae; genus Amorphophallus; species Amorphophallus konjac. The sequence goes on from CM040122.1 coordinate 282,540,138, forward strand.
AAGGCGAACTCATGGAAGGTTGATATGTGGAGGTTTGATATGTAGAGATTTTATATGCGGAATTGGATGTGGCGTGATGCTGACTCATGGTAGGCTGGCTCATGGGAGCGTTGGGTTGGCTTGTGGAGGGTGAGGTGTAAGTGGGCGTGGAATGCGGGGGAGACTCGGGGTCAAGGGAACCTTAGATTTGTTGACGAATGAAGCGGGCTCTACTATAAATTTGTTGCCATGAGGTGATGTCGTTAAGTGCTATGACTAAGTGATACTCGGGCGTTGCGTTAGATATCAGCATCTTGATTTGCTCCGGCTCCGAATATGCCCCGGGACCTGCGCGGCAAGGCGGCACCAACGATCAACAAAGTTGCAGAACTCCTCATCGGGCTTCATCTTCTCATGGGCCAGATCCACCATAGAATACTTGGGCCCAACCTGGTCCAGAAATTGTTGCATAAACTTCTCTTGCATAGCTTGGAAATTCACAACTTGCTCTTGCGGAAGTGAGAAGAACCAATCCCGAGCCGGGCCTTCCAAAGACAGACCAAATAGATAGGCCATTAAGCGTTGGTCATGTCGAAACTAGGTCAACTCATAAATAAATTCCTTCAAGTGCACATACGGGTCATCGACTCCACCATACTGGTGATATGCTGGAAATTGTGAAGATGGCGGAAGCCGAAGACCTTGGAATGCAAATGGAATACTTAAGGAGGATTTGGGATCGATTTGACGTTGGAGTTCATCAAGCTGGTGTTGGGCTTGAGCTATCATCTCCTGAGTAGGGAGAGATCGAGAAGAATATGGGCCAACTTGAGCAAGAGGATGTGAATATGGACCAGAATGATGATATTGGGCCAGATAAGAGGATCCGGGCTGAGAAGAAGAAGGGCCCATTCCAGGAGTGGAAGGATATGTAGACCTGGAAGAAGCATGAGCATAAGGACCCATTGGGCCGATAGCATAAGGAGAAGAAGAATGAGACCCATTAGAAAAATAAGGCCCATTAGGAGAATGGGGCCCGTTAAGATGATGAGGCCCATTAATGAGAGAAGAAGGCCCATTAAGAGAAGGAGGCCCATGAAGATGAGATGTAATAAGACGTTGGGCTTGGGCCGGGTCCATTTGGTGAACAAGGCTTGAAAGATGGGCCATGAAATTTGCCTGTTCCTCAGACAGGTCAGAGGGACCATAGGAAGATGGGCCCGCATGGGGAGAGGATTCCACGCGGGAATAGGAAGAAGATTGGGAAAAAGAATGATACAAAGGGTTGGAATGATGCTCCATGAGGGCAAATGGAGACTTAATACAAGGATATCAAGGGAAAATACAAGTGGGGAAGCAATGGCTTAATGGGCTTGAGGACAAGAGGGGACTGACCCATTAATGCAAAGACGAATGGACAACGGACCAAGGGACAATGGACTAGACAATGGACATACAAATGGACTGACTTAAGTGGGCCTAACAACAACAAAACATGTGGATGATGAAAGAATGCAACACAAAAACACTAATGGTCTTGGACAAGCCCAAACAACACAAATAATGTGAGAGTTTTCACCAAGTCACACAAGTTGATATGATGGGAAATATTTTAGGATTTTAATAGACCTTTTAATGATTTGAATTAATAATAATTCCTCAAGATAGGAATCCTATGGGAATAAGGTCCAAACTTTGGGTTGACTAAGATTAATTCTCTCACACATATGTAAAATGTAAGCCTAAGGGGTGGAAAGGTACAATCGGCCCGGCGTCCGTGTGGGAATCCACGGCTCGCGGAGACTTATGGAGGTCTCGGATAAGATCACCTAGTCGACCCAAAGGAATATGGGAGCGAGAGGATCACTTACCAAGGGGGAATGCGACTATGATATGCAATGCATGGCCCTCTGTGCACCGGAGTCCATGCAATTTCTAGCCTAAAACTAGAAAATCAAGACAAAATTAAACTATGCAAACATGATCCAAATAAGACAAATAGTATATGGATGGAAAGACAATACAAATGTCTACACAATGAGCCCAAGAACAGATCAATCAGACCCCGGGAGGTCAATCAAATCACTGAGCAAAGTTGCCCCCGTGAACTTGAGGTAGACCACATGCATATTTTATGGACAAAATGCTAAAATGATGACCATTTTTAACTAAGCAAATGAGACCCAAATGATACAAATAAGCTATGGATGGAAAGACAAGATAAAGGACTATCCAATGGAACAAAAATCAGTGCAATCAGACGTTGGGAAGGCAGTCAAATCACTGAGCAAAGATGTACCTATGAACCTGTCCCTACACTTGCCTGCAGAACTTATGCAGAAAACTCAAAAAGTTGGACAATATTAGAATATGCAAATGTGACCCAAATAATGCGAGTAATATATGGATGGAAAGACAATACATAGGGCTATCCAACGGAATAAAAATCAGCTCAATCGGACACCAGGATCAAAAGTTATGCCTCGACGAGCAGGGCCCTGTGAGCATGTGCGTAGAACTACCAGAATCCCCTTGCGGTCTACCAAATGACCATTTTTGAATCCCTTGCGGTCTAACAAACGATCGCTAGGCAACCAGAGGCCTTAAAACACCTAAAATAGTGGGAGAATAGAGGAAATACTACCCAAACATGAATATACACACCCCCAACATACAAAAGAGCATGAAAACAAGCGTGATGGGCATTGTTGTCCCACCGTGATGGCCAAAAAATTATAGATTGTTCATTATGTTCTATCTCGCCCCTTTAAACTAGCTATGCGTGTATGCACTTGAACAAGCATGAACCGGCATGAAAGTATGAAGAAAGGGGGGCGGGTAAATAGACATGGAAACGTACCGTGATCGCCACCAAAGTTGCAACAACGCCAAAGGGATGAAGAGATAAAGGAAAGGGCGCCGTGAACCTTGGAAATAAGAAGAATTGATCGCACTTAAGAAAGTGACGCAGGGAACTTGTGGAATCAAACCACTTCTCCTTCCAGCCGGCTAGATGAAGAAGGCCTCACATTGTGTTCATGCTCTCCTGCAAAACAAAGCCAAAACAAGGATAAAAACCCATTAGAACATGCATGTGTAGCATCAATCCCGCAGTGATAAAATAGGGGTAGAAATTGAGGGAGAACGCACCGGGGGGAGATTTTTAACCCCTATGGAAGGGTGGAAAAGATAGGTATATGTGTTATGTATGCATGAGATTTGAAATCATGAGATTTGATTGAGAGAATAGAGAGAAAACGATAATGCAAAACGGAGAAAACTGCATATGTAGCAGAAAAATAATATTTTGTGATGATTTATGATTTTGAGAGGAGGAGAACTAAGAGTATAGATCACGAAATTAAGCCCAAAAGGATGCAATGGAAAGCCAATACTTCCCTCTTCAACCCAGGGTCAAATGATTGAGTCGACGGTGTAGCATGGCTTCGCCCTGAGTCAAAGAAGAGCCCCCCGTCGCCACTGCAAACTGGGCAGTTTATATAGAGTTTTCAGAGAAAGTCTCATCTTCTTATCATGATTCCCAGAGATATACTCCAAGATAAATCGAGTTCTATAGATCAAACTCGAGATAATACTAAGGACAAGAGATAGAAATAAGCTGGACTCGATTTGGAGGAGTATTCTAGAAGACATGGCTCTTGGAAGGAGGCCATGTCGCTCAAAAAATAGAGTTTGAGTTGAACCAGGACACCTAAATCCCAAACTTTCGACCAAGATTTCGAGAGATATAGCTAATGAAAATTCAAACTCTATGAACCAAACTCAAGATAATATAAAGGGCAAGAGATAGAAACAAATATGGATCAATTTGGATAAGAATCCCAAGAGATATGATCATTTGAAGCAGCCCCCATCGGATAGAAAACTGATAGAGTCCAGCTCACGCTAGACTCTCGGGCGGCCTTAGCTGTCTATCGTAGGGCCGCTAGGGGATGGCAAATGGTCTAGGGGGTGACCGCAAGGCTCGAGGGGTGAAACGGAATGATTTCAGACAATTTTTTGGAAAACGGTATAGTGAATGACCATTTTTGATGGGCTAGCGATCTAGCAAATGACCGCTAGCATGCTGGAGGAAATATTCTGGGCAGACTTTGCGCGACTTTGTAAATCGGATCATATCTCAAAAATAGTGTAGAATTAGTGAAAGTGGTAGAGAAAGATATTGTAGATAGCTAAAGGGTGAACAACGTTCATGAAGAGAGCAAGATGAAAAGACGATCAAAAGATGGAGTAAATGGGGATAGAACAGAGAGAAAGAATTCTGGGACGCAGGTGAATCCACACAGCCTGCCAAAAAAATGTGAATAACTTGAAATCAGTGGAGAACTGGCCAATGGCATATAAGAAGAAATTGTAGAGCTGTGAACAACGAACAACTTTGGTGAAGGACACATTTTAAATAGAGGAACAGAAGGACATAAAAAAGAACCATTTTCAAGACTACGTAGCGAAAAGGGAGCCGAATGCTTGATGGAAGCCAGCCTAAATGGGCCGTAAGCTGACTTGCAAGCCAGAAGTTGATAAGATAAGCTCCAAGGCTCTAAAAAATCATGATCTCCGAAGTCCAAAGGCTAGGGAATGATAAAAATGGGCTCGAAATCCATCCAAGGAAGACTTCAAAACAATGGGTAATTCGGGACATCAAAAATGATGAATAGGAGAAATAACGAAACTTGTGGGCAAAAACGGGTGTCAACAACACTCACAAACGAACGAAAGAGTACAGCGTAGACCCGAGAGCAAACTTCCACCTAGACTTCTGTCGCTCGGGGCGTTACGTCTCGCTGTCCCCTGGGTTCTGTGGCGTTACGTATCGCCGTCCCACAGAACAAGCTAGTCGAATCATAGGATTTCAACCAGGGCGCTATGTCTCGCTGTCCCCTGGGTTCTTTTACTTCTGCAATATTACATATCACTGTCCCGCAGAAGGGGACCGAAGTCCAACCTCACAGAATGCTGCTGTTTTCCATTCATAACATTCACATTGTATATGCATTCACATTCGTATTACAAAAATCCAATTCATGCTTAATCTTCTCGTATCATAATGAAAACAAGCTCCCACATGGTTTTAAGTCGGCTAATCATACTTTAAGTTTTACTGATGTGGAACAGAACATGATCGGGTTACCAGCAAGGTATCTTAATTTCTGAAGGTTTCAAAATCACTCTTCAATATGTTTCAGGTTTCTATAACAAAATAGGTTTATTTCTAGGTTACACATGCGAAGAAAACCATTCATAATTTCAAGTACATAATATTTGTGAGCACAAAACTTTTACAGTGAGTTACTAACTTAGTCCTCTACCATTTTCCAATTTTTCAAAATTTTCTAAATTAGGATGGCCCCTCAAAACTCTCTTATTCTTAGTTTCTGGAAACTGGGACAGAGCCTTGGATGCATCGACCCAGCCAGTGGATGCCTCGATGCATCCAGCATTCAGAAGTCTGATGCCTCGATGCATCCAACATTCTGAAGTCTGGAAACTGGGACAGAGCCCTGGATGCATCGACCCGGCCAGTGGATGCCTCGATGCATCCAAGTTTTTGAAGTCTGATGCCTCGATGCATCCAGCATTCTGAAGTCTGATGCCTCGATGCATCCAGCATTCTGAAGTCCGATGCCTCGGTGCATCCAGCATTCTGAAGCCTGATGCCTCGATGCATCCATCATTCTGAATCCAGATCTTTGATAAAATCTCATAGGAACCTCTCGAAAGCATGTAATTTGATGGAAAAACCAAGAAATAAGCATAGTAGTCGATCTCCCATACCCTTAGCCCCTTTTTAACGTATAGAAACTAATTCGAAATAATTCTAATGCTTCGTTGACCCCTAAGACTTGAGGTTAGGTGCCTACCTTTGAAATGTTAAATCGAAGATCCGGGGATGAGATCCATAACCCAGATCCTCCTAAGCTTCTCCTTTCAACCTCGGCACTGCAGGATCATCCCCCGCACGCCGGATCATCCTCCCATGCACGATCAAGGTCCTACACTCTCTTCTCACGCAAGAAGGATGGTAGATGGTTGAAGAGATTGGTTGTTAAAGACTTACTACCCATGAAACCTACCTCCTTATATAGATTTCTAGCCTCCCAGGGGTCTTCCCACGTTCTACAGGGCTCAGTCCAGCCCCCAAGGTTGCTTGTTGAAGAGGAGTTAATGCCATGCACCTCTTCGGTTTGAACAGATGTGACCCTTCGTCTGCCTGGTCATAGATGCGAGTGGGCGCACATTTCTCTTGGGACTTGGGTTGGGACAGGTGAAATTAAGAGGACTTCCAAATATAACTTTGGGACATGGTTTCATCGAGTTTCATCAATCCTAGCTCAAGTTATGATTTTTGAAAGATTAACATTTATTCTCCTGCGCTCCAATCGCGACCCTTCGGTAGCCCGAGATAATTCGGGTATAACTCTAGTATCCAGTCAGAATTTGGCCTCGACCTTAACATAGAAGTTGTAGTTAACATCCCATTCGAGATTATGGGCTTAGTTTCATGTCATTTAATTATCTACAAACGAAGTTATGAATTTTTAATCATTTACGTTCTAATTCCCTCAATAGTCATACCTCTCTGTGACAGTTGGTGGCAAAGGGCTCAGAACCTCGGGTTCTGGTACGAATTGGGTTTCCATCTCAACATAAAAGTTCGGGTTAAGGGCCCAATATTTCTAATGGACCTGGTTTCAGCCAATTTGGATGCCTATGGGTCATGATATCCTTATTTCAACCGATGATAGTGGTTATTGTGGCTGTTTCGACCTACTATCATAAGCTCCCTCTTACGCCCTATTAGCTCTTTTATTCAGAAGTTAAAATCTTCATCTAAGTTGTTCTTTACCCAATGGCCGTTGCATGGGTTTTGTTTTGACCTAAATCCGACCTTCCTAGGTTAAGTTATGAATTCCCTAAAGAACCTTCAATAATCTGTTTAGATTTCTAGTTTATTGCGTTAATGGGTCCGAATTGTACCCAATTGGGCCAGTGCCCAAATTGGTGGTTCTAACAGTCTACAATGGAGATTCGAATGCTGCAAGTGTTCGGTGACTCAATGTTGATCATCAAACAGGCACAGGGAGATTTCGATGTTCGGAAGCCCAGATTGATCCCTTATTACGCCAAGGCGAAGAAGCTCATGGGGTGTCATCGAAATGGGCCATGTCGACAGAAGTCAAAATGCTCAGGCAGATGTGCCGGCGAAACTAGCCAGCTCGCTGGCAGTCCCGCCAGATGAATCCCTCAATATAACAGTGATAAACATGCGCCAAGTTCCTAGCATGACGAAGGAGCCCTGTGAAGAAGAAGAATGTGAAGCTGCAACAGCAGAAGCAACCACCTCCCTTAATTGGAGGGAACCTCTGATGAAATGGTTTAAACACTAAGAATTTCCCAAGCAAAGGGAAGAAAAGATTAGATTGATCAGAACCAAAGACTCTTACGAAGTTAGAAACGGAACCTTGTTCCGAATTGTGGCAGATGCCAGAAGAAAGGTCCTCCTTCGATGCATATCCATGGAGGAGGCTTGGACGGTCATGAAAGAAGTTCATGCCGGATCAGCAGGCGCCCATCAAGCTGGGCCAAAGATGATGATTGAAATCAAGAAGTTAGGATATTACTTGCCAACCAAGTTCGATGACTGTTGCAAGTATGCCAAGTCATGTCATAAATGCCAGCAGCATGTTGTGATCCCGAGAAGACCCCCAATACACTTGCATACGATGGCCCCAAGTTGGACTTTTTCTCAATGGGGCACCAATGTTGTTGGCCCACTGCCTGCGTCTTCATCGGGATGCAAATATATTCTAGCAGCAACAGATTACTTCTCCCGCTGGGAAGAGGTTGTGGCTCTAAGAGAAGTGACGGGAGAGATCGTGGTTAGATTTGTCCGTCGAAACATTATGTTCCAATTCGATGTGCCCGATAGAATTGTCTCTGACAACGAAAGCCATTTTCGGAATCAAAAGGTCTACAGATTGGCCGATAAATTCAAATTTGATTGGAGGACATCCACTCCGTACAACCTACAAGCAAATGGGTTATCGGAAGCCTTCAACAAAACACTATGCACACTCCTTGCCAAGACAGTCAGCTCTAGCAAGAAGGATTGGGAAGACAGAATGTATGAAGCACTATGGGCGTACCGCACTGTGTACAAGACCCCTATAGATTTCTCACCTTTCTCACTAGTGTACGGCTCGGAAGCGATCGTCCCGATAGAGCTGGAGATACCCTCGTTGCGAGAGGCGATCTAGCACGAATTGGTCAAGGATGGCCGAACCAATACAGAAAGAAGACTGGAGGAACTCTCCGATCTAGAAGGATAGCGGCTCAAACCCCAGCAGAATATACAGATGTATCAGGCCCGTATGGCCCGCACCTTTGACAAACTCGTCAAAGAACGCGAATTCAAGAAAGGAGACCTAGTCATGGTCAAGCGAAGAGAAGTCATGGCGGCCAATCCCAACGGCAAATTGAATGAAAATTGGACGGGGCCCTATGTGGTCCAGAAAGTCTATGAAGGTGGTGCTTATGTCGTCATCAACCACCGGGGGAAAGTTTAATTCCCACCCCTCAATAAGAAACACCTGAACTTGTACCATGCGCCGCTCCCTCAGCTCGACGATCAGCTGAAACCAATATGCTACAATGAACAAGACTGCATCTTGGAACTCTTTACATGAACTGCCAACTCGGCGCCTAAGGCCTCCTGGGGTCTTAACCGAGGGGATACGACCAAGACCTTTCATCTAAGTTAGAGAAGCCTGAAACCCTTGCGTCGGTGCGATCCCAGCATCGATGAACCACCTTAACTCGGTGCCTAAGGCCTTCCGAGGTTTCAGCCAAGGGAATATGATCTAGACCTTTTGTCTAAGTCAGAGAAGCCTGAAATCTTTACGTTGATGCGATCCCAGCATCGATAAACCACCTTAACTCGACGCCTAAGGCCTTCCGAGGTCTTAGCCAAGGGGATACGACCTAGACCTTTTGTCTAAGTTGGAGAAGCCTAAAATCCTTGTGCCGGTACGATCCCAGCTTCAATGAACCACCTTAACTCGGCGCCTAAGGCCTTCCGAGGTCTCAGCCGAGGGGATATGATTTAGACCTTTCGTCTAAGTCGTAGAAGCCCGAAATCCTTACGTTGATGCGATCCTAGCATCAATGAACCACCTTAACTCGGTGCCTAATGCCTTCTGGGGTCTCAACTGAGGGGATACGACGTAGACCTTTCGTCTAAGTCAGAGAAGCCCGAAATCCTTGCGTCGGTGCAATCCCAGCATCGATGAACTACTTAACTTGGCGCCTAAGGCCTCCCAGGGTCTCAGCCGAGGGGATATGACCTAGACCTTTCGTCTAAGTCGGAGAAGCCTGAAATTCTTGCATTGATGCGAACCCAGCATCGATGAACCACCTTAACTCGGTGCCTAAGGCCTTCCGGGGTATCAACTGAGGGGATACAATCTAGACCTTTCGTCTAAGTCGGAGAAGCCCGAAATCCTTGCGTTAATGCGATACCAGCATCGATGAACCACCTTAACTCGGCGCCTAAGGCCTCCCAGGGTCACAGCCGAAGGGATGCGATCTAGACCTTTCGTCTAAGTCGGAGAAGCCCAAAATCCTTGCGTTGATGCTATCCCAGCATCAATGAACCACCTTAACTCGGCGCCTAAGGCTTTCCGAGGTCTCAGTCGAGGGGATACGATCTAGAACTTTCATCTAAGTCAGAGAAACTCGAAACCCTTGTGTCGGTGTGATCCCAGCATCGATGAACACATTTAACTCGGTGGCCATGGCCTTTCGAGGTTTTAACCGAGAGGCACATCCTAGACCTTCCGTCTGAGCCGAATAAACCCAATTCCTTTGCACTGGCATAAACCCAATGTCAGCGATACTATCATACCTTTCTAACTTGGTCCCACCGTGATCATCAAAAAAAAGGAAGAAAAAAAAGGGGGAAAAGAAAAAAAAGAGAAAAAAGGAAAGAAGAAAAGAGAAGAAGAAAGAAATAACCCGCTAATGTTTTTAACTCGGCGCCTAAGGCCTCCCAGGGTCTCAACCGAGGGGATACGGCCTAGACCTTTCGTCTAAGTCAGAGAATCCCGAAAGCCTTAACGTCGGTGCAATTCCAGCATCGATGGATCACTTAACTCGGTGCTTAAGGCCTTCCGCGGTCTCAACTGAAGGATTCGACCTAGACCTTTCGTCTAAGTCGAAGAAACCCGAATTCCTTGTGTCGGTGCGATCCCAGCAATGACAAACCACTTTCAACGCGGTGTCTATGGCCTCTCGAGGTCTGAACTGAAGACCCTGGCCTAGACCTTTCGTCTAGGCCAGAAGAACCGAAATCTTCACGCCAGCATAAACCTAGTGTTGGCGATACCACTCGGATTGGCACTTGTCTCTCAGACAAGACCAATCCATCCGTCCCACCACGATGAAAAACACAACCCGATGGCTTAGACCTTCTGTCTAAGACCAAATAAACTGAACATCCTCGCGTCGGTATGGACCCCATAGTGACAAATATCATCTTGGTCGTCGCCTGACTCCCGGTCAGGACCAATCGATATAGTTTGCGACCGAGAACGCCCTCACGAAGCAGAAGACTCTCCCAGGGAAATAAGCCGCACCCGTAAATCCCGCTCTCTCATCTCATGCTCGTGACACCAGCGAGTGGGGGGCATTTGTTGACATCAAAAAAATGGCCCCATACAGTCACCGCCAATTAGTTAATTGGCGCCTCCTGTTTGGCCCCCAATTCTTTCCGATCTACTCAACGCCCGAATAGGTCGACTCATGAGATGGGCACCCCTTCCCGTGGATGCCAATTCTTCAATAAGCCCCCTCTCACAGTGACGCCAATTCTTGGCGTTACTGGATTTCCTGAAATAATTGGATTTTAATCCGAAGAATGCACGCCCTTTACATGGGTGCCATTTTTGAATTAGTGGTCAAGTTATCTGTCACGCCCCGAGCGCGGAAGGAACCCGGTATGCATGACGAGTTTATATCGATCATGTCAATCAGAGCACAAGGTAATTTGACACATAAGACAGAGTGCGCAAAGTAGAGACAATAAACCAAATCCTTTATTCCATTAATAACTTCAACTAGTTCCACATATAATCCTTCAAAGTCATGGAATACTTGATGACAAACTAGATTCAATAAAGAGGAAAATACAATGATAGACTCAAGAAAGATGAAAAGACATGACTTGGTAGATGCTTCAATAGTCGAATGGCTCTATACTCTTCACTCATGTCCATTCCCATCCGATTGATCCTCGTCATCAGAATTACCTGAAAAATAGGGGAAAAACTGGGGTGAGCGAATGCTCAGTAAGAATTATATCTCTATTCCAGACATTGCTTAAAGTAAATAACTAATTCAATAATGTGGCATGCTCATGTATGCAAGAACGAAAGAGAATAATGAGAAAGGAATATCAAGAGTTGGCTAGATAAACATGTATTTCATGCGATTAAAGTATCAAGTACCAAGTCATGTAATATCAAGTTAAGTCATGAGATATTGGCTATTTCATTCATGCAAGTAAATACCGGTTCCGGGCCACGCAAGTCATGTCAATTCAAGCACTTTTAAGATTGTGGAATGCCATAAATCAAGCTAATCATGCACTTCGGTGTAATGCCACAACGTGATCAATATAGCTCCCATGGGCACAAGTACTTTCGGGTGCTCCTCCCAGGACCAGATCAGGCCCTATATGTGCAAGCATTGAGTCATGTAATATTTGGACATCCACTATAGTTTTATAGCCAATGGAACTCCAAGGGAATAAACCTTTGTAGGATAATAAGGTAGATTCACGGAATTAAGATTTCAAGGATAGAAGTTTATGTAGAAATAACTCTCGGGAAATCCAAGACATATATAGAAATCTGGGAAAATGGCGTCCACTCAGGTCGCCGCCAATTCAGAATGTGCGTCCACTATTGTGGTTGCAAATTCTATGAACAGTATAAGCACGAAGAATTTGCATCCATTTACTCGGTCGCTCATTCAATGGGCATCCACTAGCCTGGTCGCAAATTTCAGACATGGACTCACTTCTCAACAGAGGCCAGAATAGCACTCTATGAGGGCTAGTTGTCATGTTTCTTCATAATGACATGACAGTAAGGGTTCCAGGGTTTTTATGGTACAACCAACTCGGCTTCCTTGAGGGAATCCAAGGCTAGTAGTGATTTACGGAGGTCTTAATGAAGAAAGTACCATTCCGAAGGAAGGAGTATCCCGCGGAGGGTCTAATCATCATCAAGAATTAGTGTGTAGGCGATAAAACCAAAACATGGACTCCATCTACAGATGTGAGATGAAAGTGCCAAGAAAACCTGCAGTTATGGGATAAAATCGATAAAACTTGTGAAACAAGAAATTGGCATCTCTACTAGTGGGCGCCCATTAAAAATAGGCGTCTCAGTGCAGAGGCGTCAATTGATAATTTTACTAGTTTTAAATAATTTATCAGAAATAAGCGTCCTAACAAAAAGGCACTCAATTATGGGCGTCACTATATTCAGACGCTCATTCTTTATTTCCACCCTTTTTATTAAATAAAATAAGAATTGACGTCCGTGCAAACAGACACTCATTCTTTATTTCCACATTTTTATTAAATAAAACAAGATTTGGCATCTGTGAAAGCGGACGCTCATTCTTTTCGAGTTACAGGTTAATGAACAGCGGGTAGGTGTGTTCACAGATATGAGTCACTATTCATTTTTGAGTTTACTGTTCATTTAGGGGATGAACAGTGCACCTTTAATGTTTATGGAGAGTTTTAGGAAACTAATCATACGGACATGTAGAGAAAAATAAGGGGAATCCAGATATATGTAGAACATGAAATTTAGATGTACGGTTACATAATTATAAAATTTTAAACATGTTGTATTTATTAATTCGCCAAACAAATTGGCGTCTGGTTTGTGGGTGTCTAATTAATGGGCGTCTCTTTGATGAGTCGCATATTCATGAAATCTGCGCCCACGGCAGTGGTCGCAAATTCTTTTATGTGCAGAAAACATAAAACTACGTATAGTAGAGTAACAGGAGATGCAAGAGAGCTATAAACACGATCATGGGAATTCGTATTTTCATGTTATTCAAGAGTTTGATCCAGACTTAAAGAAAACCTACCTCTTCGTGGGTTGGAACACGAGAGATGATAAGAGAAGATAAGCTGTAGCAGCAACTGCAACTGCAGCAGGCAGGAACGACGAAGGAGAAATAGTTGTAATAGCATCAGATGAACGTAGAAGAAAGAGCTTCCCCTTCACGTTCACAATCAGGGAAAAGGAAGAAGCAGCGGCTCCTTCACGGCAGAGGCAACAATAGTAGTAGAAAACAACTGCAGTAGGGACACGAAGTGATAGGATTGGTGATCCTCTCTTATTCCAAATGTCAGAATCGGAGTGAGCACGACTGAGATCCAGAGGGAGGGGTGAATGGATCCCAGTGAAAACTTTTACGGAATTAAAAACTTTAAAACTACTTTCACTGAATTAGATTGAAAGCAACACTTTCTTGAGAAAAATTCTCTACACTTGACTAGATCTCAAAAACTCAGTATGTAGATGATTCCGATGATTGCCACTTGAATGAAGAGAAATGCCAACAATCAAGTACGAGGCGGAGGTGTGATCTAGGATCCCTCACGCAAGGTTTGACATTCCTGATTGGCGTAACCAATCTTTCCTGCCACAACTTTTGATGTACTTGATAATTGAATGAATTTACCACTCATTCAAATGAGAATAAGGTCGAAATCAAATGCAGACTGTGAACTGCCCTAAGCATACATCTAATTAAAGAAGTAAACAAATAAGCAATCACACAGAGGACACATAAGATTTTTTAGGTGGTTCGGTCTCAACCTTGAGACCTACGTCGACCCCACACTCAAACCTGAGTGTGGATTCCACTGACCCACAGCTTAATCTGCTGATCCACAACTTCGGGGACGAATCCCTACAACCGCTGAGCAACATAGCTTGCTATCCGCTGACTAACAGCTTGATCTGCTGAGCTTCACTGCTTGCTGACCGCTGACTAATAGCTTGAACTGTTGAGCACTACAGCTTGCTGTCCAAGGAGTTGCTCCTCGCCGCTGAGCTTCACAGCTTGCTTCGCTGCCAAGCAGCTTGAAACATAGAGATAAAAGAAAAATACAAAAGACTAAAAACAATGACCAGATAAAGCATGAAAATCAATATAGCTCAAGTGAGCAGACGATTCTAGATCTGATCTAGGAATCGTGACTTTAGCAACGAACTTTTCTCTCACTTCTTCTCATCTTCTACGATACTCTGTTCTGGCTCTTCTTCTCTTTTAGGCAATTTACTCTCACTCTCCCACACTCTACTCTTCTATGATCTCTGACGCTCTCACTACTCTGAATTCTCTCTTCTCTATTTCAGTACTTGCTTCAGACGAGAGTTCTCCTTTTTATATATGATCTGACTGGATTAGTGGTCCCCACGTGATTTCAGTCTGACGCGTGGAGAGAGGATTCCCGCCAGTAACGTTTTAGAAAAATGGCTTGAATAGATCCACGTGTCAGATCTTGAAGACAAGAAGAATCCACGTGTCTGATCGTTCATGAAAAGCTGGGAGCCTTGGAGCCTTAGATCATGTGCCTGATTACTCAATTCTGGGATCACGTGATAACTTGAATCTTTGCTGCACTATGCCTTTTAAGTGATTGATTTAATTCCTGTCAATAAGACATAAGACATTTCATCAAATACATTTTCATCATATTGGTTTAGGAAACTACACACTTAATCAATTTCAGAGAAATCAGATACTCAGATCAAAGGACTCTATGATAATGAAGATGCATTAATGTATATGCCCCAATGCATAGACTTGATGACCTGATTCTATATGTGCATCGACCTATACTCTACATGTGCACAGACCTCAGACTTATGCATGTGTACAGACTTTACTCTTCATATGCACAGACTCTACATGTGCACCGACCTATACTATGCATGTGCACAGACCTCAGACTATGCATGTGCATAGACCTCAGACTGTGCATCAACCTTATAAAGCAAGTTGTAGAATGTGCATCGACCTTGTAGAACAAGTTGTAAATGTCATCGACCTTGTAGAACATGCTGCAATACATGCATCGACCTGATGTGCATAATACTTGCATGAGCGTCGGCCTTCTAGAATGAATGTAAGGATGTGCATCGACCTTGCATTACACAAGGTGTAATGTGCATCGACCTTGCTGAGCACAAAGTGAAATGTGCATCGACCTTGCTGAGCGCAAAGTCACTAGTGCACCGACCTGATACACTGGTGGCGTAAACATGCACCGACCTGTGTGACTACATGTGTATACATGCACCGACCTGTGTGACTCATGCGAGTATATGCATCGACTGAAGGCACAAACATGCATCGACCTTATGTTCAACATGGTACAAGGATGCATCGACCTGACAGGCTTCAGACAGGAAAGTGCATCGACCTTGTGCATTTCAACCATTAACGTGCATCGACCTTATTAGCTACAGCGTGAGTGTGCATCGACCTTATCTAACTTGTATATGAATGTGCATCGACCTAATATGACTTATACAAGAATATGCATCGACCTTACATGACTAAAACATGAATGTACATCGACCTTATATGATTAAAGCATGAATATGTATCAACCTTATTTTTCTTACACTTAGAATATGAAATGACTTGATCAACATGAATGACTTTATGCAATTCAGTCACATCATGATTCATAGTGTGACGTCATCAAAATTAAGGTTCCAACAATCTCCCCCTTTTTGATGATGACAACTATGAGTCATGTACATGTTTGATCAAGATGAAAAAATATTCAATCATTCACACATTCAATTATTCACTCATTGAAACATTCATTCAGTCAAGGTCATCTCCATTCAGTTCAGACAAACACATTCATTTCATCCAAAATTTTCAATTCATTTCTCTTGAAAATTTTTAAAGTTTACAACCTTACAAAAATATGCAAATGCAAAACTACCATGCAAACACTATGTACAATAGGAAAAGAAGGATGTTGTTGTTTCTGACAAAATTTCATCATCTGCTCAACTCTTCAGCACATGACTGACTTCTGACTCTGCTCTTCAGCTCAGCTCATGACTCATCTCATCTATCTCTCCCCTTTGTCATTATCAAAAACAAGTAGAAGAGAGATATACAGTTTCTCCCCCTGAATCTAGCACAGCATCAAATATCTGCTGGAGAGCTTCCACCTCTGTGTCGTGGACGTCTAGTAGGTGTCCTGCTAGAACTTCCACGTTCTCTCAAGGGTACAGCTTCTGGAATGTTTCATGGAATTCTGTCAACTTTAGTACCTAAGGCAGCAAGCTTTGCATTGAGCCTCTGATCTACTATTTGAACTTGTGCTTGGAGCTCTTTGACAGTGCCAGTCAAATCAACAAACCAATTTTGGAGCATGGTGCACATATTCTCAACTTGGCAGGTTTGATGTTGGTGAATCTCTGCCATGGAAGTTGAAGTGCTTGTAGCTTGTACAGTGACAATTTCTTTAAAGTTGCTGGACAGATGTTGTACTTTTTCCTGAACTGTATCAAGCTTAGCATATAAATTTCCCATCTGAATAATACTACCCTAGACTTCATCTGATATATTATTTATCATGTAGGACAGTGTTTTCTATTCTTGGCGGATAATATTCAATTCTTCTCTGATTCTTTGTTGTTCTTTCCTGATGTCAAAAGCATGGATTAGATTTTGTGTTATTTTCTCATGAGTTTCTGCCTGATTTTCTCTTAGAAGACTCATTATAGAACCAACTGTTTCACAAACATGTAGCAAAGAATCTAAAAACCCATGCAATCTTTCATCAGATTTATACATATGTCTCACAAATTTTTCCCATTGGTTGTTAACAGTCTGCTCAACATGCATCATTCTGGCATCAATCCTCTCTACAGCCATATTCAAATGCACAAAGGAAGCATTCATAATTCTGAATTGATTCAACAAAAGATTTACCAATGAGAGATGAACATCTGCAGGATGTTGAGAAGAACTTGGTCCTGCTAAACTTGAAGCCTGAAATTCTGGTGGGATTTGAGGTTCCTCAGGAGATAAGGGTGGATGAATACCCATTGCCATCATAGGTCCATGATAAGGTCCATGATATGTGGCAGGACCTAGATAGTCTTCTTGTGCAACTTCAGCCTCAACCCTTTGCTGTTCTTATGGTTCTTCCAGCTCTTGTTCCTCTTGGTGCTACTCAACATGTGGCTGCTGCTCCTGTAGGCCTTCTTGCTCATTCATTTCCATCTACTCATTCTGTTGCTCTGATTGCATTTCAAACTACTACTACTGTTGCTATATCTGTTCAATGAGGTGGTCAATATGTTGATCTAGCTGTTGCATTACTTGATCATCTGAAATAAATTACTGTTCTAAATCATGAAGTTCTTATCCTAGTTGTGCTTCTCTTTCCAGCTCTTCCCTTTCTTCTTCCTACTATTGTTGCCCTTCTTGCAGCTCTTGATGAGGTTCTTCCTGAACTTGTTCTGCTACCTGTTCTGATTGTTCTTGTAGGTTCTCATCATGCATTACTTCATCACCCTGCTCATCTATATGCTTTGCCACTTCCTGCTCAGCTATTTATGGCTGGTGCTCCCCCTGACTTTGTGCTTCCTGCTGAAGCTATTCCACTTCTTCTATATCTTGTTGTTGATGTTGCTGTTCAGATTCTGGGTGTTGTTCTTCTTCCACTGGTTGGACATACTGCTCTACCATTTTCTATTCAGGCCGATCTGCTGGCTTTTGATCTTGGACTCTTGCACTAGATGGCTTAAGCTTCATAAACTTTGTGATGAAATCCATATTATATACATTCACTTTAGGGATTTCCTTGAATGTCTCATCCTCTAAAGGAATGTTAATTTTCTTGAAAATTACAGTCAGATGGGCTGCATAGGATAAATGTCTTCTGGACTCCTTGAAGGTCCAATGATCTGAATCATCAGCTCTGGTAGACAAATTCTAATTTTCTTGTACATGCAGTAGAAAATGAACCTTTGTGACTCTGTTAGTCTCCCTCTACCTCCACCTTGTAGAGTTATAATTGTAGCGAACATATGGTGCAACAATCTTTTTAGAAGGGAAAACTTGTTTGCATTAAACTGAGTCAGCTTGGTCTGCCTGCGGTCATTAAGGTTACTAGGCTTATCTGTGAGTATGGAGTAAGCCTCATATTCATCATATTCAAACTCTCCCTCAACTACTCCATCTTCAGGAATCCTAAAGATTTTATGAAGAAAATGCCTAGTAATCTCAATCTTGGTTCCTTTCACATGTGACCGTATCTTAGACTGGTCTGGATCAAATTTCAAATTTTTGTAAAACTCCGTGACCAACCTAGGGTAGTAGTATCTGTGCTTTCCCATGAACTTCCTCCATTTTTGAAATTTAATCAAACTGAAGAGTTCTGGATAATCATCAATCATTTCTTGATCATGAAAATCTACGTACCACGGGACAATGATCTTAGCAGCTTCAATCTTTTCTTCTTCCTGACCAGACATAGACTCAGATTCAGATTCATCCTCAAATACCTAAAGCTTTTCCTTCTTTTTAGAAATAATACGCCGCTTTGTAGGAAGCTCTTCTGTCATATTCTTACTCTTAGAGGGATTCGATATGGGTGACTGTGCTAAATCCTTTGTCATGCAAATGTTTGGACCTACCCTCCTTGTGGGGCATTTCAGTTTCACTCCTTGATGCCACTTCCACTGGGTGCTGCTCCTTGGTGATCTTTCGCTTTCCTTTGCTCTTTGTGACTGGAGACAACATTATTTATACTGGAGACGAGGGCTAATGGCACAGATATTGGAAGTGAGAAGAAGGTAAAGAGCAGGGAATGAAAGACACAGGATCAAGCAGGTGTAAGGAAGCACGAGCGACTCCACTGCGTCGATGCGAGAAGGTTTAGAAGGAGAAGAACCCTCGACCTGGATAGGTTATGCTTCGACAGTAAGGAGGACTATTATTAATAGGGTAAAATAAGATGAAAAACTATGAACTTTACAAATTTCAGAGAGAATGACCAGACTTCCCTTTTCTTTGAGGTAAATTACCCTTCCTTTCATATATGTGCTCTGCGGCTTATTAAAGATTAAATCTTGATATAATCATTTTCAAAAATCAATCCTTTGATGCATAAACAATGGAGATAAAATAATTTAATCGATGTACTATGCCCAGTCAGAAAAACCAACAATCTTACTTATATTGACAAAAACTGATTTAAATCTTCCTTATATTGACACTAGACAGTTTTAAGTTTTCAAGAAGAAGCACAGAGTGAACCATATTTTTATTTTTTTTTTTGATTGAAAACTTTGAGCATTCAAGTATGATCACACCTTTTCACTAAAGAAAACACGTTTAACAAACGCCGAAATCCCTGGTTACTCGGTGTACTCAACAATTATGCCTCATTTAATGAATAGAGTTAGCATCTTTTATCATGACATGACCTCTGAATTTCATTGATATAAATGGTCAGTTTCTCCAAAATATATGACATTGCACTGGCTTCATATATATATATATATATATATATATATATATAATATAATGGCGTATTCCCTGAACTTACTTCAGATTTCACATTAAAATAGCTTAAGGACAATATAAGTACGTGATTTTCTATCAGGATGTCTCATTACTTATAATTTTCAGATTTTTGGAGTTCAACTGGACTATTTCATTTTAGAGTGTTTTAAAACCATTGTAGGTACATTCAGGATAATCTAGAACAATTAAGGATAGATTTAATCTCCATAAACAAAAGATCACATTTCTTCAAGATCAAGCAATTACTTTTAGATCTGAGAGGTCTAGTAATTATATCTCTAGATTAGTAAAGATAACAGACTCCCCCTGAATGACAGACTCTAATGACAAATTGACTATGAAAGAATGCAGCCATTTAAGAAGTGGGAAAGACTTGACATAGATAGCACAGATAAGAAAACATGGATGAAGAATTCAAGGAGAGTAACGATAGGTAAGATGAATAAAGTAGAAAGTCACATAAAAGCATAAGAAGAAGCTAAGGCCAGACTTGCAGACAACCAATGGCACAATCTTTATAATCTCTCAACAGAAAACAACATTCATCATATATCACACCACCTGACAGCAAACAACTTCCAAGTGTAGTAAGGTCGGTGTTTCCTCCATGTACATCGACCTGTTAGCATAACAAGCTCGGTGCATCTCCCATATGCATAGACCTTCTAGCTTATCCAGACAAACTATTCACCCAAAAATTAATGTAGCAATAACTCCACTAGACACAGATTCAGCTTTATAACAATCCAACAGGCAGCAGCTTCATGAACCCTTATTTTGACACCTCAAGCAAACCAAAAATTTCTGATCACATTAACTTAGCTCCCCCTCAATGTGTGCAGAATCTCAATCAAACAGCAATCCCTTTCTTATTGTACACAGATATGCAACTATTAAATGTAGAATGCACGTTTATCACTACATGCAGATTTGACCCTTGATACTTGGCGGAGGTCTGACCTCTACACATGATGTGGGTTTCCAGACAGACAATGATTTGCCTTTCTCCCAACGTACCATTTGATATACCAACAGGGTCATGCAAGAATATGCATCTATTATGACTAACATGAATGACTATTTAACATGTAAAATCTCATATGGAATTGCATGTAGCATATTATCAACATACATCAAACATGACAAGATAACATCAAATAACATCAATGAATTTAATCTAAGCAAACATGCAATATTCCACAGAGAGCATTATTCAAGCAACAAAAAAAATGAGAATGGGGTTTAACTGACCTTCATGTGCCTTGATATTTATTTAACCCCTTTTTATTATTTTCCACCAAGGCACACCTGCAACCAAGAATTTATTTCGAATATCTAGGAGCCCAAGAGTTCTTGGGTCCTGTCAGATGAGTTACACCTCTAATAGGTGTACTCCAAGAGTTCCAAGCATTCAAATCAGATTTTATCCAATAGCATTCAAACATTGTATGTCCAGGTTTTTCACAGTATTTGCAAATTGGATATCTATGAATTGAAGCATAATCATTCTTGACATGAGTATTTCTAAATGTAGGCAATGCAGCATGTTCAGAATAAATTCTTTTCTTCTTAGCAAACCAACAATGTGATGTAACATGCTCAAATTTTCTACAATTGAAATAGTCAATGTTCTGACCTACATGTTTTCTATCATGATTATTGTTTGCAAGACTGTTTCTAGCATGACTTTATTTTTATGTGCATGTGAATGAGTGGGAAACTTATTAACAACATGCACTGGGGTAGCACGACTCACATTCTTAGTAGAAACATTTTTGGATTTGTTCAGATTACAATCTTTTTTCTATTTTTCAGACTTTTTCAGATTTTTAGTTATTTTTCAGATTTTTGAGTGGTGAACTGAAAAATAGATGAAGAGGATGGTTTGGATGTCTCAGAACAACTCATCAAAGGAGTAAACATTTTGTTTTCAGACTGCTTCTCATTGACAGGATTGTAACCCAGTCCTTCTCTCTGGAAACTCACTTTAGCTCCAAGAATTTTATCTAAGTTATCCTTTCCCTTAACAAATCTGGACATAGAATTTCTTAGATCTTGGATTTCAGAATTTAGAGAAACAATGTTAACCTCATAGCAAGCAATGTCAGATTCACAGAGAATTACTTGTTGATGTAAAATATCATTCAAACCTTTGAGGGTGTTAATTTCAAGTTTCAATTTCTGTTCATTGTCAACTTCAACACACTTTCCTTTTTCAAAGGTTAACAATCTCTCTGACATGACAATATTTAGTACCATCATTTTTTTATTTTGTTCTTTCAGATTTTTATTTTCTTCAGTCAGATCAACTTTAGCCACTGAATTCAGCTTTTCATTCAAATCTTCTTCAATCTGTTCAAATTCCTTTTTCTTGTTTAATAACTGTTCATTCTCTTCCCTAAGAGAATCAATCAGCTCTTCTTGCCATTTTAAATCAGATTGAAGACTAGCATTCAGCTTATTCACAGATGAACATCTATCACATGAATGATTAGCATTTTTCACTTCTATTTTTAGATGTTCATTTTCAGACTTCAATGAATTTATTTCAAATGACATAGTCTTCTTCATTTTCCTACTCTCAGACTTCACTTTCTTATATCTATCTAACAGCCCATCATACAATTTCATCAAGTCATTAAACGTAAGTTCATCAGATTCAGAACTTACCTGAGAAGTAGACTCTTCTAGTTGATCACTACTGTGATCTTTTGCCATTAAACATTGGTTCCCTTCTTGCATATGAATTGCTGTCAGCTTGTCCAGAATTTCTTTCGCGCTCCTGCACATAGAGACACCAGAGAACTCGTCAATATCTATCGCCCTCTTTATCATCTTCAGGGCTTTCATATTATCAGCATTCTTTAGTCTATGTATGACATTCCATTTGGATTCATCCTCTGGAACATCATATGGACCATATGCGATCAGAACCCATAGATTTGAATCTACGGAGTTCACATAGTCTCTGAATCTTCCTAGCCAAGTATAGAAACTAGATCCGTCAAATTTCGGAGGATTCATTGAAAATAGATTTAAATCAGTGGATAGAAAAATACTGATTCACCAAAAAGACAGGATCAGATCTGTAGATCGTTGATCTGATATTACAGAAACCTGCTCTGATACCAATTGATAGGATTGGTGATCCTCTCTGATTCCAAATGTTAGAATCGGAGTGAGCACGACTGAGATCTAGAGGGGGGGTGAATGGATCCCAGTGAAAACTTTTGTGGAATTAAAAACTTTAAAACTACTTTCATTGAATTAAATTGAAAGCAACACTTTCTTGAGAAAAATTCTATACACTTAGACTAGATCTCAAAGACTCAGTATGCAGATGATTCCAATGATTGTCACTTGATTGAAGAGAAATGCCAACAATCAAGTACGAGGCAAAGGTGTGATCTAGGATCCCTCACACAAGGTATGACATTCCTGATTGGCGTAACCAATATTTCCTACCACAGCTTTTGATGTACTTGATAGTTGAAGGAATTTATCACTCATTCAAATGAGAATAAGATCGAAATCAAATGCAGACTGTGAACTACGCTAAGCATACATCTAATCGAAGCAGTAAACAAATAAGCAATCACACATAGGACATAGAAGATTTTTTAGGTGGTTCGATCTCAACCTTGAGACCTACGTCCACCCCACACTCAAACCTGAGTGTGGATTCCACTGACACACAGCTTAATCTGCTGATCCACAGCTTCAGGGACGAATCCCTACAATGGCTGAGCAACACAGCTTGCTATCTGCTGACTAATAGCTTGATCCGCTGAGCTTCACAGCTTACTGACCGCTGACTAACGGCTTGAACCGCTGAGCACTACAGCTTGCTGTCCGAGGAGTTGCTCCTCGCCGCTGAGCTTCACAGTTTGCTTCGCTGCCAAACAGCTTCAAACATAGAGATAAAATAAAAATACAAAGGACTGAAAACAATGACCAGATAAAGCATGAAAATCAATATAGCTCAAGTGAACAGACGATTCTAGATCTGATCTAGGGATCGTGACTTCAGCAACAAACTTTTCTCTCACTTCTTCTCCTCTTCTACAATACTCTGTTCTGGCTTTTCTTCTCTTTTCTGCAATTTACTCTCACTCTCCAGCACTCTACTCTTCTATGATCTCTGACGCTCTCACTGCTCTGAATTCTCTCTTCTCTATGTTAGTACTTGCTTCAGATGAGAGTTCTCCTTTTTATATACGATCTAACTGGATTAGTGGTCCCCACGTGATTTCAGTCCAGCGCGTGGAGAGAGGATCCCCACCACTAACTTTTTAGAAAAATGGCTTGAATAGATCCACATGTCATATCTTGAAGACAAGAAGAATCCACGTGTCTGATCGTTCATGAAAAGCTGGGAGCCTTGGAGCATTGGATCACGTGCCTGATTACTCAATTCTGGGATCACGTGATAACTTGAATCTTTGCTGCACTCTGCCTTTTAAGTGATTTATTTAATTCCTTTCAATAAGATATAAGACATTTCATTAAACACCTTTTCATCATATTGGTTTAGGAAACTACACACTTAATCAATTTAAGAGAAATCAGATACTCAGATCAAAGGACTCTATGATAATGCAGATGCATTAAAGTATTTGCCCCAATGCATAGACTTGATGACCTGGATTCTATATGTGCATCGATCTTAGACTCTACATGTGCACAGACTCTACATGTGCATCGACCATGAATTAGGCATGTGTACAGACTTTACTCTTCATATACACAGACTCTACATGTGCACCAACCTATACTATGCGTGTGCACAGACCTCAGACTATGCATGTGCACATACCACGGACTGTGCATCAACCTTATAAAGCAAGTTGTAGAATGTGCATCAGTCTTGTAGAACAAGTTGTAGAATGTGCATCGACCTTGTAGAACATGCTGCAATACATGCATCGACTTGATGTGCATAATACTTGCATGAGCGTCGGCCTTCTAGAATGAATGTAAGGATGTGCATTGACCTTGCTAAGCACAAAGTGAAATGTGCATCGACCTTGCTGGGCGCAAAGTCACTAGTGCACCGACCTGATAGACTAGTGACATAAACATGCACCGACCTGTGTGACTAAATATGTATACATGCACCGACCTATGTGACTACATGTGTATACATGCACCGACCTGTGTGACTGCATGTGAGTATATGCATCGACTGAAGGCACAAACAAGCATCGACCTTATGTTCAACATGGTACAAGCATCGACCTGACAGGCTTCAGACAGGAAAGTGCATCGACCTTGTGCATTTCAATCATTAACGTGCATCGACCTTATTAGCTACATCGTGAGTGTGAATCGACCTTATCTAACTTCTATATGAATGTGCAATGACCTAATATGACTTAGAAAACAATATGCATCGACCTTACATGATTAAAACATGAATGTACATCGACCTTATATGATTAAAGCATGAATGTGCATCGACCTTATTTTTCTGACACTTAGAATATGAAATGACTTGATCAACATGAATGACTCTATGCAATTCAGTCACATCATGATTCATAGTGTGACGTCATCAAAATCAAGGTTCCAACATGAAGAAGAAGCAAACAACATGCTTCTTTTCCTTGTATGATAGCCGGAAGTAGCAACAGGCCAGCAATGGCAGGAAGACGATGACAGTAGCAGGATGTAGGAAATGCAGTAGGGGCTCCCTTTGAACACAGTAGTAGGCTTTGCTCATTCGAAGGAGGGGCTATTTATAGCGAAGGGAAAACCTACAGGGTTTAGAATCCTAATGGGATTTAATTCCCACGTAAACAAATCCTAGTTAGTTTTAAATGTCCTATGTAATTCCTTTCCTTCCCATTGTTGACACCCATTTTATACCGATAAGTTGAGCCGTTTCTCTTACTTCCATTGATTGATACCCTAAGTTATCCATTATCTATTGGGCCATTCTTTGTGGCACATCCTGAGCTCATTTTGGGGGTGGACTCCTTCTTTGGTAAAGGTCGTATCCATTCAGGGCTTATCGGACC